>PVKU01000332.1:95141-543474 GCA_004027475.1 Anoura caudifer | reverse complement strand
TTGTAGTGATTTGCTTAGTTGGCTTTTGTTTTAGGTCTGGTTGTTAATACCTGTGAGTTTGCTGTCTTTTTACTGTTCATATTTTTTATCTTCTTTTTCTTAGATAAGTCCCTTTAACATTTCATATAATAAGGGCTTGGTGATGATGAACTCCTTTAACTTGACCTTATCTGAGAAGCACTTTATCTTCCCTTCCATTGTAAATGACAGCTTTGCTGGATAGAGCAATCTTGGATGTAGGTCTTTGATTTTCATGACTTGGAATACTTCTTTCCAGCCCCTTCTTGCCTGGAAGGTCTCTTTCGAGAAATCAGCTGACAGTCTGATGGGAACTCCTTTGTAGGTGACTGACCCCCTGATCCCTTGCTGCTTCTAGAATTCTCTTCTTCATTTTAATCTTGGGTAATGTAATTATAATGTGCCTTGCTGTGTTCCTCCTTGGGTCCAACTTCTTTGGGACTCTCTGAGCTTCCTGGACTTTCTGGAAGTCTATTTCCTTTGCCAGATTGGGGAAGTTCTCCTTTATTATTTGTTCAAATAAGTTTTCCACTGGTTGCTCTTCTTTTTCCCCTTCTGGTACCCCTATAATTCGGATGTTGGGATGTTTAAAGATGTCCTGGAGGTTCCTAAGCCTCTCCTCATTTTTTTTGAATTCTTGTTTCTTCCTTGTTTTCTGTTTCGTTGTTTCTTTCTTCCTTCTGGTCCACTCCATTGATTTGAGTCCCAGTTTTCCTCCCATCTCTGTTGGTTCCCCATGCATTTTTCTTCATTTCACGTATTGTAGCCTTCATTTTTCCTCTAATTTGTGAGCAAAATCAACCAATTCTGTGAGCATCCTGATCACCAGGGTTTGGATTGTGCATCTGATAGGTTGGCTATCTCTTCGTCGCTTAGATGAATTGGCTCTGGGGCTTTGATTTGTTCTCCGGTTTGAGCCATTTTCATTTCTGGGGTTTTTGTTTGTTTGTTTGTTTGTTTGTTTGTTTGTTTTGGTCTAGTTGCGGCTTTTACGTAGTGAGGGGTGGAGCCTTAGGTGTTCCCCAGGGCGGGACAGCCCAGTCGCTGGGTAGTGACGTTCTATGTGGGGGTGGGGCCTGAGAGGAGATAATGGCGCTTGCTCTGCTCACTCGGATTCCAGTCTGTTCCACCACTTCCTCTTTGCCTGGATTATCTGCACGTGAATGTGGGACCACCCGGTCAGCCAGCTGCCTTGTGCGGCCTCACTGCTTCTGCACAGTTGCCACCCTGTGCCTGGGTTCTGCTAGTTGCCGCCTGTGCACCTGGGGGCTACCAGCGGCTGCTGCTTGCCTGCCCGGGCCGCACCTCCGCTTTTTCCTGCCTCGACTCCGCCCCTCTTACTGGTCTGGATGAATCGTTGTTGGACTTCCAAACAGTTCGGTTTTCTGAGTTCTGGTTGTTTTCTTTTTTCTAAATCTTTGTTGTCCTTAATTTTGGTTGTGCGAGGAGGCACAGTGTGTCTGCCTACGCCTCCATCTTGGCCGGAAGTCCAAGGCAGCTTAGATTTAAATAGTTGTTCTCAAACTTTTTGGTCTTGGGACTGCTTTACAATTTTCAAAATGATTGAGGACCTCATAAAGCTTTTGTTTATATGGGTAATGTTTATTGTTATTTACTATATTAGAAATAGAAACTGAAAAAATTAAACATATCTTTATTAGTTAATTTAAAAATAACAATAAACCCGCTGCATTTTAACTCATCATACTGAGTAGATAGAATTCTAAGTTGACCTGCAGTGAGTTTAGCCTGACCTCAGGAATGTGTAGAACCTGTGACTTGCTTCTAGCTAATAGAGCATGGCAAAGATGATAGGATAGTTACTTCTGTGATTACATTACATCACGTGAGACTGTGAACTTAGTCTGAAGCAGGAGATTATTCTGTTGGCTTTAAGGAAGTAAGGTACCATGCTGTGAAGGCCTGTGAGAGGACCACATTGCAGGAAACTGTGGGAATTTCTAGGAGCTGAGAGCTGGCTGTCATCTCCCTGGATGACAGCCAGCAATGGGACCTCAGTCTTAGAGCCAGAAAGAAGGAACTGAATTCTGCCAGCAATCACTTGAGCTTGGAAAAGGATGTGTAGCTCTAGAAAGAAATGTGGCCTGGCCAACACCTTGGTTACGCCCTTTAAACCATGCATGGACGACAGAAACTGTAAGATAATAAATGTATTTTTTTATGCCACCAAGGTTGTGGTGAGTTGTTTTATAGGAGTAAGAAACTAATACAGCATATTTTTAAAAGGAAAGAAAACTTAAGTGAGAAAATTGGCATTATTTTACATTTTTTACAAATCCCTTTAACGTTTGATTAGTGGAAGACAGCTGGATTCTTTTATATCCTGTATTCAGTATCTTGAGATATCATACATGACATAGCCTCTGGAAATCTTCATTGTATACTCATGAGGGAATGAGAGTTCAAAAGGCAAATAGCCTTTTAGTGTTGTTATGAATATAGGTTTGACCTTGCAGATCATCTGAAAGAGTTGTGGGAACCTTCCTATGATCACTAGACTATATTTTTTAGAATTGCTAGATTAGAGGTGTTTAGTAGTCTACTGCTTCATCACCAACAGAGTATTTAATTGTGTACAGACAGGATTATGTAACATAACTTAATCTATTCAGAACTCTCAGCTTCCTTGCTTATTTTTCACTTGATTTCTGGTTATGTCCTTGAGTTTGTCTATGTGGTATATTTCCTTTGCTCCTCATGGAAGCAAAGGCAAAAGATCTTTGCTGACTTTCGTTTCTGGGAGAAATAGGTAGCACTATGTTTAATTGGTAGTGGATTAAGGCAAGGTTTTTCTTGAAATGATCCTGGCAAAGGTGTAGCCATTGAGAGATTTGGTTTAAAACACTAGAAAAGTATTTTTTAAATGTATTTTTTATTCGTAAGAAACTTATAGAAATGGTATCATTTTAAATTATGTATATTCATTTTTATGTGTGTATATGTGTACACATTACTTAGTAGTGATACTAGTGTATATTTCTCAAGTGTTTTTGTTTTAATTTTGTGTGATTTCTTTTATCACTAGGAATCCTGAAGAGTGCATTAGTCTCATGCCTCTCAAGATAGCTTAATATATAATAAATTGCTTTTGTCCTAAGATTTGGGATACGGTTATTTTTGTTGTTGTTAGGAACATTAGTATAGAATCAAAGGCTTTCTGCTTTAGTAATCTGTGGCTTCACTACTTTTTACAAATAATAATGTAGCAAAAATAAATATGGTGGAGAGTAAAAATTGTTGTTATGTATAATCAACTATTTTTATTTTTGTGATATATAATTATGTATCATTTGACACAGTTGGAAGTTTTAAGGTATGCTTTGGAGTATTTTGTGTGGAAAGAGAGTATTTCAAGGTTGGTTTGAAGGTTATTGGTGGAACAATTCTCACTGTGCTTACCTAATTATACAGTGCTTGAACTGGAAAATTAAACTTAAGGGTGACCTCCCCTTCTCTACTGATGCAACCCCCTTCCATTTTTTTCTTTTTAACTCTTCTTCTTTTTTTAAATATAGTTCTGCCTGAGCATTTTTTTGTTGTTTGTTTCCTAGATAGTAGTTTTCAATTTATTTTTCCTCAATAATATTTTCAGTTTTTATTGAAATTTCTATTTATATTATTTCTTTAACTATTTCTGTCTTCCCTTTTTGTGCATGAGAATTGACTTCTGTTGATAGAGCAAGATTAACACATTTTAGTTAAAACTCTCAGAAAAAGTTTATATTTTTCATATAACCAAGATTATGGAATATATAGACTCAAAATTGTTGTGATTTAAAATAACTTTTTAACTTCTGTGATATACAAGGTTTGTCTGGAAAAAGTCCAGCCATTGTTAATATAATGGGAATGGTTTGCATGACATCAATGTAACCTGGCAGCCAAGGAGAGTGGACTAGAATGTGCATGTGTGAACAATGACAACTTCACTGTACTGGTCAGTGGGGGTGGTAGACACTGTTGAGTGAGTATGTGTACTGTGTGGCTGTTGCATTCAAAATGAGGTGTCATTGTTCTACGTATAATGTTTCTTGTATATTGCATCTTCTAAATAAATGATTCTATTTTTCACAATACATGGCTGGATACCTTCTGGGCAGACCTCGTATATCTGAAATTCACTTATACAAATTATTTGACATGGATAAAAGTTTTGAAGTATGATTTAAAATCTACAGCTGGAAAGTGGTAAGAAATCTGTTTTTTTCCTGGTTGATTTTGCTTATAAGAATTAGAGTCATGTGACTGGGAAGAATTATGAAAGTTTGATCTTTCTCACTGCAGTATTTCCTCCTTTTGCCTAAGTATATTTTGATCTCCTGCTTTAGGCCATGTTTGTGTTTTATTGTCTCAAAAATTGTGGGATTTGAGAATTACATTTACTTTCAAGGTCTACATTGTTCTTCTTATTTGTATTTTCATATCATGCTTTCATTTTTACATTCTGGGACCCTTATAAACTATATAAGTAGTTTACATTTTAGATGAGAGCATCCAGAGGGAGTTGGTGACTGTCAAAACCTGGTGGTCCTGTATAAGGAGTACTGGCCTGTGAGAAGGAGAAGTGTGTGCTGATTCTAACTCTGTGACCAAACACACGGACAAAGTGTATCTTTCTTTCTTCTGTAAAATGATGGAGTTAGTATTCTATTTTAAATGTGATAGGATCCTATTGTTTAAATATAGAAAGTTTACAATATGATTTATGTTTTTATATGGTCATTCAGTGTGTGGAGAATGGTTCATAGGAGATAAGAATTGATGCAGAGATGTGGAATATTTTCTAGGACAGACAACATGTTGGGAAACAAAACAAGTCTCAGTAAATTCAAGAAGACTGAAATCATATCAAGCGTCTTCTCTGACCATAATGGCATGAAAATAGAAGTCAATCACAAGAAGAAAACTGAAAGCACATGAAGACATGGAGGCTAAATAACATGCTATTAAATGATGAATATGTTAACAATGAGATTAAGAAAAAAAGCCAAAAGCACCTTGAAATAAATGAGGACACAATAACTGCAAATCTATGGAACACAGTAAAAACAGTCCTATGAGGGAAATTTATAGCATGCCAGGCCCATCTCAAGAAACAAGAAAAATCTCAAATAAACAATCTAACTTTACACTTAAAGGAATTTGAAAAAGAACAACAAACAAAGACCATAGTAGTAGGAGGGTGGAGATAATAAAGAGTAGAGCAGAAATAAATGAAATAGATTCTAAAAAATACAAAAAATCAATGAAACCAACAGCTGGTTCTTTGAAAAGATAAACAAGATTGACAATAAAAAAGAGAGGACTCAAATAAATATCAGAAATGGGAGACAAGTAAGAACTTATACTAATGAAATACAAAGAATTGTAAGAAAATATTACTAATAGCTATATGCCCATAAATGGACAATCTGGACAAAATGGATAAATCCCTAGCAATATATAATCTTTGAAAGCTGACTCAGGAAGAATCAGAAAATCTGAATAGATTGCAATTAGTGAAATGGGGGCAGTAATCAGAAAAGTTCCCACAAACAAAAGTCCTGGACTGGATGGTTTTACAGATGAATTTTACCAAATATTCAAAGAAGAACTAACACCTGTTCTTTTTAAAATATTCCAAAATAACTCAAGAGGAGGTAAGACTCCCAAGCTCATTTTACAAGGCCAGCATTATCCTAATTTCAAAACCAGATAAAAACACTACAAAGAAAGAAAATTATAGACCAACATTCTTGATGAAGAAAGATGGTAAAATCCTCAACAAAATATTAGCAAAGTAGATCCAGCAATACATTGAAAAGATCATACATACACCATGATCAAGTGAGATTTCTTCCAGGGATGTGACATTGGTACAATATCCACAAATCAACAATTATACACTACTGACACAAAAGGAAGGATAAAAACGACTTGATCATATCAATAGATGCAGGAAAAGCATTCAATAAAATCCAGCACACATTTATGATAAAAACTCTCAGCAAAGTGGGAAATAGAGGGAACATACCTCAATGTAATACAGTCTATATATGACAAACCCATAGCTAACATCATACTCAATGGTCAAAAACTACAAGTGTTTCCCTTAAGATCAGAACAAGAAAGGGATATCTACTCTCACCACTCCTATTCAACATAGTACTGGAAATTCTAGCAATAACAGATAAGGTGAAGAAATAAAAGGCATCCAAATTAGAAAGGAAAGAAGTAAAACTGCCATTATTTGCAGAGGAAATGAGACAATATATAGAGCACGTTAGAGAGTCCAACAAAAAAACTACTAGAACTGATGTGAATTCAGTAAAGTAACAGAATACAAAATAAATACCCAGAAATCAGTTGCATTTTTAGGTACCAGTAATGAACTATCAAGAAAACAATCCCATTCACAATTGCTACAAAAAGAATAAAATACCCAGGAATATATTTAACCAAGGAGGTAAAAGACCTGTACTCAGAAAATTATAGACACTGAGGAAGGAAATTAAAGAAGATACAAATAAGTGCAAATTATGACATGTTCATGGATAGAAAGAATTAATCATTAAAATGTCCATACTACTCAAAGCAATTTATAGATCCAATGCAATTCCTATCAAGCTACCAATGGCTATTTCATAGAACTAGAACTGATATTTCAAAAAAATGCATGGAAGCACAAAAGAGCCCAAATAGCAACAGCTATCTTTAAAGAAGAACAAAGATGGAGGAATTATGCTACCTCATATCAGACTGTACTATAAGGCCATAGTAATCAAAATAGCATGGTACTAGTATAAAAACAAACATATAGATCAGTGGAACAGAATAGAGAGCCCAGAATTAAACCTACATCTTTGCAATCAATTAATAGTTAACAAAGGAGGCAAAAACATACAATGGGGTAAAGATAGTCTATTCAATAAATGGTGTTGGGAAATTGGATAACTACATGCAAAAAAAAAAAATAAATAAACTACTCCACCTCCTTACACTATACAAAAGAATAAACTCATAATGGGTTAAACACTTAAACCTTAGACTTGAAACCATAAAAAAATCTTAGAGTAAACATGAGCAGTCAAATCTTGGACGTTTCTCATAGCAATATATTTTCTGATATATCTCTTTGGGCAAGGGAAACTAAGGAAAAATAAACAAATGGGAATACATCAATCTTAAAAGTTTTTGCACAGCAATGAAAACCATCAACAAAATGAAAAGACAGCCCACTGAATGGGAAAACATAGTTTCCAATGACACTTTTGATAAGGGGTTAATATAAAAATTTATAAAGAACTTATATAACCAACACCCCACCCCCTAAAAAAACCCCAAATAATCCAATTAAAAAAATGAGCTAAGGACCTGAGTGGACACTTCTCCAAAGAGGACATACAGATGGCCAATAGACATATGAAAAGATGCTCAACATCACTAATCAGCTATGCGTGAATTAAAACCACAATGAGATATCACCTTACACCTGTTAGAATGACTATCTATCATCAATAAATCAACAAACAGCAAGTGTTGGGGAGGATGTGGAGAAAAGGGAACCCTAGTGCACTGTTGGTGGAAATGCAGACTGGTGCGGTCACTGTGGAAAACAGTACGGAGTTGCCTCAAAAAGTTAAAAATGGAACTGCCTTATGACTCAGCAATTCTACTTCTGGGAATTTATCTGAAGAAACCCAAAACAGTAATTTGAAAGAATATATGCACCCCTATGTTCATTGCAGTGTTATTTGCAATAGCCAAGGTTTGGAAACAGCCCAAGTGTCCATCAGTAGATGAGTGGATATAAAAGCTGTGGTAAATTTATACAATGGAATACTACTTGGCTGTAAAAAGAAGGACATCTTACCTTTATGGCAGCATGGATGGACCTGCAGAGCATTAAGCTAAGTGAAATAAGCCAATCATAGAAAGATAAATACCATGTGATTTTACTTATATGTGAAATCTAATGAACACAATGAACTAACAAGCAAAATAGAGACAGACTCATAGATAAAGAGCAGGTTAACAGCTGTTGGAAGTTGGGGAGGGTGGTAAGAGGGCTGGGTGGGGGGTGGTGGAGGGATTGAGCAAAAAAGAGAAAAGAAAAACTCTTGGACCAGGACAACAGTGTGGTGATTACTGAGGGAAGGGGATTGGGGCGAAGTGTAGGAAGAGATGGGGGGATAAATGGTGATGGATGGAGACTTGACTTGTGGTGGTAAACACACAATACAGTGTACAGATGATGTATTGTGGAATTGTGCACCTGAAACCTGCATAAATTTGTTGACCAGTGCCATCCCAATAAATTTGATAAAAAGGAAAAGAAGATTTGATGCAAAGAGAAGTTAGGAGGCCATTGAAGTAGTCAAGAAGGGAGTTCTTGGTAACTTGACCTGGAAGATGGAAAAGTTGATGGATTTGTGCTTCATTTTGAAGATGGAGTTAGTAGAAATTACTTCTAATAGATTGGATATGTTTGTTGGGATGTTAAAGAAAGAAATATCAAGGATACCTCCTAGATAAATTATGGTGTTTTTTCCAAGATAGGAAAAACTGTGGAAATACTAGTTGGGATGAGGAAGTTAGGAATTCTGTTTGGTTACCTTTTGACTTCCATTTGGGAATGTGAAGTCGATAGACAGTTATTTGAGTTTGGAGTGTAGGTGATGAGTATGGAAAGGTATAACATATAGAAGATATTTAATACTGTGGGATGTAAGTCACCTAGGGAGAGCATCGAAATTAAAAAACAGAAGTTTTCAATATAGCCAAAACAGACCCATGGACATTCCTGGCATTGGGAGATCTAAGAGAGGAGTAAAAGCCAGCAAAAGACACTGGGGGAAAAAATTGCCACTGAGCAAAAGGAAAATCAGGAGGATATGTTTCAGGAACAAAGAATAAAAATAGTTTAAAACCCATAGACAACATTGCATCAGTGTTAAATGCTGGAGGAAAATCATGTTAGAATAAGAACAGAGAATTGTTTTAGAATTTGGCAGCATGGATGTCATTAGTAAAAGCAATCTCAGTGGAGAATTACAAATGAAATCTTGATTGTTATAGATTGAGAAGAAAATGTGATATTGAGGAAGTGGAAATAGCAAGTGTAGACAACTTCTTCAAGAAATTTTGCTGTAGAAAAGAGCATAAAAATGGGGCAGTATCTAGAAGGGAATGTGGGGTCAAGGGAGGGTTTTTATTAAAGATAGGAAATAATATAGCAATAAAATCACTGGTTACTTGAGTCACACAGACCTAAGAGGCTTCTAAAATAGATTCAGTAATAAATAAATTAGGTATTTCAGGAAGAAGCTTTAAGAAAAAAGGGTTAAGCTACATGGAAAATTGATAGAATAAATCTTCTTTATATTACTTTTTTCTACTTTCATATTTGGTGCTTAATTACTTTCACTTATAAGTAGCTGGGTTCTGTGATTAATTTTGATCTGTGTCCATTTTTAAGGGCCAGGCATGTCTGATTGTATTTTTTAAGTTGGTAGGATTGGATCAAAGTACAGGTAAATAGTTTATTTGCATAAGGTCTTCTTCTTTGACTGAACCAAGACTAAAAATTTTTTTTGCTTACCTTTCACCAAGGGAGAAAAGGAGGTTGATGACAGAAACTTAGAAGATACCTGCTCTCAGTCCATTTTCATGAGTCCTATGGAATGAATGATTTTAATTTAAGAGAGCCTGAGAATGACTCTTACAATTACTTTTTAGAATTGTTTTGAAGCTCAGGGTCACAGCAGCACTTATTCAAATTCCAGATGACAGAATATATTGTATAACACAGAGCTGATCATACCATTCTTCTTGAACTCTGTCTTTTAGGCCATCATATTTTCCTGATTCCTCCTACTACTGTGGCTGCTCCTGCTCTCTCTCCTGTACTGATTTCTTCTTTACCTGGTGGCTTAATGGAGAATAGTGCCCTGGTGCTTTGTCTAATACGGTGGACCCCACCCTCACCACCACCTTTTTTCCCCCAATTTTGTACTTTTTCTTTGGGTGATTTCATCTTCTCACTTGGTTGAATCATTCTTACATGCTGATGCTTTCTGAATTTATTATCTCCAGCTGAGAACTCTCTTCTAAACCAAAGAACGACATACTCAATTGCATACTCATGTCTTTTTAGCTATCTTGCATGCTACTTAAATTCTACAACTCATCATCTTCCCCTTCCTTCTCCCTCAATCATCTGCTCTTCCTTTAACATTCTTTGTCTCAGCAAGTTTTAAGACTATCTGCTTGGTTACTTAAGAGAGAAATCTGAGAGTCTTTTTTGACTTTGCTCTTGACCTTCATACACCACATCCCACCCCTGTGGCAATAAATCATTATGTCTTGTTTATTCAACATCTACTTTTTTGGTGCTCCTTTATCTCCATCTCACCGTGGTCACTTTAATCCAAGCTAGCCAGTCTTGCTTTGACTACTGCAGTAGCTTTCTAATTGTTCTCCCTGCTTCCACTTGTAGTGAAATAATATTGTGGGATACTTACGGTGTCTCCACTCTCCCATTTTTTAAAGATGTAATGACTACAAGGGAATTGCATGAAAGAAAGAAATTGTGGATTAGAACTCTTGGTGGCCAGTATTTTATTGTTCCCATATTTTGCTAAATGCGTTTATAGTAGTGCCAATGATTATTATTTTTAATTTTCTTAAGATCACAATGTGCAGTCAGTATTTCTTTCCTTGAAAAATCTAGAGACACTTGGAAGGTAGGTAGCTGAAGTATCTTGTGGAGGGAGTTTGCAAGCTTGTGTGTGAGTGCTTGGAGTCCCAAGGCTATAAACATTTCTTATACTGTGGCTCTTGGTAAATGTAGCTATTAGAGATGGAGTTCGATCTTATTCATATTCCTGTAGCTCCCTGAAGTTGTAGTGTTGCTTTCAGTAATTCTCTTAATAGTTATCAAGGGAATATATACTCAAAACTAGCACTCCTAAGCCTGGATGGGCTTAACAAATTGTATTTTCAGAGATCTTGGTCCTCTTTCCTCTGAAAGGTGGAACCTTTAGGTGTCAGAGCAGATAATAATCACTGGACATTTTTGTTCTTGAGATTCAGTCTAGGGTTGGTCCTTAATAGCCTAACTCTTGCATTCAATGGGAAAGATATTTCTGCTGCTGCCAGTTTGTAGGTGTGGGAACTACTTTGGTAAGAGCTTCTGTGGCCCTGGACTGTTGAAGCAACTCTGTACTACCTTCCATAATAGTGCGGCTGAAGCCAAAGCACAGCGGGATTAGCCCTCACACTTCTGGTCTGGAAAGAGGAGTCAGGGAGATGATAATGATGGTGGGGCTTCGTACATTTGTAGAGCTTTCTCTGTTCTTTCTGAATTGGGTGGTAGAAACTGTAAGGAGTCTGTTCTGTAGCAATGGTCAACACTAGATATAAAGTTCAAGCCCAAGAAATACTACAGAATTTTTTTTGTACACCAGAAAATAACTGAGGATCAACGTGTTTTTTAAAGCTTATGAAAACTGCTGTAGGTTATTTGAACTAAACCATTTTCTTTCTTTTTTTTTCAAACTTTATTTTTATTGTTTACACCATTGCAGATGTCACAATTCCCCCCCATCCCTTTGTCCACCTCCATTCAGCCCTCCGCGTGCTTCCATCAGGCCATCACCACACTGTTGTCTGTGTACACTAGTTATGTATATATCTTCTTTGGCTAATTCCTTCACCTATTCTCATCCAGTCTCCTCTCTCCCCTACCCTTAGAAAGCTACCAGTCTTTTCCATGTACCCACACTTCTGTTTCAATTTTGTTCATCAGTTTATTTAGTTGAAGCAGCTACATACCATTGGTAATGGATATAGTTACCTTTATTGAATGCCCTTTCCTCCTCCTCCTTCTTTTTCTTCCTCTTCTTTCTTTGTTTTCTTCTCCTTCTTGTTGAAATTTTGTCATCTGCCTTTTATTTTTTTTGCGTATTTGTTATCCCTGAGGTGAATGGGTCTGTAGTCTTGCCCTAGGGAAATATTATTTGCAAAACATATTTAAAAACTTGTTCTCTGGACCATATTTCTTCTAACCCTTAGATTTTAATCAAACAGATGGTTCAGATAGTCAGTGGAGCAAGAATAATGCAATGGAAGAATAGTGCAGTTATTTCAGCTATATAGGTAAAATTACAGATCTGTATTTTAATAAAATGAAAAATTTCTGTAGAATTTCAGGAATTTGTTATGGATTATACATATATGTTATATGGTTTTATTAATTGATTAGCTATGTTTAGATGTTTGCATGTAAGGAGCATTTTTTAAAAAAAATTATTTATTTTATTTTTAGAGAGGGGAAGGGAGAAAGAGAGAGAGGAAACATCAATGTGTAGTTGCCTCTCATGCAACCCCACTGGGGATCTGGCCCGCCACCCAGGAATGTGCCCTAGACTGGGAATCGAACCTGTGACCCTTTGGTTTGCAGGCTGGCTCTCAGTCCACTGAGCCACACCAGCCAGGGCACAGAGCATTTTAATAGAAAAGTATTGATACTCTTAAAAATTCAAAATAAACTCAGACATCTTTAAAACTGTAAAATTTAAATATACTGTGAGTGATTGTGCCTTATAAGTAACAGGCTTGGTTTTTATTAATTTAGAAGAGCATAATTTTCCAATTTTTTAAAATTTAATTTCTGAGTTTGTGTCAAATCTTTAGTTTCAACCACTAGGCATTTGTAAACCAAGACTCTTAATTTTAATATAAGAGCTTATATATTTTTGGGGATATTATAAAGATATTAGTGCTGTTTTATTTTTTCACTTTATCTGAATGTTTCATAGTACTAATTAAACAATTTGCGGTTTTACAGAATTTTAATAACTTATTGATAAAGGAGAGGATACCATTACTAATAGGTATGGTAAGCACATGAAAACTAAGAATCTGGTATTTGATTCACTTGAGCATTGCTAAGCGAAAGCCAATACTTTATGTGTTATGATTAATGATTTCATTGTAATTTTAGAATTCTCTACCATAGATAGCTTTTGGGCCTTTCTTTTAGCTAAGCATATCAAAAAGTATATTGGGGAAAAAATATGTGCTGTTTGCACCCAGAGATAATCAATACTAACATTTTGATGTTTATTCTTCCAGTGTCCTCTTGGGTTTTGAACATTTTTAAAGTTTTGGTTACATATTATAGAATATTTCTTAAAAGGTTCTACCTGTGTACAGTCCTACCAATACATGTGGTATGAGAGTGCCCATTCTCTGACCCACTGGTCGATACTTGGCCAATTTAATAGTCAAAAATACATTACATTCTTATTTCTCTTTGAAATCTTTTGATTACTTTTAGGTTGAACTTTTTTCAAGTGTCAATTTGTTTATTTTTAAATTAAATTTATTGGGGTAACATTGGTCAGTAAGATTACACAGATTTCAAGTTTACAATTCTGTGATACATCATCTGGGTGAAAAGGGTGAAGGAATTAAGCAGACAAAAACCAAAAACTCATAGGCACAGACAACAGTATGTGATCACAGAGGGAAAGGAGGTGGGGGGAGGTAGAAGAGGGTAGAGGGATAATAAATGGTGATGGAAGGAGACTTGACTTGGAGTGGTGAAGACTCAATACAATATACAGATTTGTACACCTGAAACCTATATAATTTTATTAACCAATATCACTCTAAGAAATTCAATAAAAATTAAAAAAATAAATTTAAAAAGTGATAGCAACATTATCACCCACTCATAGTGTTTTCTGGATATTAAAAAATAAATTTAGGAGTACTTTATAAACCAAAATACTTTATGTGTGTATATGTATTTCATAAATAGATTAGTGTGCCTCTATAAAATTATTGCTTAAATAGTGAGCAAAATAGGAGTGCTTTTAGTTGAGGACAAACTCATAACTGAACATCTTATTTTATAAAAGAAATAAATTAGTTGCTTAAAAATTTATCTTACAGAATATTTATTTTTGAGTCATTTAAAAATTTATATTATTGCATGTTTATTTTGTGTTATTCTTTTGTGATATGTTTGTGACAAAACAGAATTCACCATTAAAAAAACTTCTTAGTATATCTTTGTGCCTATTAATTGACAGTCATATATGTGTGGAAGGGAATAGAGGGAGTTACTGCAAAAAAAATCATGTAGTCACTATGTATGGCCTTTTAAAAGGGACCAGATTGAACATTATTGATTTTCTTTAAAAATAAATAAATGAAGATATTTTAAAATTAAATAAGAAATTAAGATGATAAAGTACATGTTTTCCAACTGTTTCTTTAGAAGCATGGCATTAACAAATGCAGGCAATTAAAGCTCAATAGTCTAGCATATTTTTATTGCTTCATGATATCAAAAGAAGGACATACCACTTATTTTTAGAGTGTTCTAGTCTATGCAGCAGCTTGAACATTGAAGAGACCTATATATTCTGTTGCTGGAATTGCTTATTTTTCAGGGAAAGAGAAAAAGGTTGGGAAATGCATAATTTCTTTTCTTTTTACCTAATAGTAACATTAAGAAGATACCTTGTCTCCCCATTTTTACTACTTCTTAGATTTTATTGCTGGCAGCCAGATGTGCTGAAACTCCTGACGACAGCATCTATTCATTGCGTGTTTTTAATAGGCTTAGAGAAATATGAGTAGAGTACATGAAAGCAGCTCAGCTTTACACTTCAGCTGGGAATGCCCAAAAAGCTCACTGCTGTTTAGAATTCTTGCTACAGTCAGGAGAAAGCCGAAAGCTGCACGGGTACTGAATCTTCTACGACTGAATTAGAAGAATAATGACTGTACAATTAACTATCAACCTCTGCTCATTTAAGCACAGTTTTTACAGAGCTCTGGAGAAATATGGAACTTGATTGGCATGTTTTTATGTGATGGTGTCTGTAAATAGATGACTTTAAAGACAGGTGGTAAGGAAAAATAAGAGAAGGGAGAAAAAAAAAAAAGAAAGAAAATGCAATTTGAGACATTGCGCCAGGTCTGCAATTCTGTTTTATCTCATTTTCATGGGGTGTTTTCATCCCCACCAAATATTTTACAAAATGAGCTTTTTGGACAAACACTGAACAACAATGCAAGGTGAGTAAAGCTAAACTATATTTTCTTTTTGTATTGGTATTTTCAGAATAATAATCTTATATGTCTGTAAACATTTTTCTGTTTTGAAATGTTGGCATTATAAGGGTGTTGATTTTTTATCAGAAATATAAAATTTTGTGTAGTGTTCTTAATTGATTTTAGGAAGAAAACAAGCTACTTCAAAGCACAGAAAGCATCTTAAATTTAACTAGCGTGACCTCTGAAACATACAGTTTCAATGATTTCATTTTCTAGTAAATAAAAGGACTAACTTAAAATGCCTGACATTTTTTTCTTTGTGATTGAGGCAGTGATTATAATGCATATATAGGGATGGAGCTGTATAATCATATGTGATTTGCTGGAAAATGTGAATTAGCAGTCATGCATGCTCTTTGTAGAACATGCAGAAGATATTTTCTAGGACTAAGATATTTCTCTATGCAGGGTAGATCAGTAATCACTTTTAAACAAGCTATATTATGGAACTGCTAATAATGCCTTGTATTGATCAGCTAGTTTGGAAGGATGTTTTGTTATAAATTCTATTGCTTTTCAAGCTGATCAGTTTTTTTTTTTTTGTGGTGAAGATTGTTAAATTATGAACATGTGTTTTAGATGGTTTCTGTAGCTTACAATAAAAGAGATAGCCTATGAAGAATGCTTTTAAAATGCAGTTTTATCATTTAGTTTTTTTCCCTCCTTTGAGTTGTTTGCCTTTTAAGAATTTCTAATGTTATGTACCTAGTATAGACAAAAACCCCATTGTAACCAAATATACATGGAGAAAGACTGAGAAAGAAATGATAATGCATTGAAACCTTCTGGAAATTGAGGGAAAACTAAGAGTGAATAGAATATCGAGTGGTTTTGCTTGTCTCCTCTCTTCAGGATCTTTGCACAATGTGAGGCAGCTTATTTTAGAGATTAAAAATACCTACTAACAGTATGTGCTTTAATTTAGCAAATGTAAAGACTTTATAAATTTGTAGACATTTAAAATATTTACCAATGATAAATATATCTCTGATCTTTCCATTGAATATGGAATAGCATATCTCCTTTTTTATAAAATTTCAGTGCAGTTTGTTCAATTAACTAATTTGATTTTCTTACATTTTGTTTTTGGACTAATGTAACATGTATAATAGTGTGAAATGTTATGATATTCTATGTTAGGCTATCTATATTTTAAGATGGTGAGTTTTTTTATTTAGTAATACATTAAGTGTGTGATTTATGATAAAAATATCCTGTATTGATTTAAATAAAAGAGGCAGTATGGCTTTCTTAAAAATTCCATGACCTGAAGCTACCAGAGTTCTAGGGTCTGTACTCATCCTCTACAAGTCTTTTCCTTGTTTGATTTCTCTCTCCCTCTCATGTTTTTAAGGCCAAAATTTATTTGTTTAAAATATTAATATTAGGGCTGGATATATATTAACTTTAGAAATTGTGCTGTTAACAGCATGGAATTAATTTTATGGAATGTTACTTGGTATGGAATTAATTTTATGGAAAGTAACTTGGTATGGAATTAATTTTAAACTAAATGTTACTAGTTTTAAAATATGAGAATATCTATTTTTGAGGGAATTGTATGTATCCCTATTACTATACATTTGCTTTGACCTCAAGTTTCTTTTATTGTTGTCAATGCTTATAATGTAATGCTCTCATTATTAAAAATCTGAAATTTTATATTGCTGTGATTAAACATTAAATTGTGGCATGTCTAAGGACTCTATAAGACTAGTCTTATTTAACTTATTTTTTACCTACATTATTGGAAATTACTAATTAATCGATAAAGAATTTATTCTGTTTTAGGGGAAAAAAATCCTTGCCTATGTTCTTAACTTTTTGGTCTCATAAAAACATACGACATTTTTTTCACATGTAGATCTGTTGATCTTCATAATTAATCAAGTACATGGTTTACTTATAAAAGCAGTTAAAACCAGTTTACAAATAGCTATTATTTTAGAAATATAAAGAGTAAAAATAAATTTATAAGAATATACAATTAATGCCTCCCTCTACATATTTTAATATTTTGGTTACTTTGTGTTCAGATCAGGTACAATGGTCTTTGAAAATTATTATTGTGCTTAGATTAAAAAAATACAAATACCTAAGCATCAATATTTTAGTTAGCATTGAATCAGAAAGATGTAGACTAAAACATAAAAAGTCATCTTGAAGGAAAAAAGTGGTAGAAGAATGACTTATGTCATCAGGAGATGTTATCTTACAAGTTTAAAATTTTTTCTAAAAAATGGGCTTTTCAACCTCATGAGCTAGGCATTATGCTCTTGAGATTTGAAGCATCAATTACATAACTATCACCTCTGGAAAGAATAGTTTGGTTGTTACCGCATGAATAGTAATTGTTTGGACTAGTTCAATGGAATATTCAGTATTTGTATTGTGACATTAAATTACATCTTTAAACTGAAAATAACATCAAGGAAATGGACAATTAGATTATATTTTCTTCTGAATTGCTTTCTAGGAGAAATTACTAAAATAGTATTGTGCATCAATTGTAGACAATGTATTATTTAAAGGGGACCCTTTCAAGTGGTTTTCTTGAGGCTTTTTCTAGGTACCTTATTTGTCCCTAAATCTGCAACTAAACTTTCATAAGTTGTCAGATGATAGGGCAGCTTACTTCTATGACATATTAGTAATCACAGATTAAAAATGAAAATCTCCCAATATTATTACTACAAAAGCATTTCCAGGTTCAACTTGTGACAGGAGCAAAGATTTTAAAGACACCAACAATATTTTATATATCATAAATCACTAACTGGAGATTAGTATAGATTGTTAAAGCATGTTATTATCTAATGAATAATTAAAATTTATTTGTGAGTGAAAATCATTAGAATATTTTAGACTAACTAGCTTTTTGTTGGAACTCATATAGCACAACTTTTATGTTCCAAACCGAAAGTTCTTAACTTACTCTCTTACCTTTGTAGTTCTTGAGTAACATTTTAGTGCATGAAAGAGGTGGCAAGATATCCTCTGTTCTTTTACAGCTAAAATGAAACAACTGAAGATTCAGCAAGAAAAAGAAAATCACTGTCTGCATTCTATGTAATTCACTTGATAGGTTTTGATGAAATGCCACTTTTACTTAAATTTTTGTTATCAAGTTTTCTGATACAACTTATATTCTCCATATTAAATTAATCAGGATACAAAGACAATTGCTTTTCTGCCAGTAGAAAAGTCCTCAAATACTAAATTTATTATGAAATCTAAATCTTATGATCTTGTCTTTGGAAGGAAACATAAATATTGGGATGCTAGAAAGTGTATTTTTAATGGAGTCCACTGCATTGAGTAAACAGTTGCTTTGAACAGTATTCAAAGATGATTACTATTTTTTGTGATAAAATTTCTGGAAAAGTGTACTTACCGTCTCCTAAGTTTTTCCATTTACTGACTTTCAGGAATTTTTCTTGTACAGTGAAGAAATAATGTATTTTTCTTCAGATGTAATTATTTCTTTGTCACTAAATGTGTGACACTGAATTTGCTATGTTGGCTGGCCACACAGGGGCATAATAGGACTGGATTCACTCGGAATGGGTATTAAAGCCAGTCTTTCTCTCCCTTCTGTATATATACAGGTGCAGACTTTCATATTAAAAGATATACAGAATTTATATTAAATGTAAGAATAAAAAAAACAGTAGACTAAAGAGTATTTGGATTTGTTGATGCTTTTAATTGTAAGCAAATTAACCACAAGCGATTTCTGGTTTATCTGAACTAGTCCTAGTTTCTGCCTGCTGTGTTCCACTATTGATAAGTAGTACCACTTTTCTCTCTTAAAAGTGTTTGACAATAATTACAGGGCCACCCTAATTATAAAAAGAAAATGGAAAGCTTGAAATTACCTAGTGTAAATGGACTCTTTTCCCCTGAAACATTTCCCACAGTACTAAAACATTAGTGTTATTTAAGAAAAAAATTGAATTTGTAAAATAAATGTTTAATTATTTAGCCTGGTAGTGTTTCTGGTCAGAAGTGTTTAGTCATGTACATATCATTCACTATTGCTTTAGTTCATAATAAGCTATCAGTATGTGTTCAGGATTTCTGGCACAGCCACCTGTTATTTATAATGGCATATTACCAGCTACTTTGACATTGAAGGAGTAGTGTGCATACTTTTCATAGCTCTTAGAGCCCCATACTGACGGTGTGTATTGTTTGCAGTTGGCAGGAGCACAGCACAATTGATACATCATGATAGGAACATATTTCATTACTGTATTCTGAAGAAAAGAGCCACCCACTAGTCTGATACACATGCACACGTGTGCACATATGTACACATATTACTTATGTGTATAAACCTTGTAAAATGTATAATAATTATAAATATAAAAGTTATATATTATAGACATAAAAGGCTCTCTAAACAATTATCTCTATTTCTAATCAAAATGACTTTCAATTCATAGATTTATATCATTAATATTTTTTATTTGAATCTTTAATTTGGACCTAGCCATATACCATAATTATTAGTATGTACACTTAATCTGATAAAACAGTCTGTAAGTATTTTCTTTATTAAAAATAACTTTTTATAAAGCTATTGCCTTTGTTGATGACTGACAGGTAAATATTAACTATTCTTTTTATTGTAAATTTTTAGATGATCATAAAGGGTCTTCAGAAACTCCAAGAAGATAATTACTAGTTAACTCCCTTATGTTCAATTCTGGCACTATCCAGTGAATAGAAAATGAATTTGTTTCATCTGTGCCATGGCTGTCCTCCTGTCCACTTGTGAATTACAAAGATTCATATAACCAACAAAAGAATTCACAAGTAGATTTGCAATTTGAGTTTGGCTTCTGAATTTGAGAAGTGTTGATTAAGTGCATCAGAAATGTGTACATCAGAACACTCCCTTTGGGCAAAATGGAAAAAGCCATTGATCTTTAAAATTGTAGTTGCCTTAAAATTTAAAGGCTCTTTATTTTGCCAAGTGTTTTTTAAGCTCTGCTGCTTTTTTCTTCAAAAACACACTCAGTATGTAAAGCAGGTAAAAATGGAACAGCTCTGATTTAGAAATTGGGACGTGAGACCCACATAGGCTCAAAGAAACACAATTTTTAGCTGATTTCTTAAATCAAACTCAGGACTTCTAATTAAACTCCTTTAAATTTTCCATCTCATTGTGTGACCTTTGAAATGCCAGAGATAGAAGTAATGAGAAATGACAAGGGGAGCTGCCACATTTAATGAAGGATTGATTCATGCCTGACTTTTCTACAAATATGTGGTAGCTTTACTTTGTGTAGCGTTGAACACAGGACTTGTGTTCATATATTGGGGTGACTCCTTACTGGTTATGTGATATTGGTAAAGTCACTATATTGAGCTTCTAGAGTTAGGGACTATACATTCATTAACCTTTGAGTTTCCACACTCAACTGCTAGGGCTTCTTTCCAGTGAATACCAGCTTCCCTCAGCCTCTGCAACCAAATACTGTTCTGCTTATTTGTCTACTATAAATTAGCTTTCTAGGTTATAGAATTTCATATAATTGAAACTGTATAGAATATATTTTTATAAAAGATTTAGCATAATTTTAAACAAATCATCCATGTTGTGGCATGTATGGATAGTTTTTTCTGTTATATTTATTCTTCAGTAGTATTCCACATTATGAACATACTGCACTCTACTCATACTCTTGTTCGTAAAGATTATATCTGTATCTATCTATATCTATATCCATATCCATATCCATATCTATCTATATATATTTGAATGAATACCCAGAAGAGGAAGCGGGTCACAGGGTAGGTATATGTTTAGTTCTATGATACCAGACCATTTAAAAAAAGGGTTATACATTTTAAATTCCCACAAATATGTTTGAGAGTTTTGGTGGCTCCTTGTACTTCCCTAATATGATGATATGTCTTTTAAAGTTTTGTCATTTGAGTTTATAATGGTATCTCCTTATAATATTATTTTGTATTTGCCTAATGACTAACAATGTCAAGCACCATTTTAATATGGTCATTGGCTATTTGTATATCTTCCTTTGTAAGGTGTCCCTCCAAAATTTTAAATTAAGTTACTTTTGTTTTTATTAATGTGTTGTACATATATGTCAGA
The DNA here is from genome assembly GCA_004027475.1 of Anoura caudifer. Taxonomy (NCBI): domain Eukaryota; kingdom Metazoa; phylum Chordata; class Mammalia; order Chiroptera; family Phyllostomidae; genus Anoura; species Anoura caudifer. The sequence goes on along the minus strand of PVKU01000332.1, from coordinate 522,197 downwards.
TATATGCTTTGTGAATATTTTCTCCCAGTCTATGGCTTGCCTGTTTATTTTCTTAATGCCTTTAGATGAGCAAAATTTTTAATTTATCAATAATTTTCTCTTATGGTTTTAGTTTTCTTATTTTCAATGGTTTTTGTTTTCCATGTGCTGTCTAATAATCCTTTGCCAATACCTGAGTCATGAAACTATTCTCCTTTATATCTTCTAGATACTTATAGTTTTAGCTTTTCATTTTAAGTATATAATCCAACACACATTAATTTTTATGTGTATGGTGTGAAGATAGAGGTCAAAATTTATATTTTTTCTGGATGGATTTTCAGTGTTTTCATCAGTATTTGCTGAATAGAATTAAAGACTTTCTATATCCTATGGGATTGCTTTGTCACCTTTATAAAGAAATAGTGGTATAAAGGTAGTTCAATTTCTGGGCTATCTATTCTGTCTCAATGAGCTATCTGTCTATCTTTATGCAACACCCCAATATCTTACCTTTATAAGTAATCTTGTCAGGTAGTGCAAGTTCTCCACCTTTATTTTTTAAAGATACTCTAAATGTTGTAGGTCCTTTGCATTTTCATATATATTTTATAATCAATTTATAATTTTGCTTTAAAAGTTTGTTGGGATTGAGACTTAGATTGTTTTGTATTTCTGTAGATTATTCTGGGGAGAATTAATATCTTAACTTTGAGTCTCCCAGTGGTATATCTTTTCATTTATTTAGGTCTTTTAAAATTTAAGAATGTTTTATAGCTTTGAATGTAGGAAATTTGAATACCATTTGTTAATTTTTCTTAAGTATTTTAAGTTTCTGATCTTACTGTAAACTGAGTTAGTTTTTAAATTTCAGTTTCTAGTTGTTTTTTTGCTAGTACACAAATATATTTATTTTTAATATTACCCTTGTATCTTTTGACCTTGCTAGATGTACTTATTAGTTCTAGCAACTGCCTTGTAGATTTGTTGTGATATCCTTTATAAAGTTATGTCATCTGCAAATAGTTTTACTTCTTATCCAATATTTGTGCTTTTTATTTCTTTTTCTTATTTTACTATAATGCTTAAGACCGATTGTACAATGTTAAACCATAGTTGTGAGTCTATTATCTTATTAATATTTTTTTTAGGTTTTTTACTATTTTAATGGATTTATTTATCTATGTTCATGAAAGCTATTCTGTTTTCTTTTATTGAAATATCATTAATAGGTCTTGGCATTGGGTTTTCTGATTCATAAAATGAGCTGGGGATTTTTTAACCTCTGCTGTATTTTGTCAACATTTGGTGTGGGATTGGTGTTATTTCTTCCTTAAATAAGTGATAGAATTCACCAGCGGAACTATATGGATGAAGTTTCCTTTTTGTGAAAGATCTGATAAAGAATTAAATTTGTTCGATAAATAAGGCTTTAAATTTTGTTTAATCTTTGTTACTTGTGGTAAATTGTGCTTTTCAAGAAATTGACCATTTTATTTAAGTTCATTAATTTGTTGTTATAAATTTCTTAATTTTCATTGTCTTTTCAATGTCTAATGAATCTATATTGATATCGTTTATATCTGATATTGGTATAGCTTGTAATTTGTGATCTTTTGTTTGCTTGATCAGTTTACCTAGGAGTTTATCATATTTTTTCTTAAGTGTTGTTGATTTTCTCTATTGTATTTCTACTATTTCACTGATTAATATTTTCATACTAATTATTTTCTTTCTTACCATTTGAATCATTTTGCTTACTGAAGATCTAAATTTCCATTTGATATGCTTTTCTTCAGCCTGGAGAATTTCCTTTAGCATTTCTTGAAGTACAGGTATTGATTTCTCTGCTTATTTTTATTTGAAAAAAATTCTTTATGTAGCCTTCCTTTTTAGAATAGTTTTGCTGGTTATAGCGTTCTGTATTGACAGTGGTTTTTTTTTTTTTTTGCTTGTTTTTTTATTTTAAAATTTTTGCTGTTGAAAGAAGCTTCCTTAGTTTCTGATGAGAAGTAACTTGATGACGACAAGTCGGTGGAACTTGAAATCATTTTTCTTTTGTATTTAATGTGCTGTTCTTCTCAGGTTGCTGTCAAAATTTTCTCTACGTTTTTTTCTGTTGCTCTTTTACTCAGAGTGTCTATATGTGGTTTTTATTGTATTTATGTTTTACATAACGTGAAATTTTCCCATTGTTTTAACATTTTTTCTTTCTCCCCTTCTCTTTTTTCTTAATTATATATATTTTAGGCTTTTTATAAATTACTCCCCAAATTCTTGTAATTTTTTTCAATTTTCTTGTTATTTAGATTAATTTTCAACTTTTGTTGATTCTTTTATAATCTACTATCAGACAGAAATTCATCTAGTGAGTATCTTATTTCAGATGTTTTAATTTTTGTTCTAAAATTTTTATTCAGTTATCTTTTATAGTCCCTATTCTCTTTCTCTGTTGGGATTTTTCACTTATGATGAACATATTGTCTTTACTTCCTCTTAGCATATTTATTATAATAGCTTTAAAATCTTTTTAGGCTAATTTTAATATCCAGGTTATTTCTTATTCTCCACTGATTATTTTTTTCCTCTTGAGTATTTTTTTTATCTTGTGATGATAACTTTGAAGGTTTACTCTCTTAGCAACTTTCAAATATATAATACAGTATTGTTAACAATAGCCACCATGCTGGACATTACGTCCCAGGACTTACTTATCTGTAACTGGAAGTTTGTAGCTTTTGAACACGTTCACTCATCTCATCCTCCACCCACATCTGTCACTTACCTATTTCTTCTCATACTTCTCTATGAGTTTGTGTTTTTTCTTTTTGTTAGATTCCACATATAAGTGAGATCATGCAGTAGTAGTCTTTATCTGATTTATTTAACTTAACATAATACTCCTAAGGTACATTCATGTTGCAAATGACAGAATTTTTTCTTTCTTATGGTTGAATAATACTCACATATTTGAATATATATGCCTGCATACATATATACTCATCTGTCATAAATCATATTTCCTTTATCCATTATCCATCCACAGACACTTAGCATATTTCTACATCTTGGCTATTATAAATAATACTGCAGTGAACATGGGGGTGTAGATATATTTTTGAGCTAGTATTTTTGTTTCCTTTGGATAAATACTTAGAAGTAAAATTGCTGGTTCATCTGTTAGCCCTATTTTTAATTTTTTGAGTCCTAACCTACTTTTAATTTTCATAGCCTAACCAATTTACAAACCACCAACAGTGCACAAGGGTTTCCTTTTATCCATATCTTCACCAACACTTGTTATCTTTTTCTTTTTTTTGATATAGCTGTTCTGACGGGTATGAGGTGATGTCTCATGGTAGTTTTGATTGACGTGTCCCTAATGATTAGTGATGTTGAACATCTTTTTTTGTACCTGTTTGCCATTTGTTGTTTTCTTTGAAAAAATGTCTATTTAGATTTTCTGCCCATTCTTTTAGTTGGCTTGTTAGTATTTTTGTTACTGAGTTTTATGTATTTTGGGTAATAACCATTATCAGATGCATGATTTTGCAGATATTTTCTCCCCATGGGATGGCCTTTCATTTTTGTCAATGGTCTCCTTTGATGTACAAGACCTTTTTAGTTTGATGTTGTCCCATTTGTTTATATTTGCTTTTGTAGCTTTACTTTTGGTGTCATATCTAAAAAAATCATTGCCCAGGCTAATGTCAAGGAACATGCTGCCTGTATTTTCTTTAGTAGTTTAATAGTTTCAAGTCTTGGGTTAAAGTCTTTCATTTATTTTGAGTTGATTTTCACGTATGGTGTAATATAGTGGGCCAGCTTCATTCTTTTGTGTGTAATTGTTGTTTCCCCAACACTGTGTTTTGAAAAGACTTTCCTCTTCCCATTGCATATTCCCGGCTCCTTTGTTATAAAATAATTGAGTACTATGTATGGGTTTCTTCTGAGCCCTGTATTCTGTTTGGTTGACCTATTTGTCTGTTTCTATGTCAATACCTTACTGCTCTGATTTCTCTAGCTTTATAATATAGTTTGAAATCCTGAAATGTAATGTTTCCTGTATTGTTCTTCTTTCTCAAGACTGCTTTGGCTTTTATGGTCATGAAGGACCACAAAAAGCCAAAAATTTTTGACCATAGAAAGGTCAAATTTTAGGATTCTTTGTTCTATTTTTGTGAAAAATGCCATTAGAATTTTTATAGGGATTGTATTGAATCAACAGATGGTTTTGGGTAACAGAGCCATTTTGGTAATATTATTTCTTCTAATCCATGAGCATGGAATATTTTTCCACTTAATTGTGTTTTCAGATTTTTTTCATCAATACAGTGTACAGATATTTTATTTTCCCTGGTCAAATTTTCCTAAGTATTTTATTCTTTTTGGTGCAATTATAAATGGGATTGTTTCCTTAATTTCTCTTTCTGATAGTTTGTTATTAATATGTAGAAATGCAACTGATTTTTATGTATTGATTTTTTAATCTTGCAGCTTTACTGAATTTGTTTATTAGTTGATACAGTTTTTGGTGGAGTCTTTATAGTTTTGTATGGGTTAAGATTGTGTCATATTTAAATAGAGACAGCTTTAGTCCTTCCTTTTTTATTTGGATGCCTTTTACTTATTTTTCTTGCCTAATTAACCTGGCTAGGTCTTTCAGTACTATTTTGAATGAAAGTAGCAGGAGTGGGCATCCTTTTTTGGTTTCTGATAACAGAGGAAAAGCTTTCAGTTTTTCACCAATGCGGATGATGTTAGCTGTGAGCTTGTTATGTATGGCCTTTATTACATTGACATGTGTTCTCCCTATACCTACTTTATTGAGAGTTTTTAAATCATGAATAAATGTTATATTTTTGTCAAATGCTTTTTCTGCATCTACTGAGATGATCATATAATTTTTATCCTTTTTTTTATTAATGTGGCATATCATTTGGATTGATTTGTGGATGTTAAACCATCTTTCCTTCCTGGAATAAATCCCACTTTGCCATAGTGTATTATCCTTTTAATGTTTGTTGAAGCCAGTTTACTAATAATTTGTTTAGGATTTTTTAATGTAAGTTCATCAAAGATATTGGCCTATAATTCTTTTGCGTGTGTTATAAATCTTTTTTATATCCCTACTAATTTTCATTTGTTTTTCATTGTTTAGTGAGAAAAGAGTGTTAAAATTTCCAACTATGATTGAATATTTGTTTCTTTGATTAGTCTTTTAGCTTTTGCTTCATTATTTTGTTCAGTTTTGGATACTTATAATTCTTATTATTTTTAAATGAATATACTGTTTTGTTGCTTTGAAATCTCCCTCTGACTTTGGTAATATTTTTTCTTGGATTATATTTTGTCAGATATTATTGTAGCTGCACTGCTGTTTTTGTGATGAGCATTTACATGGAATATTTTTCTCATTCTTCTAACCTTTTGGTTTTCTTATATGTAAAGTGTGTATGTGTTGTGTGTATACATTTTACACAGCATATGAATGGGTTCTGATTTTTCCCTTGTCTTGCTGTTTTTTTCATTGGATTGCTCAATTACATTTCATGTATGTACTGATGTAGCTGGACTTAATCCATCAGCCTGCTATTTTCTTTCCTTCTATTTTTTTCCATTGCTTCTTTTTCTCTCTTTTATTTATATTCTTTCATCTGATTTATTAATAAGTTTTTAGCATTTCATTTTTTCTTCTCTAATAGATTTTTAACTAACTTTTTAAAAAATTTTATCTTGGGGTTATATATTCTTAATAATTTTAACATAAATTAGTATTGTAACATTCATGTACAATATATGAACCTTATAGTATAAATTCATTTTTACCCCACTTGTCTTTGTGCTATTGTTACTTTATATTTTACTATTCACAAATTTTGCACTAAATTATCAACTTCTTTGCTTTTTAAAGAGAGCCTTTCATGATTATCTACATATTTGCTGTTTTTGATTATCTTTATTTCTGTCTTCAGATATGGGCCCTTTTTTTAAATCACCATTTCTCTTCTATCTGAAGAACTTATGTTAGTATTTCACATTGTACCTGTCTACTAGTGATGAATTCTTTTGGCCTTTGTAGGTTAAAAAATATTTATTTTCATCTCAATTTTTTGGAAGGGTATGTAACTATGGATTAGGTATAAATTTAGGGGAACTTTTTTTCCCTTTCAGTACTTGCAATATGTCTTGCAGTTGTCTTCTGGCCTCCATTGTCTATTGAGAGAAGTCATCTATAATTCTTATTGTTTTTCTGCTATAGATATTATTTTTATCTGGTTCCTTTTAGTATATCTCTTTATTGTCTGTTTTTACCAGTTTGATTTGAAGTACTTAGGTGCATTTATGTTTTTTCTCATTGTAGTTTGATGAGGTGTTTAGATATATGACTTGGTATCAGTCATCAATATTACAAATGTTGGTCATTATCTCTTTAAATATTTTCTCTGCCATATCTGTTTCTTCTTTTCCTCAATTACTCCAATCACATATATGTTTGGCTCTCTGATATTGCCCTACCAATCTTACCTATTCTGTTTTTTCTTCATTTTATTTTCTCTCTGTGCTCGACAGTTGGTCTAACAATCTATTTTGAATTTGCTTTTCACTGTTTTTATTCTATTCTACTCTTAACCATGTGCACTATATTCTATAATTATCTTATTTCATGTTTCAGTTCTAAAATTTACATGGTTTTTTTTTTCCAACCTTCCATTATTCTCATGAAATTCTTAACTATTTCCCTACTGTATACCATTTATCCACTAAATTCTTTGACATATTCATTGTAGTCATTTTGATGTTCTTGTCTGCTAATTGTTAACATCCTGGCTATCTGTACAGCTGTTTCTGTTGACTTTTTGTTCTTTTGATTATGGGTTCACTTTTTGCCTCTTTGCATGTCTTTTAATACTTAATCGTATGCTGAACATTGTAGAGATTTTAATTGTTTCCATCTAAAGATTGCTTTTTAAGAAATCATATCTTTTAGGGCCTGGCTGATGTGTCTCAGTGGATTGAGAGCCAGCCTACAATTCCCAATCAGGACACAGGCCTGGGTTGTGGGCCAGGTTCCCTGGTGTGGGACATGCAATAGGCAGTCACACACTGATGTTTCTCTCTCTCTCTCTTTTTCTTCCTCTCTCACCCTCTGTCTTTAAATAAATAAATAAAATCTTTTAAAAAAAATCATGTCTTTTCATTGTATTAAGGAGGACCACCTTGATCTTACCAAAGCTTGGTTTAAGACCTCATTTGGATAATACTCTTTACTCTTTTCCTTTGTCATAAGGTACAGTCCTTACTCCAAGGGTATAGTTTCTTACTTTTAATGTACGGTCTTTTTGGCATCTCAACTGAATGCCTGAGATTTTCACAAGTATCTTTCCAAGCCTAGTTGATCAGGGAGTTTCATAATATTATGTGAGTTCTCAAGTTTCTATTTATTTTGCAGGTCTCAGCAGGTGCAGTCTACCAGGTTCCAGAAAACTTGCATATGTACAGCTTAGAATGTGGACAGGAACCAGATTAAATTTCTACGCCTATTTCTGGAATTTAGTTCTTAACTCCCTTTTCTCTAGTCTAGCATCACATGTCCCACTGCATTAGCAAGCCTGAGTTCTCGTCTCTGTTTTTTATGCCGTTTCTTGTGCTCAGTAAGTGTTGTGTTCTCTGCTTGGGCTTCTTTTCCTCATGCTATGGTTGTGAAATTGTTTGCAATCAGAAAGCTAGTGTGAAGTTTACCTTATGTGCATTCTCTGTGTCAAGATTCTCAACATTGTGACATGTCCAGTGCCTTAAAGTGATTGTTTCATCAATTCTGCCTAGTTTTATGGCAAAAAAGGAAACCTTATACAAGCTACTTAGGAAAATGTTAATTATTTTATAGTAATATAATAAGCACTCAAGTACCTACCATCCCAAACAACAGCTGGAACTTTGGCAATAATTTTCATCTAACCATTTGTTTTCTTCATCTCCTACTTCCAACTTCTACAGTTTATTGCAGTTATTATATTGAACCCCATGTTCTTCATTTCTTTACTACATATGTGTATACACACATATGTATTTTAAAAGAATTTGTCGGTTTTTTCTTTATAAAAGTTACCATTCTGTTTTTCCCCACTTAATTTTAGTTAATTTATGTTGACTGTTGTATGATATTCCACAATGGGACTATATCACAGATTTTACTCCACTCTCCCACTTGTAAGCCTTTGGAGTGTTTCCAAATTTTTGCTATGGTGAAAATGCCTGTATGAACATATCTCCTTCATGTGTGTAAGAGCTTCTCTTGTATATATTCCATTATATGTTCAATTTTAAGAGACAATGCCAAAGTGTTTTCCAATAAGTTTTTTATTGACAGTTCAGTGAATTCATAAGTGGGAATGAAATGATTCTAAAGCAAAACATTAATTTTAAAAGTTGGACAATTTTAACCATAGCTGCCTGTGGAAGGTGCACTTGTTAATTTGACAGCAGTCATAGAATAAATGTATGTTAAATGAATACACTTAGAAGTTTGTTTTTCTTTCTTCCCTCCTTTCTCTCTCTTCATCTCTCCCTTCTTCTCTCCCCTCTTCTCTCCCCTCTCCCCGCACGTTTCCACCTCCCCTACCTTCCTTACATTAGTGGAGGAAGACCTTTGATATAGGCAGGAGTAGCAGGTGTGAAGTAGGCCTTAAAGAATGCAGAGTCTAGTATTTTCATGGATAAAAATCTCTAGATTGCTGAGGAAAAACTGTATATTAAATTAGGGTATCTGTTAGGTGAGATTTATTTATTTATTCTCAGTTAGTTACCATAGTTGTCCCCTCCCTTACATACACTTCTATGAGGAAATGAGTTTCATTTTGATTTTCATCTCTGGACAGAATACATGGAAAATGTCTAAAATTTGTTTCCACCTCTGAAGTTGTTGCCATTTTTTCTTATGAGCTCTGAAGAATAAATTTCCTTACTTTTTTCTCTCTCATACATGATGTTACTTTATGAATTATCTCTTTCCTTTGGATGTTTATTGTTAAACACTGAGAAAACTAGATTTGACAATTTTTGCTGTTGGTATAAATCTCCATTATCAGCAACAAGATGATAGCACATGAATTTGGAGTACGATTTTCAGTCCTCACAGCCTGGTGGTGTTCTGTCTCACTGCCCGTGTCTGCAGAAATGCAGGTGAGGCCTGTTAGCCCAATTGGCTAGACATCTTCCTCCATCAGATTTTACAGATGGTTCAAGTTTCAGAACTCTCTTAGCATCTGTTTAAAATTCTCAAACTGCTTTCACCAAATTTGTTTGAACCTTTTTTGTGGTTACACTTGATTGTACATCTGTAGACATTGGAGGATTGGCATTAAGAAATAGCTTCATGTCTTATACGATACGGACATTGCTTCTAGTGCAGCTGTAATTGAAGTGAAAAACAAACAAAAACAAAGCCCCAAAGTGTTGGAGATTAGGATATTTAAAGAAATAGAGCTTAACTTCATTTTATGTGGTTCATAACATCTTCACATAAAGCAAAATCTTAGTTTTCTATTGATTTTCATTATATTTTAAGCTCTTTGATTTGATAATAGAATAATAATGGTTTTTTTACTTCCTTTACCCATGTCAAGTGAAAAAACAACATAGATGTGGTTTTTGTTTTTGTTTTACAAGTAAGAAATAAAAGCACACAAAAAAGAAAATACACCAAAATGGTAACAGTAAATGCTTTGGGTTTTAATTTTAAATATAACTAAAAAATAAATCATGTGACAGTGAATTTTATGAGAATTGAATGAGCTAAAATATGTAAAGCATTTGGAACATGGCCTGAAAAATGATAAACATTAATGAAATGATGGTAGTTACTGATTATACTCTTTTTTATTCAAGATTTCACTCTGAAAGATTCTCTGAAGTTCAACTACTAAGTCAAAAGCTATCTTTTCTATGAGTCCTATTATTGTCAATTTGCTCTCCTAAAATGTTAAATTAATTCCATTTTCACAATGAACAAATAAAGTTGCTTTTTATAATTAGCATTGGTTGCTTTCATATTGTTCAGTTTTTAATTTCATTGATTTATAAAAGTTTTCAAAATATATTTTTTAAAATATTTGCTCATTTGTACTAGTTTGCTAGGGCTTCCATAACAAAGTACCACTCACTGAATGGTTTCACTACAGACATTTTTTCTCATAGATCTTTAGAAGTCTAAGATCAAGGCATAGGCAGGTTTGGCCACTTTCTTGCTGAGACCTCGCATGGTTTTTCCTATGTGTTTGTGCATCCCTGGTGTGTCTTTGTATGTCCAAATTTCCCCTTATAAGGACACCAGTGAGATTGCATTAGAACCCTACTCCTAATTCAGACATTTCTGAATGGCAGGCACTCTTTAGCAAGCACGTTGATAGTGGAGTAAGGCCGGCCAGAAGGCAACATAATGATTAGTTAAGTGAAAGAGGAGAAGGTAGATAATGTGGATCTGAAAATACATATGACAAAGTTAAACAAAAATGCAAGAGAGAACAAACAATGTCAGAAAGTGGGATTTGTAGCCTTTGCAAGGATGTTTGGTAATTGTTGTCCTGTCTTTAGGCCAACCCTTAGTCCTAAATATCCTTCCATTATAGCAAGGATAACAGAGGGATTTGATGCAATCCGATGATATGAATGTTATCTGCACTTCACCCCAAAGTTTAAAAATTTTGATGTTTTCTCTCAGTTTATTATCTACTGCTCTTCTCCTTTTCCTGTCTTTTCTAATTTGTTGTTTAAAATGTTACCTGACTTTTTTCTTCTACATTCTTTTTTATGCTTTTGTCTTTTTTACCTTTGTTGAGACTTGCACAACTGTAGCAGAAAACCTAGCTATGTCTTCTAAATTTCATTCTGTAACCTTGACCCTGGTATAAGTATTAAATTTTGCTAAATCCTTTCCTGGTACACTGAGTGTGTATAATTTTCTTCTTGTGACAAGTTAAAAAAGCACCTATTTTATACTAAGACAGCTATTAAGTACTTTTAACTTATTCTTTCAACTAATATTTGCTAGGTAACTACAGTTTGCTAAGTGCTTTATAGGCAATGAAGGGGAAGTTGGTGGAAAATAAGGTCAGAGTCTCTATCCTTGGAGAACTTTTACTATGACATGTCAACTCACCATGAGGAAAATTTGTGTTCAAAGGAACCATTCTTAAACTAGGCCTTTGGTCTCACCTTGATTCTGCCCTAATTGAAAAGTTACTTGAGGTAACTGACTCACTTTTTAAGTTTGTGTAGACTCTGGGGCCTGAGGATTAGAAGTCAGAATCTTGATATTTAATTTATATTAACCTTGATGTCTACTTTCTCCTTGCTACCTTGAACTTGAAAAGTCCAGTTCATTAGCATTTGTGCTAAGAGTTAGGAAAAGAAAAAGAGGAACATCTTGGTGCAAGTTGCTTAGACACAGAACCTGACAGCCATTCAAGTGTATGTGCTCTATTGAGCTAGTGCTCTTCAGCAAAAACTGTAAGGGAAGGAGTGAAGCATGGCAGGGAAGAGCTATTCAAGGATGCAGCCTCAGATTGCATCTAGTCGTGGGGGTGGGAGACTTTTTAAAAAATATATTTTATTGATTATGCTATTACAGTTGTACCATTTTGCCCCTTTTATGCCCCTCTGTCCTGCACTATCCTTCCCACCTGCATTCCTTCCCCTTAGTTCATATCCATGGGTTGCACATATAAATTCTTTGGCTTGTCCATTTCCTATACTATTCTTAATGTCTCCCTATTTAGTACCTACCATTTATGCTTCTTATTCCCTGTACCTTTTCCTCCCATTCTCTCCCCTCCTACTCCCTACCTTCCATGTGATCTCCATTTCTGTGATTTCTATTCCTGTTCTATTGTTTGCTTAGTTTTAGTTTTTGTTTTTTATTTTTTAAGGTTCAGTTGTTGATAGTTGTGAGTTTGTTGTCACTTTACTGTTCAGAATTTTGATCCTCTTCTTTATGTTAGACAAGTCCCTTTAACATTTCATGTAATATGGGCTTGGTGATGATGAACTCCTTTAACTTGACCTTATCTGCAAAGCACTTTATCTGCCCTTCCATTCTGAATAATAGCTTCGCTGGAGAGAGTAATATTGTATATAGGTCCTTGCTTTTTATGACTCTAAATACTTCTTTCCAGCCCCTTCTTGCCTGTAAGGTTTCTTTTGAGAAATCAGCTGGTAGTCTTATAGGAACTCGTTTGTAGGTAATTGTCTCCTTTTCTCTTGCAGATTTTAAGATTCTCTCCTTATCTTTAATCTTGGGTTATGATGTGTCTTGGTGTGTTCCTCCTTGAGTTCAATTTCTTTGGGACTCTTTGAGCTTCCTGGACTTGTATGTCTATTTCCTCCACAAGGTTGGGGAAATGTTCTTTCATTATTTTTTCAAAAAACTTTTCAATTTCTTGCTGTTCCTCTTCTTCTGGCAACCCTCTCAGATGTTGGAACATTTAAAGTTGTCCCAGAGTTTCTTAAGCCTCTCCTTCATTTTTCTGAATTCTTATTTCTTCATTCTGTTCAGGTTGAATGTTTCTTTCTTCCTTTTGCTCTAAATCATTGATTTGAGTCCCAGTTTCCTTCCCTTTACTGTTGGTTCCCTGTACATTTCTCTTCATTTCAGCTTGCATTTTGGGACCATACTGGACCATTTCTGTGAGCATCCTGATTGCCAGTGTTTTGAATTTACATCTGATAAGTGGGCTATCTCTTCATTGCTTAGCTGTATTTTTTCTGGAGCTTTGGTCTGTTCTTTAATTTGGGCCATATTTTTATGTCTTAGTGTGCCTGTTACATACTAAAGGGTGGAGCCTTAGGTATTTGCCAGGGCAGGGCAACCCATGTCGCTACTTTGTGACGCTGTATGTGGGGGAGGGGTCCTAGAGGGAACAATGCTACTTGCTCAGCTCTCGGCTGTCTTTGAGTCACTTCCCCCACTATCCACAAGCTAATTGGGCCCTTCTGATGCTGATTCCTGGGTTGGTTGGTTTTATGTACATTCTAGGACTATGTGGATCTCTCTGGCGAGCTCTCCTGTGAGGCTGGGAGTTTCTCCCATCACCAACTCCCACATGTTTTCACTGCCAGAGTTTTTGAGGCTTATTTCCCTGCATTGGAACCCTGGGTTATGCGGTCTGTGTTGCTCCCCAGTTGTTCTTCTGGGTTATCTGTACAGAAATATGGGATTGCTGGTCCACCAGCCACTGTTTCATGGGGGTGGAGGCTCTTGAGCAGGTATATTTCCTCAGAGTTTTTCCTCTCTTCTGTATACTTCTATCTCAGTCACTCATTGGTTAACACCTGTCCTGGGATGGGGGCAACTTCCTGGGGAAGAAGGCTGCCATCATTTGAGGGCATTTCTTTGGTGAACAGGGTTAGCTCTGAGCAATGCCAGCCAGGGCTCACAGCAGCTGGAAGATGGGTGCACTCACCTGACAATGGTGATACGGGCCTGGGCCTATAGAGCACAGCTACCACTAGTTTCTCAACTATGCTCATGTCCCCCCTCACCCCTCACTAGTGTGTTTATACCAACTTGGTAAATGGGGTAGCCCCTGAATTCTCTGAGGAACATAGCCAGGGTGTTTTCTGTTCTAGCATATACACGTCACTAAGTCTTTTGATCCCTCCCTTCACAATCTTCCAGGGCAATACTAGCATCTCTGCTTCATTTGATGTAGACCATCACTTTTTCAGCTTTCAGGAGCTATCTAGTTTCATTTTCATATTATCTGCTGTGGCCCTTCATGGGTTAAAATCCTGTTAGTTGTGGAGAACATTGCTGAAGGTGGATAGTCCATGCCATTATAGTAGCCAGCACTCGTAGCGACTGGGGGAAGGATTGATAAGCCTGGTAAAGGGGATCTGGGAAGGACACTAACATTGCCTGATAAGGAGACAAAATTATGTATATCTTCTTGGAATAAAGAGACTTAAGGACTGTCTATAGATTTCAGTGTTGCACTGTATGATAAATATTAGCTATTTTGCTAGAGAAAAAGGAAGCTATATTTTTCATAGTGAGACAAAATGTTGAAAAGAAAAACGATCTAAATGTGTTTACATATAACTTTGCTAAAGAGGATGAAAGTAGAAAAAGGCAAATATTGAATGGATTTTATACTGCAAAGATGTCAGTTTTTTAAAAAAATCTTCACCAGAGGATATGTTTATTGATGAGAGAGAGAGAAAGAGGGAAAGTGGGAGAGAAAAACATCTGTGAGACGAAAAACATCAATCAGTTGCCTCCCACACGCATGGTAATGCAACCTGGGTATGTGCCCTGACTGGGAATCAAACCCGCAACCCTTTGGTGTATGGAATGACAATTCAACCAACTGAGCCCACCTTGCCAGGGTGATATTAATTGTTTAATATTGGGGAATTTGCCAATATCTTATATAATAAGGTATTAACATTTCTTTTTATTCACTTTTCCAGGAATTTTTCTTTATAGCTGAAGATAATGCTACTGATGGAGTGCTCACTGTTTAAATGTAGTTACTCAATCACATATGCCTAATATACTACACAAATGGAAACATTTCTAAGACTTTCATCTATAATGTCTGTTTGTAGAGCAAACAAATAAAATGCTATCACACTTTAAGAAAACATTTTTATAAAATGGGTACTTTATAAATTTCAAAATGTAACAGCTGCCCTGGCCAGGTACTTCAGTTGGTTAGAGTATCGTCTCCATCCTCCAAGGTTGTGGGTTCAATCCCTGGTCAGGGTACATACAAGAATTAACCAAATGAGTGCGTAAATAAATGGAACAATAAATTGATGTTTCTCTCTCTCTCTTTCTCTCATCCTTTCTCTCTCTCCCTTTAAATTCAATAGATTAAAAAATTTAATTTGTAACATAATATATGCTTGGTGTTGGTAATAAATTGTTAAACAGCTTTCTCATTTCATCATACCTGAGGTCCCTACGTCATTGACAACTCAGTAGATTTCCTCTGGTGCATGTGCCATTTGGAGTCCTGTTACAGAGGCTGCTAAGTGCATATCTTGGAGAAAGGATCATCTTCCAGTATCGCTCCCTTGTACCTGTTTAGTTCTCCAATGAATGTCAAAGACCAAACGCTCTGGTTTTTGATTGAGGGTGAAGAAACTGATAGCATCCTAATTTTGATCTTTTTCTCTTTTGTGGACACCTATTCTTTCTTCATCACTGCGACTTTCTAATTTTATTTTATACTTATGTTTCTTGTTAACAACTCTAAGGGAGCAGTACTAAGGAAGTAGGCTTGGAGTTTAGTAGGTAAGTCATATATTTTTAATGTGAATGACTGAAATGTACTGGATCTTCCCTGTTGCACATGACTTCTTATCTGAAAGTATATTTAGAATCCTATATATTTTTTCTTGTCTGGTAACTACTGCCATGTAAGGCAAATAATTCTTGAGCATAAAGTGTATTAATTATATAATTTTCTATATTAAATCTATGTTGTCTTTGAGTGGGGCAAGCTTTTGGTAACTTTTAGATAACTGTTAAAAACATCCTCGTTATTTATTCACTTCGTCAGAGTTTTAGAAAATTAATTTTTATAGTCTCATTATAGTTTATAAATTGTTTCCCATCACATCTGATTGAATTTTTATATTTAGGCATTAAGAGTGCTTAGAGAACAACTTTTTAAATATTCACTTAAAGTTTTCTTTTTTATGAAGTAATGTGTTAAATCAAAAGGGAAATAAAAAGTGCATAGTCACAGTCAAATACTTATATGTCAGCTTTGTTACTGATATTTTTTAGAGCCAGGGAAATTGATTTTAATATGGTTGCAAATTTTCTATTGGTATGTATAATATATTTTTAGTAAGAATTATAAGCTATTTTTGTTATGTTTTCCTAGTTACCTCTAAGTTGCCCTATAATTTTGACAATTCAAAAACATTTGTAATGCCCGTAAAATATGAAAAAATTGGTAATGTTATGAGGATGGTTCCTTGAAATAAGATTAGAATAGGTAATCTAAGAAAAATAATGTAAATAAAAAGTTGTATTCTACATAGAGCATTGAGCTTTAAAACTGTGCCTAATGTTGAGTATATTTTCTTGTTTTTTGCATATTCAGAAAATAGTTTGATTTTAATATTCTTCTAGTTGCTAACTGCAGACCACTTACGTTTGTATTTGTGTACGTGCTTGTGTGTATATGGTGCTTGCACACACACAGATGCAGCCCAAAGGGTGAAAACTAAAAGGATGACATGTCTTTGGCCTTATAAAGCCAAAGAAATTATTTTCAGCGATGTCCATTGTGGGATTTAACATATGTTGTGATTTCATTTTCTGTATTATTAAAATTAAAAAAAATTAAATTACAGTTGACATACAATAGTCTATTAGTTTCAGGTGTACAACATAGTAATTAGACATTTATATAACTTACATAGTGATCCCTCAAAAAGTCTAGTACCATTGACACCACACATAGTTATTACAATATTATTGACTGTATTTTTATGCGATACTTTACATCCGCATGACTGTTTTTTTAACTGGCAATTGGTACATCTTAATCGCTTCCCCTTTTTCACCTGTTCCTCCAACCTTCCTCCCAGCTAGTAACCGCCAATTTGTTCTCTGTATCTATCTGTCAGCTTCTGTTTTGATTGTTCAGTTTAGATTCCACATACAAGTGAAATCATATGATATGTTATTGATTATACTTTAAGGACAAATAAAACATGAAAATGTAATTGAACTGTTAGGAAAATCATTAATTCTTTCATGATTTAGCACCACAGAAAGCCAAGAAAAGATCAGAGACATCTGGATTGTAGCTCCCTATACCTGCTGTGCAGATGCTGCAAGGCAGATGGGTATTTAGAGCAATCTTCCACTGCCGTTTCTAACATAGGAGAGATGGTAATGACCTTTTATCCCCCAAAATATTTCCTTAGAGAGTGAAGAGGCCACTTTGACAGAAAGATCATGGTTGCAATTTCCAGCGAGCCTGGAACCTGTTTTTTCCTTATGACATATAGCTGGTTTGCATGAGAGGACTCAGTGTTAACAGAATTAAGAACCATAGCAAGTGACATACAGAATATACAGTGTGGGTGGAATAGCAAAAGACTCATGTAGGGAACTGGGGACTAACTTTTGAACAGTTTAAGTATCAATGAATTTAAATACATACAAAAATGGTTTTCTCTATTTGAATTTTCAAAGTAAGATCACAGGTAATATTAGTAATTATTTGTAGTATTTGCTAATTAATAAAATTAGCAAATATTACATTAGTAATATTTAAATTTTAGTTACAAAGCATTTTTACATGCAAGTTTTAACTCAGTATTATGGCATAAGTAATTCAAAACTGTATTTTATCTGTGATTTTTTACATTGGAAGGGCATCCCAAGACATTATTATTCAGAAGAAGTTGTTATGTCTATTTCACAATAATAATTTTCATTGTAACTAATACATTTTTTAGGAACAAGTTCACATGACATTTTGAAAAGAAGAGATAAAAGAGGGCACAAGAAATGAAGAAAGTTGAAAATCTTTTACAATTTATCAGGATATGTCTAAAAGTATTCATTTTTAAATAACCAAAATGCTTATTCTGCTTATGATAAATATGGCATATATCTCATAGCAGCTACAATAAACATTAAATATTTCCATTAATAGTTTTCTTTACCATCTTTAAGTCAGGTCTCTTTAAAAAGCTTTCCCAAGTAGTTTAAGCTGAGTTTTTTTCCCTGTAGGTATTCATATAATAAGTGGTGACTTTCGATATTATTACATTAAACTTTGAGTGTTTTCCCCTCCCAATCTGCACACTCTCTTCTTAGAATTTTGATCATAGTTAACAGAGTACTTTACACTGTTGTATAAAATTTTACTCGGGGAAATTCATGAATGTTGATTCTGTTACCAAAGTTAATAGATAAAATATCAGGTAAGTAGTTATTTATTAATATATAAATCCAAGCTTACAAATATATGCTGCCTTTAATGAAGACTCTGAGGACATGGCTAGTGCCTCCGAATCTTTTATTAAGCTATTTCCTTTTTTTTTGAAATAGATAGGACAGGATTTGTTGAAATGCCCCTTCAACCAATTGTATATAACGGTGCTCACATTTTTTCATATTTGTTTTACTCTTACACAGCATTATGTTCATATTATAACATTGTTTTCTCAAGATTTAACTCGTTTTTAATATAATACTCATCTGAAAGTCTTCATTTACCAGTGAAGCTTATGTTTTTCTTTGGGTTATATTGGTGTATTTTAAGATTTATGTTTACATGAGATTATGTATTTTGGCCTTTAGTTTCATTTCATAGTATTGGATGATCCTCATTTTCCCACCTAGATGTCTGAATATTTATTATTTTTTAATTTTACAATAAAGTTGTTATTGTACTTATTCAATTTATTATTTTTGGAATTACACTTAATTGGAAAAACAAAACAATAGCCCAGGGATCACAAGGTGTGTAGACATTCTCTGTGATCTCACTAAGTATCCACTGCAGCTCTCTTCCCACTCTGTTTGTCTACTATGGATTCTTCTCTACTCTAGTAGCTGTGAAATGAAAAGCTCATTTTTAAATTTTATTTTTTTTAATTGTAGCTTCAGGTAGCCTTGTGACTCAGTTATGGACAAAGACCAGGTCTATGGTGCAGCCTCTCTGGCTTCTCTGTTTTTCCTTCCTGGCACATGCAAGAAATGCCTGAGCTGCAGTATCGGAGTCCAGAATTGTAGAGCAGTACATTATAGAGAGCCTAGTGCTTTGTTGGCATTATTTAGTGCTGTACCACCTTGGACTGACTTCTTGCGTGAGTCAAAGAAATACTTCTCCTGTCAAAATTGCTGTTTGAATGATTTCCTGGGACTTGCAGCCAAATGCAGTTTTAACTAATTATTAGATTAGGTTTTAGAGATGAGATTCAAAAATGTTTGTACTGTTAAAACAGGGATGAGACCTTGTCCTAGCTGGGCCTGTGTAACCTTAAGAAAACATTAAGAAACATAGTGAATAATATTTCATTACCATTTTTATTTCCAGTCATGTCTAGCACAATGCTTATTGGCTAGCAGAAAATTAGGACATATATGAAGGAATAAAAAAGGGAGTGAAAAATAATATATGAATTATTCAGCACTGCTGACA
Source organism: Anoura caudifer (assembly GCA_004027475.1). NCBI lineage: Eukaryota > Metazoa > Chordata > Mammalia > Chiroptera > Phyllostomidae > Anoura > Anoura caudifer. Next base: position 503,037 of record PVKU01000332.1, on the reverse strand, counting down.
ATAAATTTTAATATATACTTTCTGATTTTGATTTTAACATTAAGGTATAGTTTACCTGTATAATTGTACACTCAGATCAGATTCTACTTTTTGAAATGAAATTATTTTATACATTAAAAAATCAGTATTAAGAGAGTAACTTGATAGGCACATTAATTAAATTACTAAACTGTTCCTACCACAAGCTGATGAGTATTTTTAGTGCACTGCTATTTTGTCAGAAAAATTAGAACTGAAAATTTTACAGGTTGTTGATAATTTGTATTAAGAAGAAATACAGGGTCAGTTGAAAGATTAAGAATCTGTTACTATCACAAAGTCTACTAATTCTAGTATTTTATTAAGTTTTAAGAATTCTAGCCATTCCATGAAAACTAAGAAGGAAAACTGTGATGATTTATTAGGAGGGGTTAAACATAATCCTTTTTTAAAAAAATAAAAAATTTGTATATTGTTTTCAGTCATTAGTTCTACTAAAATTCTTTTGTATAGGTTTATATTAGGACAACAAGTAACATTTGTACATTGCTTATATCTGTATATTCTTAGCTAAAACATTATGAATGAATAGTTTAAAATTCTGGAAGAGTACATTAGATAAGCCCAAATAATATAATTACTCTTGTTATATTTGTATAAATGTTTGTTTCCAGAAAAGCAAAAATAATCTAAGACTCTATTTCAGCATAGCCAGAAGAAATTGTCAAACAGTTGTCAAACTCCTATCACATAGTAGGAAGTTCAAGAACCCTTGAACAAAAGAAGATTGCTGATGACATTATTATGTTTATCAATTATTAGTTAATGCTAATTAAATTTTTTTTAAAAGTTATATATTTATAAAGTTTGGTAGTAGTCTTGGATCCTATGTGCCTTTATTCATTATAAAGGCTAAAGGTCTTTTAATTTTAAATTTTAAAATAAAAAAGTGAGCTTTCCATGTTGTTTTAATGTTAGGATATAGGAAGGCATTGGACTATCATGTAAAGTTAGGAGAATTGAGTTGAAAAGAACCTTAGCACAGAGAATAGCTAGGCTCACCTTAACTCAGAGCCTGGTTACCTAAGGTTATGGTTTATTTCTGCTAGCTGCATAGTATAGTAAAAATTCTGCAATGATGTATATAGTATCATAGGATCATAATTTACAACAATATAGTATACAGTATTATAGGGTCACAGTAGGGTAGATTTAGAGGGCATCTTATTTTTCAACCGGAATCTCATTTTACAGAGAACAGAAAACAGAAGTTCTCTAGAAGAGTGTTTTTGTCATTTGTGCATTTGTATGAATGGGTTCAATCTGAATAGGTCTGTATAACCTTCGGTTGAAATAGATAATTGTGGCTTGAAGAAATTTTCCATATCGAATAAGCTTAAATAGCTACTACAAATGATAGGTTAGGATAACATGAGACTCTAAATAATTGTAATAGGATATGCAGTGTCTTTTCCTGTTGCTTCGGAATTAGAGACTGGAGGCTAATGTGAATAACAACAACAAAAAACATTAAGTTCACCATCAATAAACAAAAGTCCTGCCAATAATTACGACCCAGCACTTCTCTCGGCATTACCTAAAAAAGGGAGACACTGTCAGCTACCTTCTTCCATCACCTTTAGGGGAATCTTCACTTTCCATAATATAAGATAGGACTGGGGAAAGGGAAGTGGGATAGGAGTGGACAGTGGCCTTCTCCTCCTCTTTCTAACACTTTGGAAAGGAATATTCTATCCTCCATCAAAAACCAAGTGAATCTTTGAGCTACTTGTAGTGATTAGAGGTTGTGACAGGAAGAGGATGATACCATCCTGTTCCCTGGTAATCCATCTCTTTAGGTAGTAGAGTTATTGATTTGTTTATTCCTCATGCCAGTTTCAACAGAGGAAAAGATAATTGGAAAGGGAGTGATAAGTAGGGGATGCATGTATAGGGCAGCCTGCATTTCCTTGTGCAGGGTGGATGTGTAAGTCTGTTATTCATGATTGGCAAAGTTATGTAGCAGTAACAAGCCACTCTAAAATCTCAATGCTTAGCATATAAAACTTTAACAAAAAAGTTTACTACTTGCTCTTAATAGCGTGGTACAGTGTGATACTGTGGTAAGGGTGACTGACTCTCCAGAGCAATTGCTTCCCACGTGGTTTGGCAATAGCAGCTCTTTCATCTTGCAGCTGCACTGTCTAGTACATGTGGACAGAAGAAGAGAGGCTGGGGAATTGGACATGGGCTTTTTATTGCCTCGGCCCAGAAATGATAAACTTTCCTTCAGAGCTCATTGGACAGGATCAGTTTTCGGCCTCTGCCATTTGGAAGGGGGATGAGAAGTTCAATGTTCTGTATGCCCAGAGGAGAAGAAAAGTGGATAGCACAAGACTCTAGCAGTATCTACTGCAGTGAATTTCCTACAGGTCAAGTCGACATCGTTGAATGTAGCTGTACTTTAGTGATTCTACCTATTATTATGGAATGGGAAAGGTAGATTCAACAGAAGTTAGTGGAATACAATGCTTGGAGAAAAATAATAATATTTCACGGACTTCCAGTCAAGATGGAGACATAGGTGGACACACTGTGCATCTTCTCACAACCAAAATTAAGGACAACAAAGATTTAGAAACAAGAAAACAACTGGAACTGATAGAAAATTGAACTTTATGGAAGTCCAACAACCATTCATCCAGACCGGTAAGGGGTGGAGTCCCAGCAGGAAACAGTGGAGGCGCGGACCTGGGCACGCAGGTAGGAGTGGCTGGCAGACCCCAGGTGCACAGGTGGTGGCTAGTGGACCCCAGACATGGGGTGGCATCTGTGCTGACCCAGTGAGGCCGTGCAAGGCAGCTGGCTGACCAGGTGGTCCCACATTCGCACACAGATAATCCAGGCAAAGGGGAAGTGGTGGAACGGACTGGAATCAGAGAGAGCAGAGCAAGCACCATTGTTCCCTCTTGGACCCTGCCCCCACATACAGCGTAACTACCCAGCAACTGGGTTGCCCCACCCTGGGAAACACCTAAGGCTCCACCCCTCACTACTTAACAGCCGAGACCAGACCAAAAAAAAACCCCCCAAAACAAACAAACAAAAAAACAAACAAAAATGGCTCAAACCGGAGAACAGGTCAAAGCCCCAGAGCCAATTCATCTAAGCGATGAAGAGATAGCTAACCTATTAGATACACAGTTTAAAGCACTAGTGATCAGGATGCTCACAGAATTGGTTGATTTTGCTCACAAATTAGATGAAAAAATGAAGGCTACAATAAGTCAAATGAAGGAAAACACACAGGGAACCAATAGAGATGGGAGGAAAACTGGGACTCAAATCAATGGAGTGGACCAGAAGGAAGAAAGAAACAACCAAACAGAAAACAAGGAAGAAATAAGAATTCAAAAAAATGAGGAGAGGCTTAGGAACCTCCAGGACATCTTTAAACATGCCAACATCCGAATTATAGGGGTACCGGAAGGGGAAAAAGAAGAGCAACCAGTGGAAAACTTATTTGAACAAATAATAAAGGAGAACTTCCCCAATCTGGCAAAGGAAATAGACTTCCAGGAAGTCCAGGAAGCTCAGAGAGTCCCAAAGAAGTTGGACCCAAGGAGGACCACAGCAAGGCACATCATAATTACATTAGCCAAGATTAAAGTGAAGGAGAGAATTCTAGAAGCAGCAAGGGATAAGGGCACAGTCACCTACAAAGGAGTTCCCATCAGACTGTCAGCTAATTTCTCAAGAGACCTTACAGGCAAGAAGGGGCTGGAAAGAAGTATTCCAAGTCTTGAAAGGCAAGGACCTATATCCAAGATTGCTCTATCCAGCGAAGCTGTCATTTAGAATGGAAGGGCAGATAAAGTGCTTCTCAGATAAGATCAAGTTAAAGGAGTTCATCATCACCAAGCCCTTATTATATGAAATGGTAAAGGGACTTACCTAAGAAAAAGAAGATAAAAAATATGACAGTAAAAAGACAGAGCAAGCTTACAGATATTAACAACCACACCTAAAACAAAAGCAAAGTAAGCAAACCACTAGAACAGGAACAGAAACACAGAAATGGAGTTCACATGGAGGGTTAGCAATAGGTGAGTGGGAGGAGGAGAGAGAGGGAAAAGGTACAGAGAATAAGTAGCAGAGACGGTAGGTAGAAAATAGACAGGGGGAGGGCAAGAATAGTATGGGAAATGTAGAAGCTAAAGAACTTATGACACATGGACATGAACTAAAGGGGGATATATGGGTGGGAGTGTGTGTGGAGGGTGGAGGGGAATGATGGGAGAAATAGGACAACTGTAATAGCATAATCAATAAAATATTAAAAAAGAAAAAAATCTTTGTTAAATAAAGCTAAGTCAAAAAATTCAATAAAGATATTGTTCCACTAAAAAAAGAAAAATAATAACATTTCATATTTATTTCCCTGCACGCTGAGACAGCTCACTAAACTGCACATGTAAAAGTGTAGAGTGTTTTAAGAGTACAGTTGGGAGTAAAACAAACTGGGCTCAAATTCAGGCTCTGTCATTCCTAATTTTTTAATTTTATTTAAGCTCTCTAAGTTTTACTTTCCTTATTTGTGCAAAAAGAACTGTAATAGAACCTTCTTCATAGAGCTGTTTGTGAGAGGTAAAGGAGATAGTACAGTAAATCGCCATGCTTGGCATTTAGCAGATGGTAAAGATTTAATAAATGTTAGTGGCCAGTGTTTTTGTTAGGCATCTGGGGGCTTCAAGAAAGGGTGCACGAGGAGGAGTAAACTAAGGCTAAAGAAAAAGATGGAGGAAAATGTGCTTGAGAACTATTTTTTAATTTAACATTTCTTCTGAGTTGAAGTAAAGAAAACTTGCTTTTTATGCCATGTAGCCTCTGCAGTACCGGTAGGCAGAAGTATCTCAAAGTGATGCTTTTTATCATTGAGCACTTACTGTGTGCCAGGCATTGTGTTAAGCACCGAACGTATAGTATCTCACCTAACTTTTATTACATTTTTATTCCCCTTTATGCATAGGGAACTGGGGTTATACAACTACTGACCACAGAGCTATGTTTAAAATTACTCTGCATGTATTTTGTTGTTAAAGTGCAGATTTTTTTTCTATATAAGCAGCTATGAGTATAGCACAGTTCCATTGTGAAATAAGACCAAAAAACCCACAAATGTAACATATAACATCCCAGGTATTATCATTATTAATTAGGCATATAGGTTAAGTATTTAACTGCAAGTACTTACTTTTTTAAAACCAAATCCATTATTTTTTGTTGGTTGTGCCAGCTGTTTAATTGGCTCTATGATTGACAGTTGTATCATGTACCTTTCATGTATGAGAGGGGACCTGCCCCCCAAAATTGGAATTATCTTCTGGACAATAGGCACCTTGAAGTGCAGGCTTCCCTCTCTAGGTGAGTGTTCTAGGAACCCATCTGTATCAGTGTACCAATTGTGTTGTTGTGAGAGGCTGCGTTCAGCTTCTGTGAATTTTTTTTAAGACTTTTTCAATGCATTTGCCCATTTCATGATGGTTGATTTATTGAGCATGCCTGCCCACACCATGCTGAGTGTTCAGCAGTTTTTTGACCAAAAATGGCATGACCGTTTTGCCCCACCCTCCTTATTCACCTAATCTCACCCTGAATAACTTTTTTTGTTTTCCTGGATAAAAAAAGTTCTCAGAGGGAAACGTTTTGCTGATGTGGAAGAGGTGAGATAAAAAATGGCGAAAGTACTAAAAGACATCAAAATCTATGCATTCCAAAACTGTTTTGAGCAATGGAGAAAAGTCTTGATAGGTGTGTTGCATTAAATGGAGAGTACTCTGGAGGTGACTTAAGTTTAAACATGTAAATATAAACACATTTCTTATAAATAAATGTGGTGTTGGGGGTATCTCCCCTTGAATGAGGAGTATCCACATACAGCATGGTGTTTAAGAGCCTGAAGAAGTAGTGTCGACGTCCTCCAGACAAACAGAACTCATCTTTAGTCAAACCAAGGTGGGTTTATTATTTGTGAAATGTGGAGTATCTAAGCAGAGGGAAGCTTGCTATAAGATGTGGGTAGGTATTAGATAATATGGGGGAAGATTGAAAGAAGTGGGAATCTGGGTTGAATTGAACCCCCTTAGAAAGCAGGGGCAATCTGGGTATCTTAATGTTGTTCTGGGAGGTGGGAAGAATGGAAGAGTGTAGAGGTGTTACTGGAGAAGAAGCAGTAATCACTTTTGCAGCTTGGTCACATTGGTTGCAGCAGTGTCTTTGCCTTTATTCTATTTAGATTTGATGATGGAGTGGCATAGTTTTTGCCTTGTTCTGTAACTGTCACAGAGAATTCTTGTCTGGTGTTGATTTTCTGTGAAGTTGTTTACATTTATCAGGGGCATTGCAGAGCCTGACTGTTAACAACTAAGGCAGCCACAAAGCTGATAGCTGTGAGGACAGCTTTTTCTCTCAGGAGTTTTAAGTTCCTCCTCTCTCATTTAGCAGCTGTGTAATTTTATGCAATATAAATAACTTTGGATTTACCATTCGGATTACATATCTGAAAAATGGGGATGATGATTATAATACCTCCTTTACAGGATTTTATTTTGAAAGATGAATGAGTGGTTACATGTAAAATGCTTAGAACACTACCTGGTACCTAGCCAGTGCTCAGTTTAGCTAAATCATCATCATCATTATCATTATCATCAATAATTCATAATACTCTTTATCACACATTAATTTATGGCATAATATATTCAAGCACTTACATCCACTACAGAAATATAATCTACTGAGTCGACAAAGGTGCTCATGTTGGCTGGCCAGGATGTCTTCTTTTCTGTTCAGCAGTGAGGAAGCACTGTCAGGTTCTTACTGTTTGTGTCATTTATGAAATATTGGACAAGAGAACATATGTTTTCCTACAAACCTTTTCCTTTTCCTTTATTCTAAATTGTATTCAATTGGTCCTTCAAGGAAAAAAAAAGACATAGTCATTTTTTTTGCTCTTTTTCCTTACCTCCTACATCTACTCTGTCAGAAGTTTCACAGATTTAATCTTCTAAATATATTTTGCTTCATTTCCTCCCACTGCCATAGGTAAGGACTTCATAATTTCTTACCGGGATTGTTGGAATAATCTAGTTGCTTTTTATATAGTAGCTCCTATCCCTGGTTTAGCCAGCAGATTATTATATGAGTTAACTTGCTAACACAAAACATCTGATGACCTCCCCTTTGTCTACAGGATGTAAGTCCAAAACAGTTAGCATGGTACATGAGCCCTTTATAAATCTAGACCCAACTTCTGGCCTCTTCATTTCTGGCCTCTTCTGCCACTCCTGAGTTTGATTCTGATTTTCTGTTCTTACTTCATTGTTTCTGGGATTTTATTTTTTGTGCCATTTAAAACTTTGTTCAAAGAATTATTATATAAATGATTACAATAAATGAATAATCTAAAAGGGATTTTGTATAATAAAAGTCTAGAAAAATGAAAAAAAATGAGAATAGTTTCTTGTTGTGGATACCTCAAAGTGTAGATTCAGTTGTATAATCTAGTGCCATCTAGTGGTAACTACTTTCAGTTTTTCTCCATGTGACTGACTCATTGGGGAACTTTAAATGGCAGTTTTTGACACCATTTTCCTGCCTACTGTCACTCTGACCATTAGATCTTTGAAAAATCATACTTAACACTGTTTTTTTAAGCTCTAACATTTTCTGATTTTATAAATACACTTAAACTCCATCGGAAGATGCAACTCAAACAAGAGTGTAAGACGTGGGGGTGGAATGCTGTATTCAAAGAGTCTCAAAGATTTTTCTGATGTCATTAAATTAAAACTTGAGTTTTGTTCTATTTTTAGTTCTTTTGAATAGTAGCATTAATTCTATAGTTATCAATGAATGAGAAAGAATTATTTTTCCTCCTTTGCTCTCTTCCTTTATCAAACAGTGACTGAGCTCCTGCTAAATGTCAGGCTCTTTATTAGATATTCTTTGAACTAATAAATGGAAGTATTCAGAAAAATAGTCATAGCTCTTTGGCTTACCACTGCACTCTTTTCAGGCTGAAGTTTAGCTGAGCAGTTGAGGTATAAGAAATTGTAGGCTGGTAAATATTTGACAATCACCTCTCCAAAAGGGGTAGGGAATCTTGATTTGTAGCATTTGCAAATTTTCATCATATAAATATTTCCAACATGGCTCATTTTAAGCTAACAGTATGAAGTCACTGGACACAGAGTTAGGAGGAGATAGGTGCTGGCAATGGCCTCTTGGCTCCAGTGCACCACTAGGTAAGGAATTATGAACTGTGCTATACTTGCTGTTCTGCTTCTTTCATTTGAAATCACTCTCCCCTTGGCTCATACTTTATTATACAGCCTGCATGTATTTTTTGTTTCTAGACCTTTTTCACCTATGGTAGCCTTTTTTTTTTTTCCTACAGATGCCTTAGAATTCTCACTGGGGACAAGTCTCTCTCTGGACTCAGCATTGCGTTTGGCTTTATGTAGCAATACATTTGTGATTATGTGTCTCATGACCACAATGATTAAATAAAGAAGGAGTTTATGTTTTTCTCATGTAAAAACAATCTGGAGATAGCTCAAGGATGATACTCCTGCTCATGGAAGTCAACGGAGGTGGATCCTGTTTTATTGATTACTGTCCTGCTACCCTTAGGGTGTGGCTTTCAAACTCTTGGTTAAAAGAGGGCTATTGAGTTATAGGTAGCAGGACCACATTCAGTCAAAAAGGATGAAGGGCATAGTATGAAAAGTGTATGCCTGTTAGTCTATCTCTTTCCATTAGGAATAAATAGCTTTCGTAGAAGCTATACCTGGTAAACTGCTATCTAAATCTCATTGGTCTAAATTGTGTCACATGGCCACTGCCAGCCACAAGAGAGCCTGGAAAATAAATTTTTTAGACTAGACACACTGTTGCTCAGAATAAAATTATAATTCTATTTGTAAGAAAGAAAAGAGATTATATATTCAGTAGATGAACACAGTATCTGCCACATTTTCTTTTGCCTTTGGTCACGGTTCAGTTTTATGAAATATGTAAAGCTGTAATTCCTTACTGTTGTCTCATCGATTTACCAAAGTGTTTCAGCAGAGTGTTATTTTGAACATTAAATCATCAAGTCCTGTGTTCGCTACAGCTGCTTTAACTTATAATTCTAGACTTTAATGTTCTAGGGCTTTGGTAGGAACACTTCCTTGTGTTTTCTTCCATGTGGAGGGAGGTGCACTGAAATAATATTCCTGGCTTCCCTGTAGCCCCTGTTCTGCTCCACCCTTGGGACAGGGAAGTGAACATAAGTAGCACTTTCTTCCCCCACCCCCCTCAGGAACAGGCTGCCCATAGACAACATACATTCTCTCCTATTCTTGCCTTTAAAAAATTATTGTATTTTTTCCAATTACCATTTACCCTCCTCATAAGCACCACACAGTTGTCCATATCCATGAGTTCTTTTTCTTTTTTGCTTGATCCCTCCACCTCTGCAGCCCTCCCCCCAGAACTATCAGCTGGCTCTCTATCTATGAGTCTGTCCCTATTTTGCTTGTTAGTTCAGTTTGTTCATTCGATTCCACATGTGAGTGAAATCATATGGTAATTGTCTTTGTCTGACTGCCTTATTTCACTTAGTATAATATTCTCCAAGTCTATCCATGTTGTTGCAAAGGGAACATTTCTTTTTTATGGTTAAATAGTATTCCATTGTGTAAATGTCCTGTCATTGTTTTATTTACTCATCTACTGATGGACAGTTGGGCTGCTTCCAAATCTTGGCAATTGTAAATAATGCTGCAATGAACATAGGGGTGCATATGTTCTTTTGAATTAGTATTTCAGGTTTTATCAGATAAATTCCCGGAAGTGGAATCACTGGGTCATAAGGCAGATCCATTTTTAATTTTTTGAGGTATCTCCATACTGCTTTCCACAGTGGCTGCACCAGTCTGCATTCCCATCAGTAGTGCATGAGGGTTCCCTTTTTTCCACATCCTTGCCAGCACTTGTGTTTTGATTTATCAATGACAGCCATTCTGACAGTTGTGAGGTGATATCTCATTGTGGTTTTAATTTTCATTTCTCTGATGATTAGTGATGTTGAGCATCTTTTCATATGTCTATTGGCCATCTGTATGTTCTTTTTGGAGAAATGTCTGTTCAGGTCCTTTGCCCATTTTTTGATTGGGTTGTTTGTTTTCTGGTGTTGAGTTTTAAGAAATTAGACCACCTTCTTAGGCCACACACAAGAATAAATTCAAAGTGAATTAAAGACTTAAATGTTAGATCTGAATCCATAACATTCCTAGAAGAAAACATAGGCAGTAAAATCTTGAACATTGCCAGTAGCAATATTTTTTCCAATACATCTCCTCAGGCAGGGGAAATAAAAGAAAAAACTAATGGGGACTACATCAAACTAAAAGGTTTTTGCATGGTAAAGGAAATCATCAGCAAAATAAAAAGACAACCCACTGAAAGGGAAAACATATTCACCAATATATTTGGTAAGGGGTTAATATCCAAGATTTATAAAGAGCTTGCTTTAATTTTTATAGGGACAGGCTATAAAATGAGTAGACGAGCGTTATCTGTGCCTGGATGGGAGTGGAGTGTTTGTATGATTGTGAGGCTTGGTGTTAGGCAGCGGACTTCTACATAGACAGAGGACAATTCTCCACTTTCAGTTTTATCCACAATAGAGGTAGTTTTCCGTTGGTCATCTCTCTGTTTTGTCTATTTCCAAATTAGCTTAGAAGTTGGGTGGGGGATAGTTTAATGTAAATTAGTTTTAAAAAGCAGTTTGTTGCCCTTACTGGTGGGTTGGGCATTGTCCTGCAAACTGAAAGGTCGTCAATTTGATTCCTGGTTGGGGCCCATGCCTGGGTTGTAGGCCAGGTCCCTGGTTAAGGGCATGCGAGAGGCACGTGATCGACATTTCTCTGGCTCATTGATGTTTCCCTCCCTCTCTTTCTCCTCTTTCTCTCTAAGAATGAATGGATGGAATCTTTAAAAAATAAAAATAAAAAAGCACCTTGTTGCTCTTGCCTGAGACATGTTGAGTATGATTTATTTTTATCATTTTCTAGCCTTTAATGATATGTCATAATTATTATATGAAATTTAATATTAAACATGCAATTTTGTGATTTTTGACCTCAGAAAAGATTTTGATCTCATTAAATTACTGTGCTTTAGTGCAAAACTGGAAATAACTTAAAGGAAACCATGTGACTACAGAATACATAAGGGTCCCAGAGTATGTACTTTTCACAAAGAAAAATCCATTTTGTAAAGAAACAGAGTTCATAAACATTATGAGAGTTGGTGAGACAGTTACACATAGACTTTAAAGTCTGCATCACAGATTCTGTTAGCCAAGAAGATTTCAGGTGCAATAATAGAAAACCCAAAGAAAGTAGTTTAAAAATAAAGGGATTTTATTGGTTTACCTGATTGAAAATTCCAGAGGTACATATTGTGTCAGGTGAGGGTTGATCCTGAAGTGCATATAATGTGGACCTAGTTTCTTTCTTTCTATTTTTGATTGTCACTAAGTGGATGTTTATTCCATTTTGGGAAGCCTCTTCCAATTCATGACCCTAAATTGATTTCTAGTAGCTCTGCGTGTCACTTGAATCCTCAGTCATAAGATGGAAACTCTGTGTCTCAGCATTGTCAGACAAATGTCTTTAAGAGTCACCGTGACTGGATCAGCTTTGGTCCTTGTGGTGGCCGTTATTTGGGGATGGCACTCTGCCAACCGTGACTCGCCTCTATGGCTAGGGAAGCCTGTTCACTCCCAACCGATGAGAAGGGAGGAGACATTCCTCCTCTTCCCGGAAAGAAGGAAAATAGATGATAGAGAGGCAAACAACAAATATGCATTATAGTTGTTTCCAGAGTACATGTTTTATTTTCTTTATTCAGAAGACTTTAAGTGACCCGCAAATTTACCTGTTTTCAGCATGTTATGTAACACATTTTTAGAGAATAGGCATAATTAAAGGCTAAATAAGTAAGTTCACAATGTAGTATTATTTTCTCAGTTACTTATAAGACTGCTGAAGAAACTTTGCTATAAAAAGTGATTTTTAAAAAGCATAATTTATTAGGGGGCATTTATATTAAAAATATGACTACATTCAAAAGCAAGTCCTAACTCCAGTGTCTTATCTGGGTGTCTTATCATCCTCCTGGTCTCAGACATACCTCTTCATTGATATCCCTCTTTCTTTAATGTGTGGTATTTAAAATAGATCATATGTTTTAAATATTGTCAAAACACATAAAAACACTCAATGAAATTTAACAGCTTAGCCCCAGCAGTGTCCTCCATCACATTCTTTCTATTTATTTGGGGCCTTGCTTCAGCAACCATCCCCTTTTGGGTGGTGGGTAATAGAGTGTAGGGAACAAGCTGGTAAGAGGCTAAGAGAGCTTTACTGCAGAGAATTACTTCAAGGAAAGAACAGAATTATTAAAAAGAGGATGTTTTATGGAATCTTTGCTCTCAGGTACAATGCTATTCGTCTCAGTAAACCTTTCTTAAAATGTTCATCATGCTTTAATGTTTTTGTAGTATAGATGTATAGGTTTGGGGCTGACTTTCTGAACCTGGGAATGGAGTGAAAACAATGGTACCCCAAGATATAAGTGTACATATACCACTTTTGAGGACTGACACTTTTGAAGATTATTTGCCAAAGAGCCCATTTTATAGTATTCTACTGGTCTTAAAGTATTAAGGAATCAAACTGTCTCTCTTGAAAAGAATGTACTGTACTCCATGGAGTTGACTGATGCCTGATTGAAACAGTGCAGTATTGGAAGAGGAACCCCAAGATGCCACGAGGGCATGCAGATGTTAGGTGTTGTTTTCTCTGCCTGAGAAAGAGCATTCTGTTAACTGGAAGATGAATTTGGTTTCTCTAATTGATTTAATGGAGCCAGATAAGAATTGCAGATTAGGTAGGAATAATTTACATCAATTCCTTCAGCTCTGTATCAAGATATATAACATGATACGTGTGTATTTATTGGCATATAAACATACAGGAGTTGTATAGGAAAAAAATCTTTAACCACAAATACTGGTGTAATGAACATTCCAACACTTAAGTGAAGTACATTTTATTCGGATTTTGTTTTGTCACGGCAGTTGCTCCAACAGTACTGTACAGGGTTGGCATCATGAATTCTCCTCCAGGAAAAGTATTGCATAATGACTGCCGCCTTCTACCTGTCACACCCTAAGATAGTTTGATTCAGTTGTGTTTTCACATAGGCTAGTGACAGGCTGACAGAGCTGTAGCTCTGTGTTTCAAAGATTCTGTTCTGTTACTAAGAAACAGCTTTTCTTGAACTCCTCAGCTCTCCCTGTCTCAAGCAATGCAAGTATCTCCACATCTGAAAAGCAACCACTTAAATTCTGAAATCACTCTTACAAATTAACGAACCAGCACAAAAAGGATGCAGTAGTTGGGACACTGACAAGGTTGATATTCTCAAGATTTGTGTATTGAAGCCACATTTTTTACTTGTTTACTTAACAGTAGTATTTTGTAATTTATGAGTTTATTTTTCATGGTAAAATACAAATAAGGTAGTTTGAGTTTTGGCTAATATTCATAAATTTATATTGTAGATAGGCTGGGCAAATAAAATTTATTTTTAATGAAGTGCAAAAAATCCTGTTTATACAGCTTTATTTGTTTATTCAATAAATATTTATCGACTACATACTATGTCCAAGCATTTGGGAATAAAGAGACCAAAACAGTGGTTTCTGCATGAAACAATAAATACAACAAATAAAATACATACCATAATTAAAAGGTGATAAATGATATGAAAAAGACAACAAGGTAGAGCAGGTTAGGGAATTGGGATTGGGAATACAGGAATTAAGGACATAGATTAAAATATTAAATAATGGTGTTCAGGGTAGACCTTGAGAAAGTAGAGTTGAGTGAAGGCTTGAAGACATCTCTGCTGGTGAGAGGAAGGCCAGAGACTAATGGGTGCCAGATCCCATAGTCCTTATAGGCAAAATGGGGAGTTACTGAAGGGCTCCGAGCACATTAGTGATACAGTCTGATTTACAGTCTTGGTGCTGTGTTGAGACTCAGCTGTAGGGTTATGGTAAACTAGAAGAAGCAGAGAGACCAGTTAAGAAGCGTTTGCAGGAATTCACGCAAGAAATGATGGGGACTTCACCAGCCTTGTACTAGTGGAGATGATGAGAGGTGTTTGGATTCTGTACATAATCTAAACCCAGCAGAATTTCCTCATGGATTAGATGAGCAACTGGAGGGAAAGAATTGCTGTTAACTGAGGTGGAATGTGCTGTTTCCACTTAAACCCACCTAACTGTATTTCCTACATTTTAATAAACTGCATGATTCTTTTTTCCCAATGAGGACATAAACACATAAGACTAAAATTAATTGTGTAATGTTTGGCTTGCAGATAAGCAGAACCTTTTTTTTCCTTTGGTATATACCTCTAAATATGTTTTTTTTCTTTCATGCAAAGAGGTTTCTCTTCTCCGATTACTGTGGTTTTAGCCCCTAACCAAAAATCTTTAAGTTGTCTCTTTAGAATGAATCAAAAAGGGAGGAAATAATGGAATAGGTGTATTAAACCAATAATTGGAGTTCAATAAAGCAACTGTAATATTAAAAAAACATAAAAGTGATGGAGAGAATGGAATAAAGTAACTCTGGGGTTTTCACTGATGATTGTATAAGGTAGTTGTTGGTTAAACTTATTTATACTTGTTTTCCTTTTCTATTTCTTTTATCTTCTCTATAAAATTTTTAATAAATCTTAATTTTTTATTGTAGGATTGTGTCTACTGCTGCCATAGACTCAGGTAGAGCACCTTAAAAGGGGGAAATAAAGTCACTATAGGTTTAAATTATCTTCTAATATAAAATAGTCCCTAGTCTATTTTTTATGGCCGTTTTGGGAGGCATACTATTGAGAAGGGAGTGGCACAATGGATTAATACAGGGAGCATCATTTGAGCACTGTTTTCTAAATATTTGTATATACATGGTCTTCATCTTTTAAATATAAGCTGAAAATATTGGCATGAATACAGTGAAAATTAATCCTGGTTCTGATCCATAGAATCTTTTTATTTTGTACTTCTGAAGAAGTCAGTGGATACTAAAGATATAATTATTCTCATGAAAATTTTTTTAAATTTTATTTTAATTGTTGTTCATGTACAGTTTTCTGTCTTTCACTCCCATCCCAGCCCACTCCCCAGCCCTCCCCACTTCCCTCCCATTTCCACTCCCCCTAGTTTTTGTCCATGTGTCCTTTATACTTGTTCCTGTAAATCCTTCCCCTTTTCCCCTGAGATTCCCTCCCCTCTCCCCTCTGGTCACTGTCAGCCTGTTCTCTATTTCAGTGTCTTTGGTTATATTTTGCCTGTTTGTTTGTTTTATTGTTTAGGTTCCTGTTAAAAGTGAGATCATATGGTATTTGTCTTTCACCACCTGGCTTATTTCACTTAGTGTAATGCTCTCCAGTTCCATCCATGCTTCATGAGAATTTTTTAAATTCAAAACTGGGTCCTAACAAATTTGAATCCATGAGAGTATGTACCCAGGAAATTAAAAAACAAAAAAAGTAGAGGAAAAGAGTTAAAAATGGAGAAAACAGTCCTCAACGAACAGCATAACCCTCAAAGGGTAGGGAGGAGGAAATTGGAGACCTGGTAGGATCTGTAGAGAGCAGAGGGAAAGCAGTAGTGGTATTAGAAACACAAGTGAGAGTCTGGGTGGACAGGCAAGAGGAAGCGGACACGAGGTGAATGGTGAGGAGATGACTGGCAGAGCAGAGTGTGTGATGCAGTTGGGAGAACACCGCCAGGAGGATGCACTGAGGTGGGACAAGTAAATGGAAGGAAAAGTAAAGAAGTTTTGCTGTGATAACATCAGCTATAATGTTTCTGAAATCTTCTGAATTTATCAGCTTAGAAGAATCAGAATATTCTGTTAATTTTTTTTCAGTTTCTTATGAACTTTGGGGTGTAAGTGGTTGAATTTTATTATTGGTTAACATTCCTATGAAAATGAATTATCTTGAATTTTTGTTGCATTTCTGCTTGAAGAATCTACAAGTCATTAGGAATCTCAGAGGGGAGATAGGGCTTTATTTGTCCCCACGCTCCTCACAATCTCTCCAAGATCTATACTTAATTTAGGATACAATTCTATGTGAATAGTGCACAGATAGTTGAATGGTACTGCCACACATCCCTAGGCCCTCATTTAAACTTGAAATTCAGGAGACCAGAAAACACAACAGTACTTTTGCATCTCTCCCCACTCTTCAAACACTGTTTTTTTTTTTTTTCTGTTTTAAGTTTATTCAGAATCACTTAAATGTAATTTTCTGAAGTATACTAGTAACATCTAGATAATTGGCTTTTGATAGAAAGTCATCTGTGGTGTTACCTTCTTTTCTATTTTTAAATTTTTTTAATGACTGAGTGGAGAGGTTAAGAGATAAATTAAAGCAAGCAACTTCTCAGTTCATGAAAAACATTTTTAAAAACATTTCCACAGAAACTGCTATTTTCTGTCCCATAATCCCCTTGGGGGAGCATTCTCTTTCTAGTAAAGGTTAAGAAACTTAGACTTACTAAATAATTGAAAGGAAATTTCAGGATAGACCTGTCAGAACCATCATCATCTTTTATTATCACTGTACATTTCATGGTTAAACAGTACAGTAGACTTATCAGTAACAAACTGTATTTTGCTATTTTAAAAATATTGTGGTTCATATAGGAGAACATGTCTTACAAATTTCCGAATCTGTCCTTTTTAAGTATAGTGTCCAGAAAGGCCTTGGATACAGGATGCATGTGGTGTTCAGTGTTGTGAGGCACTAATCAGCTAAGTACTGTAATCCTCCTTTCAGGGTACATTCTTACTTGACCTGGAGCTATATACAGCCACATAGTAACAGCATTAAAGAATAACCTTTTCCCTAACAGGACCATTCCTAGAGGATTTTATGACTCCATCCGTGAATGAATGTTGTTTTATATGTAACTTTTTAGTAATTGACTTTTGAAATAAAATGATTGTAAACAAGCAGAGATACTCAAATCATCTGATTAAGGATGGCTCCTATGATTTTGCTAGAGCTAGAGGGATTAAATGAAAGCACTGCCTGGCACTGTGTTAATGTATTTTTGTCAACATGATGCTTCATGCTTGACAGATGTGCACTGGATGAGCAAAAGGTAAAACTATAATAATGTGTTAAATATTGTGATATGTACTAAGAGATAAATCTATTTTATGGTTTTTAATGAATATAAATGGTTAGACTTGTTAAAAGCTTTTTGTAAGAATTATAGGAATGGAACCTATATATTTCATGTTTTACAGGACCATCTACTTCTGTTAAATCCTTGATTTAATGTCTTAACAGCTTCAAATTTCACAATTTGATTGCAATGTTATGTTTAAATTGTGTGGTTAACATATCTGATTGAATTAACGAGGTATAATTTTAGTGCATTTAGCAATATCCATGCATTATAAAGCTTTAAAAAAGATGGTCTTTTTTCAGATTATTGATTCTTTAAATGTTATTTATATTCTTTTATTTATAAAATGACAATTATTTAATATATCTATAATAAAGATTAAAGTAAGGTTTTCATATACATAGTGCTTAACTGTAATATAAACTTTAAATTTTCAGAAATTTGTAATTTCAAATTCTTCACTTTACTTTTACTGTCATGATTTTTAAAAAATTACATAGGTCTTAAGAGTTAAAAATATATGAAAATTAAAACTTAAGTTTCCATCTAATCATTTGCTGTCCTTATAGGTGTTTTTAAATGTTTACTGGATTATATTTTTAGTAACTTCTATAATGTATGGTCAGTATTGATATATACAAGTGTTATAATAATAGAAACCACATTCAATGGTACAGTTGTAAATATTAAAATAAAAACTATGGTAAAACATGATCAATTAATATGCAGTATGTAAATTGAGACTGCCTTCAGGAAATTGGGAAAGTGACTGTAACTGGGAAAGAATCTTTTTATTTGGAGTTTCCCCATCAGTCAGTATAATTTTGGGGCAAGGGATTTTAAAGAGACTAATTGGTAGTTTCTTGCTCAAACTATTATGCTCAATCAAGTGTGTGAATACATAGCTAGGATATTTAGAAATAGATTGGTTAATTCACATTACAAAAATTATAAGCAGTAAACAGAAATGCTACTGATTAAAGTAAAAATAGGATATTTCTATATGTGATTTTGCATAAACTCATTCCCATTAAGATGACTGTAACAGAGTGAAAGAGAAGATAATTCTAACAATCTAGGTTTCAATAAAGAGGTGAACATATACTAGGTCAATATAAAGTGAATACAAAGAAATAGTGACATTGTATCATCATTAAGAAACAGGAATTCATAACATGTATAGGAGCAAAAATTAAAGCACTATATAATGTCACAGATACATTTTATTCTAAAAAAAGGTGTAATTTTGGATTCTGCCTCTTAATTTCTCAAGGCCTTTAAGGATTAAGTGAAATATAACATCTTAGATGAATTGCTTCCTTTTTCTGAATGATAGTTTGTGGGTTAAATGCTGTAAATGCTTCATGATTGTTTAGAGAAGTATGCAAATTATCATTATATTATTTTACCTATGAAATGTTTTCCAACTGATAATAATAAATGCTAATGCTTGTTTATAATAGCCAAGGGCGAAGATAGAGTTTAGAGATATTGTACTTAAATTTTCATCAGTTCCTGAAAAGTATGTCTAAGAAATATAGCAGTTTTACTTCAAAGGAGAGTATACATGCAATAAGTCACATTATAGTTTTTAAAAATTGTTTTGACAGGATATTTTGATATTCTGGAATAACTAATACTAGATTCTTCATTGTTTGGCAAGAACATTCTTATAATAAAACCTTGCTTTACTTCTAGTATACCTTTAATATAGGGTTAGGTACCTTAAAGCATATTTTTAAAAACCTAATTCCATGTTAAGTAACAGTGACAATATTATCCCAATTTCAGAAGTTGTGATCACTGTTCTGTTTTTGCTTAAATCCAGTACAAATCAGTGTCTACAGCATAATTCACATGCTTCAGGCACATTTCATAATCCCTAGAATAAAGCGATTGCTGGATTTAATGTGGAATTCAATTTATTGAAGACATGATTTTAAAAAAGCACCTATATGGCTTCCTAAAGACTAATTATTGATATGCTTTTTACTGGAACTGAATTCTATAAATAAATATTCTTATTTACCAATAAAATAGAATCTATTGCTTGTGTTATAAAGGCTCATTATATTCACTTTATACCTTACTTACTTTCAAAAATTCATGTTAATTCCTCAAGGAATGAAGTGTACCTTTTTAAATCTTTTATTTTGCTTCTGTTCCATAGTACCCAATGTGATGTTAAGCATATTACTAGAAATCCCTAATTTCAGCTTAACAATAACCCACAACCTTCGGACCAACTGAGAAATATCTAATTTCAAAGAAGTGTTATTCTAAATGTTTAGTTGTAAAGTGATAGATACTCAAAATATAGTTTGCCAAAGAAGTCATTTTTTGAAAAAGAGTTGGCTTTTGAAGACCAACGACAAAAGCCAAATTAACATATAAGAGAGGTAAATTACACTACTAATAAAAGTAGTTCCTTCTTTTCACTTGAGGTGCTACTTCTGGGAGGGGTGCAGTAGGAGAAAGAACTAGACTATTTTAGCCATCATTGGGTTTCAGTTTAGAAAAAAGAGCAAGCCATGAAAAGTAGAGATAATTTAAGGGAGAATGAATTAATCAATTCTTTAATTTAACAGATGTTTTACCGAGCACCTGCTATGTTCCAGCCTCCTTAGATACGGGTTGCCCGTCCTCATGAAACCTAACATTTTAAAGGTAGAAATGGATAAGATTACCTAGAGAAGAAGTGCAGTAAGGAAGAAGGTCACCATTATGTTGAACTATCTTCAAAGTAGCCAGTATTCTCCTTAACATTTTCTGAAAACTTTTATTTGACTTTTTTGTATGGCCTTGCTTTCTCACATTTTACAGATTAATTTGTATAAACAATCTTAAGGCATGTTAAGTTATTTTGATAATATGATTAAACTGTATTCATTTTCATTTAATATGTGTATTTTACTTTTGACTTTCAACTGAGATCATGTATAATGGGGAATTGGAGTTTACCCCATTTGGGATCATGAAACATTTTGAAATGGAGGAGTATGTGAAAAAGGCTTAGTGGGTTGCTTTTAGGTGGGTGCTAGAGATCAACTACCTTGGAAAATCCTTGACTTAGTAAAACAACAATTAAGAGTTCAGTTGATTTATATTTGTAGACAGCCTTGAATAAAAGTTTTTTTAAAAATAATAGCAACTTAGTGAGAAACCTAAAATATTTCCAGTGAAGTTGTATATTTTTTATAAATGGGCTTTATTCAGTATAACTACATATTCAGATCTTAATTCAAATGTATCTGTTCAGAAAGACCTTCTATATCCTAAGTCACTGTTTGGAATTTTCACTGTTTCATTTTTAAATAGTATTTATCATTATATGAAAATACCTTAATTTATTTGTTTAAATGCTTACTGTCTATCTCCCCATTAGAAGGACAGCTTCTTGAGAGCACAGACCTTCTACATCTTTTCCCTGCTATGCTCCCAACAACTAGAATCATACCTGGCACATAGTAAGCCCTAACTAAATATTTGTTAAGTGAATGAATAAATACTAGAGCTATGGAGGTATATTTGACACAGTCTTTCTGCTTCAAAAATTTAAAGTCTAGTAAACAGTACAGAATACTAATTAGGTAATTGTGAATACAATGATTAGTATTATGTTGAGGAAACACAAAGGCACAAAAGTGAGCTGATCTCCTGGTCTGGTAATGAGGTAATTAATACTGCTTTCATTTGACAAATCACATTTTATTTCTGTTTGTATGTCTCCCAAATTCATATATAGCTACATAATTTTCCATTCAGCCCCCATTGAACCTTACACAAAGTAGAATTCATTTAATTAAACAATTTCTAAGTAAAATTTAAAAAATAATTTCCTTATGTATCAAATCAATCTGAGGAAGAGTGAAAAGAGTGAAAATAGAATTTTACTCTTGCAACAGAATCAATTTCTTGATATTAAATAAGGCTTATGAATAAGTTGTATTTTTAGAGGAAAATGTTATTAATTTAGATTTGAAAATATTATAATATCTTTTATAACAAAATATATTTGAATTCTGAACATAAAGTCTGCATCTAATGGAAGCTAGATGGTCAGTTTGAGAAGGAACTGATTCTTTAGAGTTCTTTAGAGAAATTTTCTTCTATCTTAGTATTTTAGTAAATAGATAAAAGTAGCCAGCTAGTGAGATATGCTAAAATTTGCCACCAGTTAATTACATCTTGACAGGAATATCCTTACTATTTTTTCTATTCTTTAAGATTTCATTTAGGCTATGGTATCATTGATGAAGCTATGGTATCAATATTATAATACTGTAGTCCCTAAGAAATGGAAGAAGGTTTTAGAATCATTTAGAATGATATATGAGTTAATGTGTATAATCTATATCTCCCACTTTTCAGCACAGACTCTCAAAGCATAAATGGCTATATTGGTTCAAATGATTGGTTAATGTCAAATGTAGGACTGTGAAACCCAGGTCCCTCAACTTCAGTGTTCTGCTACATTGCCACCATGCTAACATATGTTTTTCTTTAGTTGTATGTATAAAATAATGACAAAAAGTAAAATAAGTTACACATAACAGATGTTATATAGGTTAAACCATAAAATTTGAGTGCTCTGTTGTGGTTGTATATTTTAAACTGTAGGAGTCTCTGGATTTATCCAACAATTGTAATGTAAAAGACTTGTAATTTAGTGCTAAGTGTTTTTGTATGTATGTGTAAATGTAAGAATGCAAAATGTAAAAAAGAAATCATATCCACCTCCTTAATCATAAAACATTTAGGGGAACAGTCTAGTTCTTACGTTTATTATAATACTTTTCCCTTTATGGTTCCAGGTTAGAGTCTTCTCTGGTGATGCATTTGTGTGAGATTTGAAAGGTGGAAGAGGTACAGGTCATTGTGAAGCAGCAGTTATTGGCAGGCAGATAGGCAGATGTGAGTCTTAGTGGTGCCTGGGCAAGTTCCTGTTAGTTGACCACCTTAGCGGATAGGCAGTTGGTAATGGGTGACAAATTCCAAAGACTCTCGAGATTCACAGCTGCTTCCTAATGACCATTTTCAGAACCTCTGCCTTTATTTATTGTTCAGGTTTAAAATAGCAGTATTAACTTCTCTGGCCTTCATTTCCCTAGTTTGTTCAACAGCTGTGTTTCTTCTCCTTTTCCTTCTTCTTTATTCTTCTATTTTTTGATGGTTATTTATAAACTTTTTTTATTATCAAATTGATTTGGGTGATGTTGGTTAATAAGATTATGTAAGTTTTAAGTGAACATTTGTGTGATACATCATCAGTATACTGCATCGTGTGCACACCACCCCAAGTCAAATCATCTTCCATCACCATGTATCTGGCCTCCTTTCCTCTTCACTACCTCCCACCCTCACTTTCCTTTTGTAACCACCATACCATTGTTTGTGTCTACTAGTTTCAGTTTTATATTCCACATATGAGAGAAATCATGTGGTTCTTAGCTTTTTCTGACTGTCTTATTTCACTTAGCATGATATTCTCAAGACCCATTCATATTGTTGCAAATGGCTGAATTTCATCTTTTCCCATGGTTGACTAGTATTTCATTGTATATATGTCCTACATCTTCTTTATCCATTCATCTAGAAAAGGATACTTCAGTTGTTTCCGTATCTCGGCCACCACAAACAGTACTGCAGTGAATGTAAGGGTGCATGTATCTTTGCAAGTAAATGTTTTCAAATTTTTTGCGTAGATACCCAGAAGAGGGGTTGCTGGGTCATATGGTAACATTATTCTTAATTTTGGGGGGAGCCTCCATACTGTTTTCCATAGTGACTACACCAGTTTACACTCCCACCAGCAATGAATGAGAGTTCCTTCTTCTACACACCCTCTCCAACACTAGTTATTACTTGTCTTGTTGATAATAGCCATTCTAACAGCTGTGAGAAAGCCTCTTCAATAAATGGTGCTGGGAAAATTGGAGAGCTATATACAAAAGAATGAAACTAGACTACAGTGTGTCTCCATGTACAAAAATTAATTCAAAATTGACCTAAATATATAAAAACTGAAATAATAAATTACATAAAAGAAACATAGGTACTAAACTTATTATGGACCTTGGTCTTAGAGAAGATTTTATAAATTTGACCTCAAAGGTAAGAGAAGTAAAGGCAAAAACAAATGAGTGGCACTGTATCGAAGTAGCAGGCTAATGCACAGCAAAAGAAACCACAAAACAAAAAGGCAGTCACCCAAATGGGAGGAGTTATTTGTAAACAGCTCTGACAAGGGGTTAGTACCCAAAATATATAAAGAACTCATACAACTCAATATCTAACAATCTATTTAAAAAATGCACAGAGGACTGAACAGACACTTCTTCCATGAAGACATACAAATGGTCAACAGGTATATGAAAAGGTGCTGAACCTCACTAGCTATTAGGGAAATGCAAATCAAAACTACAGTGAAATACCAGTTGTGTAGCTTCTGATTCCTGCATTAGAACCCTTCCTGCCTGGAAAATGTAGCGTGACTTCTGTAGTGTGTTTTCCTTAATGAACCTTAATTGATACATTGACAGACTGTATTCAGATATGGGGGTAAAGGATTCAGGGACACAGAGGAGACTTTAGAGTACATCGTTCCACATGTATCCTTTCTCTGTCCTTGCTTTTGGATCAAAGTAAAAAAAATACTATCTAAGAAATTACTGCTGACGAATATTGGCCATCCTTAAATTCAACTGATCCTACTATTCCATTTTTTCCTGTTCGTGTGCTAACAAAATGTTCCTAACAGTTATTTGAAACTTTCTCTGTTATCTTCAGCATCCCAGTTCTATTGCTTCTTATGGCTAGTGGTTGACATCATCTGGGTTCATGCCAGAGAAGAGGACAATGTGAATATTTTGTTCACAAACAGAATTAATACTAACTGTGACTGTAAGGCCCATCAGGTTATACCAGTGTTAGAGGGGCAGGTTGAGAACCACATACAGTATATTCCTCTGAGTCTGTAAGGAAATATGAGGGGTCAGATATGAAGCCAGAGAAGTGTCATTGAGGTGGCCTTAATCTTAATGAATATGGAATAAGAATAGCAATCCTTTCTGATTTCTAGGGGTTTTGTGATGAATAAATCGTTGGTATTTACTTAAATTGCTTATCTCAAGTTAGAGCAGTAAGGAAGGGTTGGAGATATGATAAGATGAAGACTTAGATGAACCAATATTAGGGGTGATTTATATAGGTAGGTGAGTGAAAACTGATTTTTGAGAGCCAACACTTAGCTTTAGTCAGAAAGTATTCAACTCTTGAGCCAAGTTAGTTTGGCTTCATTATGTTTTCAAGTAACTTTCAGAAAGGTGTTAGAGATAGAAAGAATAGAAGATAGAATTTTTTTTAAGATGCTGAATAACAGTTGAGAGATAAGCTGAAGTTGGGGGCCAAGCAAGGAAATTAGAATGAATTCTGTTTACAGCAGCAGAACTTGATGGTTATCTAATTTCAGAACATATGTCTATTTCATATATGGTATATCAGGCATTTAATAACCACATCAAAAGTACCTTTTAAATTTTCTATTTTAATTATTATAAATACAATAAATATAAGTAAGACTTTTGTTTTAGCATGACTTTAAAATGAAATTTTAAAAAATGAAGCAAAAGGACTATTTGATTTTATTCATCAACCTGTCAGTGAATCAATAAAATATAAAATCATTTAAATGCTGTTCTTCTCATCATGTCTTTTATTTGATTACTTAGGAAAAGAAGTCCATCAGTGTCCAGAGATCAGAAGAGAAGATACGACCAAAGGGAAGAGAGAGAGGAATATTCACAGTATGCTACTTCAGATAGCGCAATGCCTAGATCTCCATCAGATTATGCTGATAGGCGGTCTCAACGTGAACCTCAGTTTTATGAAGAATCTGATCATATAAGTTATAGGGACTCCAATAGGAGAAGCCATAAGCATTCCAAAGAATATATTGTAGATGATGAAGATGTGGAGAGCAGAGATGAATATGAAAGACAAAGGAGAGAGGAGGAATACCAGGCACGCTATCGAAGTGATCCAAATTTGGCCCGCTATCCGGTAAAGCCACAGCCCTATGAAGAACAAATGCGTATTCATGCTGAAGTGTCCAGAGCACGGCATGAGAGAAGGCATAGTGATGTTTCTTTGGCAAATGCTGAACTGGAAGATTCCAGGATTTCTATGCTAAGGATGGAACGACCATCAAGGCAAAGATCTGTATCTGAACGTAGGGCTGCCATGGAAAATCAACGATCTTACTCCATGGAAAGAACTCGAGAGGCTCAGGGACCAAGTTCTTATCCACAAAGGACCACAAACCATAGTCCTCCTACCCCCCGGAGGAGTCCAATACCCATCGATAGACAAGATATGAGGCGGACTGACTCACTGAGGAAACAACACCACTTGGATCCTAGCTCTGCTGTGAGGAAAACGAAACGGGAAAAAATGGAAACGATGTTAAGAAATGATTCTCTAAGTTCCGACCAGTCAGAGTCTGTGAGACCTCCACCACCAAAGCCTCATAAATCAAAGAAAGGAGGTAAAATGCGCCAGGTTTCATTGAGCAGTTCAGAGGAGGAGTTAGCTTCCACACCTGAATATACAAGTTGCGATGATGTGGAGATTGAAAGTGAGAGTGTAAGTGAAAAAGGTAAGCTACTCTATTCCAATCACACAGTTCCCTGCAATTGATTAGATGAAGAGTGTTTTTGTTTTAGGTTGAATTTCTGAGTAAACATTTAAAACTTAGATATTACTACCTTTATTTCAAGTGTTTTTAATGGTATTGATTATATGAAGAAAATTTCAAGTTATAAAAAATGAACATCCTCTGTTGATTTTTAAAATTGTTTTTTGCTTTGTTTCTGAAAAAATGTCTTGCACCACTTTATGGCATATTTAAAAAAACCTATTAGTCATATATATTTTTTGCTTTTCATTTTAAAAGTAACAATATGTTTACTATAGAATGTCTGAAAAACTCTTTGAAGTGTAAAGAATGAAAACTTGGACTGGCCAAAAAGTTTGTTTAGTTTTTTCTGTATGATGTCTCTAGTAGTGCTTAGTTGTCTTTTAACTTCATTTGAAGCAATTTTGTTAGATTGTATTGTGACAGCTGTCATATTAGCATGCATTTTCAAAAAAACTTGTCGAAATTGGTGAATTTTTGTAGCTATTTTAATATTGAAGATAGAAGAAAATAGGCAAAATTTTTGGTATATTATGCTTTTTTATTTCAAGAAAGGTAAAAATACAACTGAAATGCAAAATAAAAAAGATTTTTGCAGTGTATGGAGAAGGTGCTATGACTGATCAAACATGTCAAAGTGGTTTGGGAAGTTTCTTGGTACTGTTGACATTTTGGCCAACTAATTCTTTGCCATGGGCTGTCTTATGCATTGGAACATATTTAGCAGCACTGCTGGCCTCTACCCCATAGAAGACAGTAACAAGAGATAGCCGACACACTCAGAATACCCAAATTAATCAAGTTATTGGTGAAAATGAAATAGGTGCCTTTTATTTCATGGAATAAACTAAATGGACTTTTTGGCCAACCCATTACAAGCTATCCATAACATTTTCCCCAAATTTAACCATTATTAACATTTTGTTGTATTTCTTCTCTTTTTCTTGTTCATGTGTTCTGATTTTTTTCAATTGGTATCATCATGTCATTAGATTTTTCCAAGCCATTAGATAGGCTTCAGAAATATGTTTTAAATGGCTGCACTAATATTGCAGTTGCTTTCAATTGTTATTGTGAATGGTATTATAATTGTCATTTTTACATAATTTTTTGCCTATATCTCTGAGTATTTCACAACAACATATTCGTGCTTTGATTTTTCTTAAAGCTTTTAATTCAGATTACCAACCTGCTTTCCAAAAAGGCTATAATACTCCGTACTCCTGTCATATGCTTTCATCAAGCAAATAGGCTTGAGCTTTGGGGCTAAGTGCGCCAAATTTTTACCTTTTGAATAGACCACAAAAAGTTTGCTATCTCTTTGTCATTTTAATTTTAATTTGATTGTGAAGTTGAATATTTTCTGTGTAAATTGGTGTTTGATATCTTCTTTGAATTATCTGTTCCTTTTATTTCTTCTACCC
The DNA here is from genome assembly GCA_004027475.1 of Anoura caudifer. Classification (NCBI taxonomy): domain Eukaryota; kingdom Metazoa; phylum Chordata; class Mammalia; order Chiroptera; family Phyllostomidae; genus Anoura; species Anoura caudifer. The sequence goes on along the minus strand of PVKU01000332.1, from coordinate 475,604 downwards.
ATGTTCCTATTGGGTATTAATTAGCTTTTATCTTATTGATTTTTAAGAGGTTTTTATGTGCTTAGGATTTTACCCATTTAACTGTCATCTGTTCCAAATGTATTTCCCATTTTGATGTTTAACTAGTAATTTTCTTTGGTCATTTGGAAATATTGAACTTTATATAGCTAAGTCTTTGTATTCTTTGGTGATTTTTTTCCTTTTACCCCCAGAAACTCTTTATTCATTCCCAAATCAGTTAACTATTTAACTGTATATTTTCTCATGATTTTATTATTGATTTTTAACCTTTAAGTTCTTAATCTTTCCAAATTTATTTTGATGTATGCCAAAATACATCAGATAGGTGAGGATCGAACATGAATCCCTTCTACCACTTCCTTCACACACACAATTTTCTGATGATATTTGAGGAATAATTGATTTCTTGTACATAAAAATGAACAGAAATTAATAAAGGAATTTGAGAAGGCAGCTGCATGTGAAGTTAATATAGAATTATTTTATATTGTATGAAAAATAATTAGTAATTACAAATGAGAGACAGTTTCCATTCTGAACTAAAACAAAAAAATGTGATTTAAAAATAAATAGTAAGAAATGAGGGGGACCTCCATGGAGAAAGCTATGAAACTTGACTGAGTGACATAAGGGAAGATTTGAGTGGAGATTCACTTCATGTTCCTAATTGGGAAGGCCAAATAACATAACAACACGTGTTCCTTTCAGATCATCTCTAGAGGTGAATAACATTTTAGTTATAATCTTACTTGGTTCATTGAAGTATCCTATTTCTAAAGTTATACTGGAAGGTGTAAGAGGAGGAAAACTTAACTCTTCTTTCCTTCTATGCCTCTTAAGTTCATTGTCTGGGGACCTATAAATTAAACTGACAAAAACAGAATGACAAGAGGAAAACGAATTTATCATCATGTACATTGCACATACATCTGAGAACATTCAGCAGGGAAAAACTCAAAGGGGTGATTAGAATTTGAGCTTATATAACAAAAGGACAATTTTTAGAGAGAGGACAAGACAAAGGAAAAGGACTTAGCTTCTAGAGGAGATGAATGGTAGGAAACTAATGGAAGGTAAGGGCTAGTTTTAGCAAGTCTTATTTCGTAGTTTCCGTAGATGCTTATGTAAGGGTCTGGAGTTATCTCCAGTAGTTAACTCCAGCACTCCTGAAAGAGAAGAAAGGGGATCATCTTTCCAAATACATGTCCTGTTTTTAGGCAGATAGGGAGAAGTCAGGGACATTTTTGTATCTGCTTCTCTTGGGTTGTTTTCATCTCAAAACATCTTTTTTTGCCCAAGAGGCATATTACAGCAAATAAGTGATAAAAACATAGAAATCACCACAGGCCAAGGGGAAAAGATAAATTATTCATAGACTTGCATAGACTTGGGGGAAATGCATGTACAGTGGGGAAAAAGTCAAGTTAGAGTCTCATTTCATACAAGCTGCATTTAAGTTGTAAATAATTAGAAACTTATGCTTGTTAAAATATAAAGTTCTATAAAGAAAAATTGTAGATGTTAATTTTGTCTTGGAGCATATAGACATTTCCCAGAAGCTCCAATATTTTCTTAAGCATATTTAATAATCTTCAGTGTGAGCATTTTCATTATTTGTCTGAGTGTATAATAAAAGGTAAGAAAAAGATAGTTTTGTTATTCTTAGTGGTTTGGTTTAGATTCGGTTACATACTTCTATTATTTGCTAAAATAATGTTTCCACTTTTACCACATAAAGATATATATAAAGCCCCCTCCCCCAAAAAGCCAGAAATGCATCAATCTAATATTTGAAAGCTTTTTATATGTGGCATCTTTCTAAGGTCTTACACATTGTTTCAGGATTTTGAAGTACACATAAAAATCTCACATAAATAAAAATTGATATATAAGTTAAATTAAAATTCTTTATAATATTGTTTAGCAGAACTAAAACATTTATCAAATATGGAAAGAAACTACAGGTCTCTCATGTCTGTATTATTCCCTAACTTGAGCTCTTAGTAAATACTCTCAGAGATAGTCCTCCTTTTCATCTATTTAATGATTTGTCTGAATATAGTTTATGCTAACATGTATTCCCAGTAAAAAATCATAATTTAATTCATCGTAGAAGAAGAAATAGATATAAAATAACCTTTCCCTGTTTAGTTTTACCCCCAATTGTAGTATTCTGTGAGAAGTACCTGTTTAGAGACTAGAATAGTCTCTGTAGTGATTTGCATGTTTTGTAACACTTCTCTCTTAACCCATTATGATATAATTTGCTTTCCACAATGCTATATTAATCACTTCCCAAAACTGCAATTTTCCTTCTTTGTTTTTTTATCTTTGTATTATGTAAGGAGATGTCTTAGATTACTAATGTCACTGTATCTCTGAATTTAAATGTTGGACATGACTTTCAAAGTTTTAAATATATTTTTCATAAGCTTTAAAAGTTACCTTTACAATTTTATCTAATACCAATTTATTAAATAATAAATTTGGGGCTGGATTGTTTGTGGGACTGTCTTGTGTATTTTAAAATGTTTAGCAGCATTCATGGTCTCTATCCACTAGATGGCAGTAGCATCTCCACCCCAACTCATGACAGCTAAAAATATCTTCAAACATTGCCAAATATCCATTGTGGGACAAAGTCCCTTATCACTACTCTTCCACTCTCTGTCTCTAGCCTTTCTAGTTACTCCCCTTCCCTCTACACTTTCAGAACCCACTGAGAGTTATAACCCTATTAAAAAAAAGAGGGAGACTAGAATAGGATGGAGTAGATAACAGTGAAGTGTACAAAGTTCGGGTAATTAATCTGTAAAACATTTTTTTAGTGTTGTGTGTGCTTTATAGGCTCACAATATGTATATATTTCTTTTTGTGGATCATGGCCAAAAGTGTTTTAAAGCTGCTTTTTTATATTAGAATTTTGTGCCTCACATGATGCTAGTGTTTCCTGCCTTTCCCATTTCTATACCTGGAGAAAGGTTTCCTGAACATGATGTTCAGTGGCTTGTAGAAACTATACTGTTTCTAATTTAATATATTTTAATCTGAATATTATAATGCACCATATATTTTCCTTTAATAGTTACATTGTCAACCAGTTTTGCCCAATTGCACAAAACATACCTAGTTTGATCTTTTTTAAGTACTAAGATCAATTGTGGAGTGTTGTAGTTTTTTCCGTCTTCCAGGTCCTAATTGGACTGATTTCACTTTGTAGTTGCAGGTCTCTTTTTTCTCTGTAAAATCTTGGGACGCTGGGGTAGTAAATGCAAGAACACATGTGTGTGGCAGTCTCATAGGCTGTAAGTTGTGAAATGTTTGGTTCAGATAGACTCAAGTAGCACAATACACTGCTTCCTTGTGCTTATTTGTGGGAGAGGGTGAATAGAGGTGTCAGGAAGGAGCAATTTGGAGAGCAGAGAGAATAGGAAGAAGAGAAGATGGGTTGCAAACCTCCAGATAAAAGAGTAGGTCTTAAATATTAAAAATGAATCCTAAAGGTACCAACTTTGTATATGTCTGCATTTAGGTGTATGTATTAATAGTGAAATTTATCTTCCACTACAATCTCAAAGTTTCTTATAATTTTTAATACTTAATCTACAGTATTTGTTATAAAGAAAATTGGCTATTGAAGGGATGGACAATATACTTTAGAAATTTGAGGAAAACATTGATTATGGCATTTGAGACCAGTCACACATGTAAGAATGAATTCTGAACCAAGTGAGCTGTATAATTTTATAATAATGGGAATATATAATATTTTTCAAATAGCTATTTTATTACTAAGACTTTCTCAAGTAAAATTTTTAGAAGTCAGAGATTGATGACTTTTTGTATATTTTACTCCATTTATTGGTAAAATAATTTTATGCTAAATTATTATTCCAATTGTAACATGAGCTTTAGAGTTATTATAGAATAAAAAAGACTTAATTGCATCAAATTTACATGGATATAATTACTGTGTTGCTATACTAGGCAACATTATGAAATTATTTTATCATATCTATTTTAAAAATAGAATAAATTTCATAGGCAGAAAAATCAAGTTGCAAGTATATATTATAAAGCTGATTTCAGACTTAAAATTATATAACATAAATGTAAGCTGATTAAGAACCTAAACTAACTCAAAGTTAATTTGTAAAGTACATAGCCAGAAGGCAGATTTATAAATGGGAATAAAGGAGAATATTTTGTTTCCTTATAAATTGAAGCAGTTAAAATGTTTATGATGGTAATTCATTCTCTTTACAAAAATATTTTCTTGTTAATTATGGATGAAACATTATGTTGATCATTTGCTTCAAGGAAAAGGGTTGTTTTTAATGGACTTTAATACCCAAGAAAATTACCAAGTAGGTATCAAGAAAAAAATCTTACAGATTTCAGTTTGTAGGATATTTGAGAGGGTGCTTTAGCTAGTTGAATAAAAAATTAAAATCAAAATTTAACTATGGGCCAATTGTTGTAGTTAGTTTGGAATACAGAAAAATGTTAATTTTTAACTTAAAATGATGTTTCTGTTTAATAGAATTTAATAGATGATGCCTGGATGTTGTTACTTCATGCAGCTTTAAAATTTCAATGGCATCCCAATAAATTTAATTGAAAAATTTGATGATGGAACATGTTCAAAGGATAGAAAAATAGAAAGCTTTACAAAGAACATATTGTTATTAATTGACGAGGTGGGTCAGAATAAATGCCCTAATATGATATGAATGTTGTACAAGCCAATTATATTCTAATTAAAAAAACATTGAAATGGAGGAAAAAATGAGTCTAAGACTAATTAAAAATTTCAAGAAGTATACTATAGATTGTTTCATTCTTTATTTCATTCAACTACAATATATTAAATGTCAGTAATCTATAGTAGTAAGGTATGAAACATGAGATAATGAAGACATTTTCTGTCACCATAATTGCAGCTTTGTGGAACACGAGTAAGAACTTTAAATTTTATTTTTCAATTACTATTTACATTCAGTGTTACTTTGCTTCAGTTTCAGGTGCAGAGCATTGTGCACAGTGTAGTGCAGTCATGGGCTTTCCAAAGTGTTCCCTCCAATATTTTCTGTACCCACTTGGCACTATTACATAGTGTAATTACACAGTTATTACAAGATTATTAACTGCATTTCCCATGGCATAGTTGATATCCCCATGACTATTTTGTAACTACCAATTTGTACTTCTTAGTCACTTCACCCTTTTTTCACCCAGTCCCCCAACCTCCTCCCCTCTGGCAACCATCAGTTTGTATCTATGAGTCCACTTTAATTTTGTTCATTTATTTTGTTCTTTAGATTCCACATATAGGTGAAATCATATGTTATTTGTCTTTCTCTGACTGATTTATTTCACTTAGCCTTATACCTTGTAGGTCCATCCATGTTGTCACTAATGGTAAGATTCATTGGGCTCTGGGGTTGCTTCTAAATTTTGGCTAATGTAAGTAATACTGCAATGAACAAAGGGGTGCATGTGTTCTTTCGAATTAGTGTTTTTGGTTTCTTGTGATACTGGGTCATCAGACAGTTACATTTTTCATTTTTTAAAAAAGATTTTATTATTTATTTATAGAGAAAGGGGAAGGGAGGGAAAAAGAGAGGAAGGGAACCATCAATGTGTGGTTGCCTCTCGCACGCCCCCTACTGGAGACCTGGCCTGCAAACCAGTCATGTACCCTGACTGGGAATCGAGCTGGCAACCCTTTGGTTCATAGGCTGGCACTCAATCTACTGAGCCACACCAGCCAGGGCCATTTTTCATTTTTTTTTTTTTTAGGAAACTCCATACCGTTTTCCACAGTGGCTGTACCACTCTGCATTTCCCACAACAGTGTATGAGGGTTTCCTTTTCTCCTCATCAACACTTGTGTGATTTGTTGATGATAGCCATTCTGGCAGGTGTTAGATAATTTCTTATTATATAAATAGTTTTAATTTGCATTTCACTGATGATTAGTGACATTGAACATCTTTTTATATGTCTGTTGGCCATCTGTGTGTCCTCTTTGGAGGAATGCCTGTGTCCTCTGCCCATTTTTTAATTGGATTGTTTGGGTTTTTTTGGTACTCAGTTGTCTGAGTTCTTTATGCATTTTGGATATTAACCCCTTATCTGATGTATCATTGGTGAACATCTTATCCCATCCAGTAGCTTATATTTTCATTTTGTTGATGGTTTCCTTTGCTCTGCAAAACTTGTTGGTTTGATGTAGTCCCATTTGTTTCTTTTTTCTTTTTTTCCCTTGCCCAAGGAGATATATCAGAAAATATATAGCTAAGAGAAATATCACAGATTTTACCGTCTGTTTTTTTCTACGAGTTTTATGGCTTCAAGTCTTACATTTAAGTCTTTAATCCATTTTGAGTTTATTCTTGTATATGGTATAAGAAGGTGGCCTAGTTTCAATTTTTTGCATGTACCTGTACAATTTCCCCAGACCATTTATCGAATAGACTGTCTTTACCCCACTGTATGTTTCTGTTTCCTTTATAATATTTAATTGACCATGTAGGTGTGGGTTTTTTCCTGGGCTCTCTATTCTGTTAAATTTGACTGCATTTATGTTAGCTGACTCATCCAAGAAAATTATACATGTGTTGTGCTTGCCTTTTTCCCAGCTTGTCCTAGGATCTGCCTGTCTGTTTTCCTTTCTAGGATATACCCATGAGAAGGGCTTTTTGAGGAAGTATTTGAGATGTGGAAAGGTGTGTTTCAAAGCAGAAGGGCAGCTCAAATTATTGCCATTCATAAGCCCATTTTCCCTAGAACTGCCTATCTGCCTCTTTTTGTGGGGTTTAGCTTGGTTAAGAACCCTTTCAGGAGTAAATAAAATAAGCCTGCTATAGTCAAATTCGTGCATGGGCTCCTACAACACAGGACTGATGTTGATTCTTTTAACAGATGATCTAATGAAATACAAGTTTATTTCATAGGAATCTAAAATGCTCCTAATACTTACCTTTTGTCCAAATCTTAAATATGTAATTATACTAATTAGTTTGTGGGATGGAATGTTGAATAAAATGATAAGAATCTATGAAAATTGTGAATTTTAATGAATGACCAAATGACAGTTAGACTATGTATAAGATGAAGGATATTAAAAACATAAATTAACTAGAAGAGAATAAAAGGATATTAAAATTCTGAGTTAACAATAGATGCTTATGAAAGGCATACTTTACAGTCTCCTCAACCCAAATACATTTCAGATATGATTATATTTTACAAAACAGTACAGATATTCAGAAGTGTGTATCTTGAAAGTGTCAGTGGATAGAGTTAATTTTTTTTCTTACAAGTAATTGTCCAAGTCCTTTTATTTCAGCACATCTTGACCTGTACGTGTTGGGAATTTTTTAAAGAAAAATTTATTTCCCATAGGACTATTGACCTTTGCTTTATAATTAAGGACACCTAGGATTTGAATCTCATGTCCTAATCTTGAGATAGTAGAAGTGTGAAAACACTGCTGATTACTGGGAAAGAGGAAATATGTGTTTCTAATTTTGAACTTTGGATGTGTTTTCTCAAAGAAATAAAATTGTTTTCTTAGTTTTCCTCTCTGATAGTTTATTATTGGTGTAAAAATGCATCTGATTTATGGATATTTATTTTGCATCAAGCTACTTACTGAATTTATCAATTCTAGTGTTTTTTTGGTGGAATCTTTAGGGTTCTCTATGTATAGTATCATGTCATCTGCAAATAATGACTTTTATTCTGTCTTTCCAATTTGGGTACCTTTTATTTATTCTTCTTGTATGATTCTGTGGCCAGGACTTCCAGTGCTGTGTTGGATAAGAGTGGTGAGAGTGAACATCCCTGAATTCTTCGTGATCTTAAGGGAAATAAATGCTTGTAGTTTTTGCCCATTGAGTATGATGTTGGCTGTGGGTTTGTCACACATATGTCTTTTATTACATTGAGTTATGTTCCCTGTGTTCTCATTTTACTGAGAGTTTAAATCGTAAATGTGAGCTTGATTTTATCAAATGCTCTTTCTGAATCTATTTTTATGAACCAAGTAATTTTCATCCTTCATTTAGTTTATGTGCTGTATTATGTTTATTAATTTGCAGATATTCTACCAACTTTGTTTCCAGAATAAATCCCACTTGATCATGATGTATGATCTTTTCAATGTATTGCTGGAGCCAGTTCACTAATACTTTTTTGAGAATTAAATTTTTTTTATCTTCACTTAAGGTCATTTTTTTCATTGCTTCTAGGGAGAGAGCAGAGGGCAAGGAAGGGAGAGAGAGTAACACTGATGAGAGAGAAGCATCAAATGAATGTGTCTCCCGTATGTGTCTGGACAAGGCATCATTTGCGCCTAGTCCAGGAATTGAACCCACAACCTTGTTAAGGATTTTAGCATCTATGTTTAATTTTCTTTCTTTGTAGTGTCCTTATCTGGTGTTGGAATTAGGATAATGCTGGTCTCATAAAATGAGCTTGGGAGTCTTCCCACCTATTGAATTTTTTGGATTAGTTTGAAAAGGATAGATGTTATTTATTCCTTGAATGTTTGATAAAATTTGCTTGTGAAACCATCCAGCCCAGGACTTTTGTTTGCTGGGACAGTTTTTTTGTTTTTTGTTTTTTTTTTTAATTACTGCTTCAGTTTCACTAGTTGTGATCTGTCTATTCATATTCTGTAAATCTTTCTTATTTAATTTTGGAAGATTGTATATTTCTAGGAATTTGTCCATTTTTTCTAGATTGTCCATTCATTGGCATATAGTCATTAGTAATATATTCTTACAGTCCTCTGTATTTCTCTAGTGTCAGTTGTAACTTCTCCTCTTTCATTTCTGATTTTATTTATTTGGGTCCTCTCTCTTTTTTCTTGATGAATCTGGTTAAAGGTTTGTCGGTCTTGTTTATCTTTTCAAAGAACCATCTCTGGATTTGTTGATCTTTTGTATTTATTTTAGACTATTTCATTTATTTCTGCTCTGGTCTTTCCTTACCTCCATTTCATTTAGTTCTTTTTTCTGGAGCTTTCTCCTACTCTTTCATTTGTAACCTGATTTTTTTGTCTCTGCATTTTGGATGCATCTCTATATTTCTTTTTATGTATTAGATAGAGCTGCTACATTTTCCAGACTTTAGATAGGGTGACCTTGTGTAATGTATGTGTCCTGTAGGGCCCTGTGACACAGCCTCCCCAGTCACCTGAGCTGGATGTTCCAGGTGTGCCCCCATGTGGATGTGTACACTGTCCTGTTGTAGTTGAGTCTTGATTGATGTTGGCATCAATGGGAGGAATCCACTGCCAGGCCAATCAGCTTTGAGGCAGCTGGATGAAACTACAGTAGAGGAGCTTCTGTGCAGGGGATGATGGTACAGAGCGGAATTTGCTTCAGTGGGGCTTTGGTGCTGAGTCTGTCCCTTTAGTGTGTCACTCATGGAACTGGTAGGGTTGCAACCTGGCATGGTCTGAAGCTATCTACCCAGTGCACTGGCTCTTGGGCCTCCCTGGAAGTACAAGGTTAGATGCTGCCTGTGTTTGGCTTGGGGTTGCCCAGCATGAGCTACAAAGTGATCTGTAGGTAGCTGCTACCTATGCTGGGTTTGGAGATGCCCTGGGGAGCCCAAGTGGAGAGCCAGTGCTGCTGCCACTAGCACTGGGCCTGGTGCCACTTCACAGGAGGTACAGGGTATGCAGAGGAGAGATGTTGCCTGTTTGAGAAATTTTAGGAAAGTCTGAAGCATGAGGCAAAAGATGCCATTTGTATGGAAAACCTCAAAAACGGTTTGGGTGGGCCTGAAAGTTGGCTGGGACAGAGTGAACAGTATAAGTCAGTTTGATGGAGACTGAATATGGCGCCTGCCTGCCAGCTCCGTGGCTCTGTGAGGGGAAGGCTGAGCAAAGGAGAATGGTCTATGCCAGCACTTCTGCCTGGGAGAAAGATGCCTTCCCCCACCCCTTGCAGCTCTCACCCTGATGCTGGAAAATTCAGGTCCTCTCTGTATGTTCCTGGTTCCTTTCAAGCTGCTGCCTCAGTGCTGGAGCTGAGTTCAAGTCAGAACATGAGCTTTCAAGGAAATGCCTGGGACTCCAGAAGCCCTCTGCTTTACTCCATCACAATCCCTGCTGGTTTTTGTGGGGACTTCTTGGCACTGAAACCCTGGGAGACGGGACCTGGTATGTGACTGGGACCTCTTGCTACTCAGGGGAAACCTCTGCTAGTTAGATATCTCTTTCCGTTTTTATCTGTCTCACGTAGGTGTGGGACCAGCCTATTTGCATCTCCACCCCTCCCACCAGTCTTGATGTGGCCTCTTTTTAAAATTATTAGTTCTAGGACTTCTGTTCTGCTAGATTCCAGGCAGTTCTGAATGACGTTTTTTTCTGTAGCATAGTTAAAATTTTGACATGGTTGCTGGAGGATGCAAGTACTGCATTTACCTATGCTGCCATCTTGACCTGAAGCCCAAAGATGTTTCTTATGCTACCCCTTTATAGTAACACCCTCTTGCCCATTGCTAACTTCTGCTAACCACTAGTTTATTCTCCATTTCTAACTTTATCATGTAGAGAACATTGTATGAATGAAATCTAATGGTATACAACATTTTGTGATTTTTTAAAAAATTTAGCATATTGCCCTTGAGGTTCATCTATGTTTTATGCATCAATAGTCTTTTTTTCTTTTGATTACTGAGTAAGTATCCCATGGTATGGTTGTACCACAATTGGTTTATCTGTTCATCCACTGAAGGACATTTTGGTTGTTTCCACTTTTGGGCTATTAAAAATAAGGGTATCTTTTTTGGTGAAATTTCTCTTCATATAAAACGTTCACCTTTTACCATTAAGTATGATCTTTGTAGGTTTTGGTTGATATCCTTTATTTACTTAAGCAAGTTCTCTTTTATTTCTTGTTTTTGTTTTTGTTTTTTAATCATGAATGCTTTTCTGCATCAATGAATAGGATCATGTGATTTTTCTCCTGTAACTTGTGAATATGATAGGTTACACTGATTTTCAATTTTCAACCTGATATGCATTCCATCCATAAACCCCACATGGTCAGCCTGGATAATTCTTTTTGCATGCTGTTGCTGAATTGTATTTGCTAATATTTTGTTACGGATTTCTCTGCCTACATTTATGAAGGATATTGGTCTACATTTTTCTTGTTTTTTGCCATTTTCTTTTTTGTTTTTCATTTGTTCGCTCATTTTTTTTCTTGCCTTTCTCTGGGTTATTTGAACTTGTTTTTGAATTGCTTTTTTATTCATCCGTAGTGTTTCTGAGTGTATTTCTTTGCAAAGGTAATTTGTTTTAGTAGTTGCTCTAGGTATTATATTATATATACACAACTTACCACATCTTACAGGTATTGACATCTTACCAGTTAGAGTGAAATGTAAAAGCCTTAGATACTTTAAATTATTTTACCTTTTCCTGTTTATAATGCAGTTATTTAAAACATTTCTTCTATGTATGTCAAAAAGCACATCAGACAATGGTTACTTTTTGCTTTAAACATCAGATATAATGTAAAGGAGAAGGAAAGCCTATTGTATTTACCCATATTTTTACTTACCTTGATTTTTATTCCTTCTCTGAATTTCTAGGTTCCTTCTTTTTGTTACCAGAACTTCCTTTAGCCATTATTTTAGGGTGGTTCCACTGGTGACAAATTCTCTTAGTTTTCTTTTTGTCTCGGAATGTCTTTTTTGCTCATTCATTTCTGAAAGATAATTTCATTATATTTAGAATCAGTGCTGATAATTCTTTTAGTATCAGTAATTTAAAAATATTGCGCCATTTCATTTTGGTGTCCAAGGTTTCTGATGAGAAATCCACTAGCATTTGAAATATTTTTCTCCTTGTAAGGTTTGTTTCTGGCTGCTTTTAACACAGTTTGTGTTTAGTTTTTAGTTTGATTATGATGTTCTTGGCACAGATTTTTTTGTATATTTCTTGCTTGGGGGTTTATGTACTTTCTTGAATCAGTAGGCTTACATATTTTGCAAATTTGGGAAAATTTCAGCCATTATTTTATCTTCAAGTACATTTTTAGCTTCATTTTCTTTCTCTTCTTCTGGGACCTCAGTAAGATGAATTTTCTGTTATGCTATTTTTGGGGATTTCACTTTATGAACCATGAATCAATACACATTTTTCTACTTTTTGTCTCTCTGTTACTCTTCAGTTACTTCAATTTAATTTTAATTTTCATCATTCTATCTAGAGTACTTTTCATAACATCTTTCTTGGTCTTTGTGTTGCCAAATCAAATGCATGCTTTTCACTTCCTTTTTGTACCTGAGGTATAGAAATCATTCAGTATAGTTGATTTCTCCTCTTATTTTGTTTAGGAAAATCTCTTCTGTTTGTTTTGAGACTGTCATCTCCCTCCCTTATTCTATTTTATCTCTCATTGTTTCTCTTAGTCTCTCCCACTTCTTTTCTTTCTTATCTTCATTTTCCTCCTTTTCTTCCTTCTCTTTTTTTCTCCTTCTTTTAAAAAAAAATCAAACTCTAAATGTTACAATTCATTCTGGATCCTCTCCATATCTTATTTTATTCTCTGTTTCTAAATGACCTACTTACTTTTGTCTGTATGCTAGTCATTCAAAATTTGTGTCTCTAGCTCAGACCTTCTATCTAAGCTTTAATATAACTAGGTCAATTGATTTATATTCCCACTTGAGTAACTTACAGGTTTTCAAACAACATATCCAGAATTAATCACCATGTTTAATAAATTCTAAAATGCACATTTTATTTTAATATCTATTAATCATACTTACTGTCAGCTTAGATTCTGTGAAATAAAGTAATTTCTTCCTACTCTTTCTCTAATATAGTGTTCTTCTTCCAGTTGTCTCCCTCTCATAAGTGGTCTTTCCTTACATTAGTTGTTAATGGCAGAATCCTGGGAGCTAGCCTTGACCCTTCAGTCTTGCTTCATACTTAATTCTATCTCCCAAACACCTGTCAGTTCTCTCTTTTCTTACCATGTCCATTGCCATCACCATTCTGTTGTATATCTCATTGTTTTATCCCATATGCTGGAGCTGAGCACAATGCATAGCCAATGGAAGGGGTTTAGTAAATATTTTTAAATAAATGAAAGCACAAATAAAGTTTAAGAAGATGTGTATGTGTGTACATAGGCTAAAAAAGAATTTTTTTCTAAATATAAGGCAAATAAGGAATGTATAATTTGGGGAAATAGATACTCATTCTTAGTTGCCATTTATACAAATTATCTGACAAAATTATTTTAAAAGGAAATTTACTTTTTGTAAGAGTGCAATTTCTGAAAATTGAAAAGTTATTTCAAAATAATATTAAGTAATTTATGATATAAGTAAAGTTTATTTTACTTTTACCAATAGCAATTTTAGTGCATCTGTTTTGCACTTTCATACAAACATTTTTTTGTGTGTGTAACAATTTTTTTTAACACCTCAAATATTTTTAGGAGGTTTCAGCATTAAAAAGAGTATTATACTACATTCCAGAAACAACATTTAATTACTTGGCTTTTTGTTATAGTGGTTATTGGCAAACCACTTTTTAATCTTTAAAGTATTCTTTAATCTTTGGAAAAGAACTCAACGTCTGTAAGCCAGCATGAAAATATAACGTGAGTAGCAGATATAATCAATATAGCCTTTTTCTTTTTCAGAATATATGATTTTTTTTCATTTTGATTTCTGTTTATTATTAGCCTTTTCTATTCTTTAAGGACTTTTGTTCTGTAGGGTCTGTTTAGAGATCATAAGCTTTATATTCTGCATTGTATAAATTTTACTCATTTGATATTCAAGCTTTCTCTTGGTATGTGTATAGTGAGTGCTACAGACACAGTTCTTGAAACCAGACAGTATCACATAGTTTAAAATGTTTATAATGTCTTTGTCCTTTCTTTTGCCGTCTCCTTTTACTGCACTCTTTTGTCTGTCTGACTCTCGCAGGAGACATGGATTACAACTGGTTGGACCATGCGTCTTGGCATAGCAGTGAGGCATCCCCAATGTCTTTGGTGAGACATGTGGAGCCTTACTATTTAATTTCTGTTATCATTTCACTTTTCCTTTTTTATTTACACCTTTGCATGTTTTCTTTTTTGTATCTTTTTTTTTTATCCCGCACCTATAGGGGACAGTCAAAAGGGAAAAAGAAAAACTAGTGAGCAGGCAGTTTTGTCGGACTCTAACACCAGGTCTGAGAGACAAAAGAAAATGATGTACTTTGGTGGCCACTCTTTGGAAGAAGATTTGGAATGGTCTGAGCCTCAAATTAAGGACTCTGGGGTAGATACCTGTAGTAGCACAACCCTTAACGAGGAGCATAGCCATAGTGAGAAGGTACTGAGATTGTGGAGCCTGCCTTTTAACCTGCTCATTTGGTCTTCGTTTGCTCTCTGTCACTCATTCAAACAGAACATAATGAAAGGATAGGGTGTTGCAAGGGTCAATGTAGCATTTCTTAAGGTGCAGAAAAGAAAAACAAAACCAAAACAAATAAATCTAAATATTTCTTGCTTGCATTGCTGTTTTTGTTGTTTGACGGCATACCAAAAAAAAAAAAAAAAAAGTAAATGAAATAAAAATTAGGAACAAAGGAATGTTTTGTCTATGGTCATGTGAGATAATTTTGTAATGTTATTATAAAACAACAAATACAAAGAATTTTTTGGATTGGCTTATTTGATTGCTTATATATATTTTCCTTGGGATGAAAATTAAATTATTAATAGTTTAAATCCCAGGCAAAAGGGAGATAATTGGGTCTGTTTGCACAGAAAAAGTTGTTTTTCTTTTTTCCCTTTCACTGTCATTTTGCTCTTTTGTTTTATTGTCACAGCATTTCAATGTAGCATTAATCAGTATTAGAACCATTGCCATCTGCTTTCGTATTTATTATTTTTGCTATTAGTGTAGTGAGACCTTTGAAATCTTATTACCATACTGATGTGATGACTGAAACTTGTCTTTTGCCTGCTAAATTTTGCATGAAGATATGCATGTTACTTTAAAATAACTGTGAAATTATGATTACACAAATCATTTACTTTGTTATTTGATATGTAATGGCATGGTGTTGTGATTTATGGAGGGCTTGGTTCTGCCCCGAGAAAGAGATAAACTCCTAATATTTTCAAGGTTATTTAACAATAGATACCACTGAATTATCTAATAAAATTAATTTACTAAATAGATTAAAGACCTGAAATAATCAATGTCTAAAAAGTGAGAAATGTAATCTATCCTCACCATTGAATTAAGCCTATTTCTCCCAGAATCACTTAGAAACTTCCTGGGGCTTGTGTACTTTTTGTCATTTTAATCTAGAAATCTATGTCAAGAAAGCCCTCATCGTGGGTTCAAATTTTATGTTTAATTTCACCTTTTAACTCTTATTGTAATAAGGTCTTTCAAAGTCTTCCAAACCTGTTTGAAGACTATATTTTCATTTTTCAGTGAGTCTGTCTTTTCTACCTGTGAATTTATTAATCTTCAGCATGTATATGATTAAATTAGAATTTGAATATATTTTCAAGATTTTTCAGATTTTGTAGAACTATGTAACTTCAATATTTTGTAAGAGGACTGTACAAACTTAGAGTAATTTGCTTTTGAAAAAACTTGAGATTATAACATTGAGGTTATAGGCATAATGTAGTAAGCTCTCTTGATCAAACTTCAGCATGCCAACTGATCTGTGTAATCATAATACTTTGGAAATCTGAAATTTAGAGAGATTGCACAATAAGGGTCATTTGTCTTTAAAAAAACATTAATTTTTTTGTTTTTCAATGCAATATGTCAGCACCCTGTGACATGGCAGCCATCTAAAGATGGAGATTGTTTAATTGGTCGTATTTTATTAAACAAACGTCTAAAAGATGGAAGTGTACCTCGAGATTCAGGAGCAATGCTTGGCTTAAAGGTATGTGATGAAATATGTAAGCTTTTGGGTCTATACTCCTTTACAGATTTATCAGAGAAGCAAAATGTATATTAAATCTTTCTACCTATACTAACTTAGTGAATTTTCTTTCCATTTGCAAGAATTCCCAAATATTTGCCTTCATTATCCATTTCTTATTTTCCAAGTTTTATTTAAGCAGTTGGCATTGTCCTACGATCAAACTCATATATATAATTTTGGCAATTATGAGTTATTACTTAAGTCCTAAGTACAGTGTTCAAACTTACTTTCCCTGTACAGTTTCATTTAATTACTAAATATGTAGACAAAGACTGCAACATTTATGTCATATAGGAATATAATTTTCATATTAGTATAGCAAAATATGTGTGTCTGTTTGTGTATATGTGTTACTCATGTTAAGAGGTTTAATAAAAATATTAATTTATACTTTACTATAAAGTTCCAAACAATTAGTTGATAATTACACCAAGTAGAGTTCTGTTTGCTTGGTGTTTTTTTGTTTATTTGTATGGTGAATTAAAAACTGAAATGAAAAAAGAGTAAATATTTTAGAGTTAATCCATTGCTACAGAAGTTTTCCTGTGAGAAATAGTAGAAAATTTTGGGTGTAAGTGGAATTGGGCAACTAATATTTATTGGGTGACTGACACTCATCTGAGTATTTTACATCTAACATTTTGTTTAACACTCACAACAGGTAAAAAATAAGCTTTGAGAATTGTCAGACCTTGCCCATGGTCACAAAATGGTAGTGAAGGTGGCATTCAAACCTGGACCTCCCCAGTGGAGTAGGAGAGCAGTGGGGTATGGAGGTTGGGAAGTCTTGGCTTGGTTTCTAGTTACGCAATTATGAGGTACATGCATTGGTCCACTAAACTTCTCTTAGCCTCAGGCTGCTTGTCTGTGCAGTGGAGATAATAATGCTCCCTGAATTGTTATAATAAGATTAAATAAAGCAATGTATAAGCATTTAATACAGTGCCTGACACAATATATATATAATCATAATTAATAGTCAGTAATAGTATTACCATTAACTTTTATCAAGTCAAAAAATGAAAGTGCTTTTAAAAATTAACATAGGGATATAAGTCCAGAATAGCTATACATTTAATTTTCAGAATAAATTTTGGAGTAATTAGTAGTAACTGAACTGCAACTGAGTTTAATTCACTGCAGCTTAGAAATAAGTACATGGAATAAGATAAGTCAATGGTTTTTTTAATTTGGATATCTTCCACTCAATTTATAAGAGAAAAAAAACTATTTTAGTCAATGAATTAGTTACTATTGTTTGCTTAGCTTGCTGTAAAGCTGACATTGATTGAATGGCAGTTGCTAACAATCAAAGCATTAATTTTGTAAGAGGCCACTCTTGCAGGGACATATGTGGTTAAACAGCATTACTGGTAATATTTATTTATTTATTTTTTGAATGATATACAGGGGGGACAAAAGTTTACAGTTGTGACTACACAAAACACAAGAGTTTGTTCTTGTATTATTATTTTAATTATTGTAGTATTTCTCATGCGAACAATGGCAAGCATACTTTTGCCTCAACCAGTACATTAATAGAAACATAAAATGAAAAAACTGGGATGCTGATGGTCCGACATTTGCATTAATTCTGATGAAATTAAGTAAATTTTGTGATTTTCTCAGGAAAAATGTATCATCATTATGCATATTATCAATGTGCCTGGAAGATTACTAATGAAATTTGGTAGAATATAATAATAATAAAAGTAATAAGTTTTTATATTGTGATATTTGAAATCTATAAATAGATATGTAAATTACATAGTACTGAAATAACATGTTTTAAGTAATGACAAAAGAATTCTGTAATAAAGACATTACAAATCATTATTTCGAAGGTATGCAACATTTAAAAAATAATGGATGAAATTGTAAAACATTTGGAATATTTAAAATATTTATTATAAGGATATATGCTTAGTTCTTAATAACACCACTGCATTACTTAAAAATATTTTTAGTATAATAAATGATAGCTTTAAAAGCTGTAACTTGTGTAGTTATTTTTTACTTGAATCTTCAACCATGTTCGTTGGAACAATATGTCTCTTAAAAGTTTCCTCTTTTAAACAGGTTGTAGGCGGTAAGATGACTGAATCAGGTCGGCTCTGTGCATTTATTACCAAAGTAAAAAAAGGAAGTTTAGCTGATACTGTAGGACATCTTAGACCAGGTAGGTTTCCTTCTTTGGTTATTTATGTTTAAACTGTTAAGCTCAAGTACTTATGAAAAAGTTTTCCTCATTTAGAAGTGATTTGACCAGTAATGAAAAGCTTATTTCACTTAAATTAAATTTATTCATTAATGGAAACTTGTACTATTATTTCTTGAGTCACATTAGATAAAAAGATTTTTATAGTTGCTGATTTTTTTAATGGATATTCCTACTCCGTATCTAGTATTAACCCATTTTGGTTTCTATAAGCCTTTGCTCTTGTTTTGAAAAATTCCATCATCGCTTAGGAAACAAACTTCGTGAATAAACACGTATTTCCTAAAATGTGTCCCTCCTTGTCTCTTTGGTAATGGATAGGAGAGATCCTTGTTGAGGAGTCAATAAGGTACTAAATATGAAGCTTTTTATAAGACAATTTAGACAAGGTGCTCAGCCAAATGTATTTTGAAAAAAGTACAATGCAGAGTAATGAAATCTACAAAGTGGTACCTGATCTTGATAGTTTCTAGAATTAGAATTTTAATTAGAATTAGAATATCTGTGACACGAAGATGTTGACATAGGTTGCTCCTGACTTTGCTCCCCTTCACAAGAAGAACTAACAACTATTCATGGACAAGACACCACTGAGAAAATCCTGGAAATCACAGAGATAACTTTTATGTTATTTTTTTTTTCTGATTCTTCCTTTTTGGGTGAAATGTACTAATAATCCTTACCATTGATTTTTGTGTCACTGGAGCTGTTCTCAGTATTTTGTAATGGTGATTTCATTCTGTGGAGTTCATTGCAGTTTAAGATCGCTTTGTTTCTAGTGCATTTTATGGCATTAGATTTTCTTTCTAAGATTATCATTACTGACACACACAATAGGTGATGAAGTGTTAGAATGGAATGGAAGGCTGTTGCAAGGAGCCACCTTTGAAGAAGTATATAACATCATTCTGGAATCCAAACCTGAACCGCAAGTGGAGCTTGTTGTTTCAAGGCCTATTGGGTAAGTTGGTTTGTGCACTTTTCACATGTATGGAGTTGACTACCGTGAAACAATTTGTGGTGTACAATCTAAAATGTGTCATTGCTTTATAAAATTAAATTATTTCGAGGAGTTTTTTTCTCCTTTTGCTAAAAATACCTCACCAAAAAGCATGGCACCTTTTTATCTGATTATATAGTTAATTATAAAAAAAGAAATATTTAGCTATTTATTTTTGTTTTCTTAGTAGCTTAGTAGATGGTTAATGCCATTAGTAGAAGGGCTAATGCCATTGTAACCATAGTAACAATTACTGTTAAAAGAAGTTTCAATACGGTGGTCCTTTATATTATAAAAATGAAGATCAGCTGTATTCTATGGATTTTGTTTATTTTTTCCAAATGGAGATTTCAACATAAGAAAGAGAGAGCCTAAGGACATATTATTCCCAGATGGAATAATTTAAGGAAAAACATAATATCTTTCAAAAAAAGATTTAAGAAATAAGCAAATGCCAAATACTCTTGTTTTTATAATTTTTTAGCTATACATTAAATTGACAATTTCCAAAAATGGGTGTTATAGTCCTTTGCACCTGTATTATGGAAATTACTCATTAAATAGTAGTATTTCTTTTATAAGAGCCTATATTCTAAGCCAGTGTAAAAGATATAATTAGAAAAATCAATTAAATATTATAAACTGACAGTCATTTATTAAATATATGTTTGTAGTAAGAGCATTCTAGGGTGGAAGCTATAGAAATTATTTTTAGTTGTAGAATATAATGCCCAGTTTTCACTCATTTAGGGAATGGTTGGACTATATTACTTTGTTCTCTTTTTATGATGTAGAAAATAACTAATGTTGGTAACTTAGTTTTTGAGATATTTCTTTCTATAGTAATGAATTCACCACATGAAATTGTATCTGTTCTTCATTTTGTCTTTTCAAAGTTTTGTATTATGGTAGAGCTTCTGTATCAGCTTTGTGTATTAATCAAATCTATTTCTTCATATTAAAACACACTAAACATTTTTGTTTAATGTCTTAAATATTCTTTTATATAATTTTCTGAATGATCTTAACATTCAATATCTACCCCTTTTGGCAAATCTCAAACAAAATGTACATATTTTTGGTGTAAGTACATTTACAAAGGAATTCTTAAGTCCCAATATGTTTGCATTTTTCTCTCTGGAGTTATTACATTTAAAAATTTCAATCAAAATGGGAAAATTTTAATTTTTGTTTTGGTGGTATTTCATTTGCATTTTAATGTTATTGATTTAGAACAATAGCAAGTGAAAAGAGTGAAATAGAATTACAATGTATCTGTATAGCTCATTGGATGCAGAAATTTTTTAGAATGGACAATTGTGTATTGAGGCATATAGAATGCAAAGTATATGTTTTTACAAATCTGCTATAAATATGTATAAATGTAATTTTTAAAAATATTTGGTATTAGCCAAGAATACTTTTATTAGAAATAGAGGACTATGGATTGTTTTTTTCTTGTTTACATAATGCTGCTATCATACACAATTTTTCTCATTTTATACCATCCTGCTTTAATATAGATTGATAATGATCAAAACAGCATTTGCGTTATTTCAGCAATGTCTTTTCTTTTTCTGTCTTTTCAGAGATATACCGAGAATACCTGACAGCACACACGCACAACTGGAGTCTAGTAAGTTTCATTTACTACAGAAGGAAATGCTGTTAATAATGTCATTCATTGGGGGTTAAATGAAGTATTTCATTTACTAATACAAAGTAGGAAATACAATGATCTTGTTATCAAGTATATAATCATATATAGATGGAAAATTTATTATTATTGTATGTCATGGGAAAAAGTACAATAGTCTATAATACTTTAAGATAGGTTTTTTTTAAACCATAGTCTTAACTACTATGTATTTTTACGTAGCTTTATTAGGGTATATTACAATAAACTGTACATAATGAAAATGCACAATTAGATACATTTTGACATATGTGTGAAACCATCACAATAAAAAAATGATGAACATACTGTCGCTTCCAAAATTTCCCTCTTCTCCCGCCAAAATTTTCCCTAATTTTAAAATTTACTACTGTGTAACCTAACCCTCAGCAAATGGGCAATGCTTGGGACAATCTAGTGAGTAAATATATATACTCTTATTTATATTTTTAGAAAATGAGATAAAATATTTCTGATTTAATATCAGAGTTGTAGTGGGACAGTAGACGTATTGGATAAATTTATTTTAAGTAATGCTAAACACATAGTTTTTATTGTGTTTGAGTGTTATTTTAGATGTTAAACTAGTGATTTTTTTCTAATGAGCTAAGTTTCTTTATTGATTGAGAGAGCACAATAAGGGATATTGTGAAAGAAGAGAGAAGGGTTGCAATTTGAAATAGTGTTCAGGGTAGAGACCATATTGAGAAGGAAGGATCTGGACAAACACTTGAAAGATTGGCTTGTCTGGGGGCAAAGCTTTCCAGGTTCAGGAACCAGACATGCAATGTCTCCAAGGTGAGAAAGCCCAAGATGCATTTAAAGGAAAGGAAGAAGGCCAATTTGGCTGCAGCCCAGTGAGCAAGGGGAAGGGTGGTAGGAGAGGGGGTAGAGGAGTAGCGGTCAGCCAGATTGTAGACTCCATACACCACTGAAAAGGCATTGGCTTTTACTCTGAGAGAAATTGAAAACCACATAGGATGATGAGATTTCTGTTCTAAAATCTGACTATGATGCTGAAAATATGTTAAACAGAATGAAGAGTGAAAGCAGAGGGACTAGTGTGAGGACTGTTTTAGTATTTCAGTGGCAAAATGATGATTTAGGCCATGTTGGTAGCATTGAGGTGGTGAGAAGTGGTCAGATTCTCTTTATGCACAATAATTGAGAATGTCCTATCAAAACAGATCTATTTTTACTTTTATATTATCAGTATAAAATTTTAAAAAATTACCAGATAGGTCAAATCCCTTTGAAATATCATAGCTCTATACTTTAAAATATAATCATATGACTTACTTGATTTAGTACCTTTGGCTAAGTGCTCAATCATTTTATCTAAAGTAATATGACACATGAAACTATAACACAATAAATAAATATTAGTATAATGATAATTATATATAAATGATATTATCCTTATCATCTCTTCCATTTTATTGAGTTCCTAAAACAATTATTTATTTATGTTACATCACTCAGATATTGTGTGAACAGTGTGGGACAATTCCAACATTGTTCCTGAGGAGATAGGTCCTTTCTCAAATTAGATTTAATCCTTTATTCTGTAAATCCAGAAGAATAGGTTTCTCCAAGGTGCAATTCTTAACCCTCTGTCTTTAGTTCCTCATTTCTTCTCTTCATAGGGTTTTATTTTCATGTGACTCCCAAGTTTACATATAAAATTATCTATCATTGCCTTTTCATACCTGTTTATTTAAAAAATACACTCATTTAAGTGTC
Organism: Anoura caudifer; assembly: GCA_004027475.1. Classification (NCBI taxonomy): domain Eukaryota; kingdom Metazoa; phylum Chordata; class Mammalia; order Chiroptera; family Phyllostomidae; genus Anoura; species Anoura caudifer. Next base: position 452,953 of record PVKU01000332.1, on the reverse strand, counting down.
TTCTTGTTCCTTGTGGAAAGCCAAGCTTATTTTTTACTATAAAGTCAGGATTCTTTTTACTTCTCAATATTATAAAAGGTATCACTGTTGCTTCTTATCCCAAGGCTTAGAGTTTCCCTGTCACTTTATCTACACTCTCTGTAGAGCTGAATTTTATCTGCTTGTGCCTCCAATTAGGGAGACACTTCACAGTTTAATTTCTAACACTGATGTCTACTCTACATTCACTTCCATCCATACATTCAGTTACCTCTTTTATATCTCTCCTTGGATGTCTCAGAGGTATCAGACTGTCTCTGTGTTCCAAATTAACTTTCCACTAATTCCCTTTACCACAGGACTTCTCCAGTGTTCTCTCTCCCAGGGACCATCAGCATGGGTCTGTGCAAGAACAAGACAGATGCATAGGGGACTTTCTTGACCCCATATGTAGCTACAGACTTAAGGTCTTAATATTATCCTCTCTCTTTCCTTTATATTACATATCTAATTAGTTTCTGAGTCCTCATTTTCTTATTTTATGATATCACCTTAATTATTTGTATTTTACTTTTGCGATCTTTCCTATTATTATTTTTGAATTCCACTTGTTTCTGTTTTCCTTCTCTCTCAATTTAAACTACACTTTAAGTAAATGGTAAAGTCACCTTCCTCAAATGCAGTTTTTATTATCTCATGCTTAAGAGTTTAACATGGATATTTTATTAGTGCCAAAGTGTGTAACCCAGAATTCCAGCCACTCAATGCCCCCAGTATCCCGTTAGTCCTATTTTTGTTCACTTTCCAATTTTCCCCTTCCCATTATATAAATAAATTCATACATAATTTCTGAGTACAGTGGTTCTGCTTTTTCTGATGTTCTTTTTTCATAATTTCTTTCAGCCCATCTAATTATGTCTTCCAGATATGCTTAAAACACCACTTCCTGCAAACCTTTTTATGATTCACATTATGGTACTATGTTTTATTACTGCATGTTTAGAGCACTTCAAATTGCCTTATTGATTTAGGTTTTGTTTTTTTCATACCTGATGTTTTATTTTAAAATTTTCTTAACATTATTGTAAGATATGAGTTTAGTACACATTAACAAAGTAGTGTAAGTCCTGAGGTAGATGTCTATCTCTACTCTTATTGGCACAGAAAATGGTTCACCCTTGGTCCTAAGAAAATCCCTCAGCTTCACATCTGCTTTGGTAAAATCCTCTAAGTGTATTTGGGACATTGTGGCTAAGAAAATGGTGTATATAATGACATTCTGTGGATATTTAAAAAAATTTAAGAGCTATATAGTGAAACTTATTAGATACTAATGAAGAACTGTTGTTATTACTCTTTATTATAATTACCATTTCAGGTTCTAGTTCATTCGAATCTCAAAAAATGGATCGTCCTTCCATTTCCGTTACTTCTCCCATGAGCCCTGGCATGCTGAGAGATGCTCCACAGTTCTTATCCGGGCAGCTTGCAGTATGTGGTCACCGAATTAATTTCTTCTTTTGGAATATCAAGTAGTATTTTTATCATATTTGCTATTTTTTTATTTTTTGTAAACCAAGTTCTTAGAATATAACTGTGCTTTTAACCATCAAGAACTTTCTCATTCTTAGTAAACTGAGTGAGCAAGGGGGGGAATTAATTAATTGAAATTCAGCTAGGCTGTGTCTGAGGGGAGAGGGGAGGGATTAAACAAAAAAAAAAGAAACTCAATTTTAATTATTTACCATAGTGCCTTCTTTATTAGCATTAGGTCTTCTGGAATTTAATGAGCAATAGAATTTGAAAAGATACTCTAAAACTTTTTTACTTTAGTAATATTATTCTAAAATTCAAACTTATGATTTTTCCTCAATACCCTAAAATGACTATGTTATAAACTTTTAAGGGAAATAAAAATTCTGCACTATACAAAGATAGTATATTTGAAATGGAAGTAAATATTTACGTATTTTCCCTGTTGTTTAACCGTGAGGAAATTTTAGGTGAGTTATGAATATTGCTCTGAAATGTAGTGAAACTGGAGATGCTTTTGTCAACAGACGAAACTTAGTACATGGGTGAATAGAGAATTGACTACTGAGTACACCAGATGATTTCATATTAAAAGATCTCTAATTTGAATAAAATAGTTAGAAGTTCAATTATGCATTTTATTTTCTTATTAGAAGAGCTCGGCATATATAAGCCCTCACTCTTTGTTAATTTCTTGTTTTCTTTCCCTTTAAACCATTTAAAAATATTAAAATTTATCCAGTCATATTTTAGAAACATAGGGATTAACATTGACAATAATGCCAATAAATTATTAAACTTGAAACTTTATGGCTATTAAGAACTATTTAGATTCTCAAAATTCAGATATTGAATTTTGGATAAAAATTATAATTAAAAACTAAACTATTTTGGGCTGATATTTTAAGAGCTATAGGAAAAATCTTTATTATGTAAGGTACAAAATGTCTCTTATTTGGGAGGAGAAGGGGAAGTATTTGATTTATACTGAATTTTCATTAACTTAAGGAGATATGGGGTATATAAACAAAATTAACATTAATATTTATTGAAAAAGTCATTAGACATGTGCATTCTGGGACTATTTTAATCAAAAAGGTTATAGTTACAAAAAAATGCAAGAAAGAAAATTGAGATACTATTAGAAGATTGTAAATGTATTACTAAAATGAATTTCTTCTTTTTATTATTTTCTTTTCCTTTCTCTTTCATAAACAGAATGAACTTTTCATTTGAGGACAATGGTCTTTTTCATTTTCCACAATAAGTAGTGTCTTTCTACTTATTCTCTTACATATATCGACAGTACGGATGTTGTCATTTATGGTTACAAATGTGTATGTCTTTTTTTGTCCACCATTTTAGGAAGTGGTAATAAATGTTAGCTGTTTTTCTTTTTTTTTATGGCTCTATTTAAATAGTTCGTGTTTTTTTTTTAAGTAATGTCCTAGGTACCTGATGTCAGTGTATAAATAAATGTGTGTGTGTGTTTGTAGTTGGTGCTGTTGGTGGAGGAGGAAGGAGTGGAAGTTAGACTTCCAAGATGAGTACACCTTTGTTACTTCTTTTAAAATCCCAAGGCGCTATTACAGGTTGGAGAGGAGGGAAGGGTGAGGAGGAGCACATGCAGGCATTTCGACAAATTTCAGACTCCACAATTTTTTCTCATGATTTGGAAATCTGTATTTTTGTTTACTAACATATTGTGCAGCTTTTCCTTTAAACTTTTAAGAAAATTTTCTTAAAATTATTTTAATAGCTGTTTAATATTCCATTTTAACTTAATTTGCTAAAATAGGATATCTTGCTTGTTTCTAATTTACATTATTATAAAGAATGATGCCATGGAAATCCTTTAATATAAAGGGTTTTGCATATTTTGTTAGGACAAAATTCCTTTGTCAGGATAACTTTCCAGAAGTAAAGTTAGAATATGAAAGGAAAAGAAAATTTTAAGCTCTTGAGATCTGTTGCCCAAAATTTCCTCAGAAATGTTTTTACCAAATTAAACTCTAATGATCTATTTAAGAAATATACGTTAAGGTCTAACCCCAGTTCATTCATGATACTTAATAGCTAGGAATACAACAGTGATCAGGAGAAACATGAATTTTACCCTCATGAACCTTAATTTTGTATTTATTCTTTGTGTGCAGGAAGACATAAGCCAGATACCCTTTGGATATAGTATTTCCCTTTATATTTAATCCTACTCCTGCCAACTGGAGGCAATTCTGGTTTGCTGTAGTGCTTCAGAGGTTGGGAAAATGTGTGCTCACATATATCACCCTTTGGGAACACCCCTAGGAAGTCACAAGGCAACATTACAATTTCTATATCCTTCTATTTTATCTTTGGGCATTGTGCTGTTGATGAGATTTTACCTGGGCCCATAACTTAACAAAATCATGACATGCTAATGCCCGAGAACAAAGATAATTTGTATAGTATGAGCAGACCTCCCTATAATACGTCAATTCATGGACTGCTATTTCCTCAAATAGAAATGTAATTATAATGCAAATTGGTGTTTAAACTTTCATGCTCAAGGTTGTTGATAATTTAAAAAATTATGTAATATATTTCCTCTCTGTGCTTGAATAGTGCTGTTGCTTGTGATTATTCTAAGCCATCACTACCAAAGTGCCCTTAGTGTACTTACTGAGATTGTGAGTTCACGTTTATGACACCGGGACTGTTGGTTAGCCTTTGCACGGTCAGTACTCCCATATTTTGATTTTTCTAAAAATTAGAGCTCTTCTATAAGTTAGCAGATTCCTTCGTCAGAGAATTACTTTTAGAATTCTCTCAATATTTTAAAAGTAATTTACAGTTTTTGGCTAGTTATTTTGATAGAGTTAAGCTATTTTGATAGCTTTCAATTCTTTTAAAAGTGAGAAATTCTGAAAGAATACACTGATTCTTTTTGACAGTCATTTTACTTTAGGGTCTGTGGTTTATTTATAGTTGCACTGTTTCTATAACTTTGCTTTAATATATTTGACTCCATTGTTAGTGATGACTTTGTAAATGTTGTATATATCCATCTTAAATGCCCATTTAAAGGGAATAAGTAACTGAAGAGTAGGTATGCATCTTTAATGTCTCCTTAGAAACTCTAATTTACAGAAAGTTTTTTAAAGTTTATAAAGATTTTTCTTTGCGTGTTTATCCTTCATACTTTATTGTCACATCCTTTGCTGTTTTAGAAGCATTGCTTAACAGGAATGTCCTCAAGATAGTAGTGCAGTATATATTAGAAATGGCATTAAAATGCAAAATAAATTGTAGTGTATGAATTCAGATTCTTTATTTGGATGAAGCTGAGTTGTTATGGATACCAGGTATTCATGTTTAAAATAAATGAAGTGTTATTAATTACGAGTTGCAATGAAATACATACCAGTAATACTTCACCATTCTACATGCAATATCCAGAATCCATGCAGACAGAAAGCAGCTCAGTGGTTGCCAGGAGTTGGGAGGATGGGGGCATGGGGAGTAATTACTCAACAGGTACCGGATATTCTTTATGGGGTCATGAATCCATTTTGAAGCCAGAGGGAGGTGATGGTTGCACAGCATTGTGAATGTGCTGAATACCTCTGATTGTACACTTCAAATGATTTATATGTTATTTGAATTTCACCTCAATTTTAAAAAATAATTAAAAAATTTTATTATAGCCACATTTAATGTATAAACTTATGAGTGAAGATTAGGTTTAAATTGCCATAGATTTTAGACAATTGACTTCAGAAATCTGTGAGTTGTTCATTTGAGATAATTTTAGAGGGTTGAAAATCTTTGCCTTAAAAGATTATTTTTTTTAAAGTACTGTTTCTTTTAAAGTAATCTTTTAGTTTATGAATGGGAGTAATATTTACTTCCATTATCTTGATATTTTTGTTCTAAATCAGATAGAACAAGTGAGAGGGCAAGGAAAAGAAAATCTATTTCTAAATAGAGGACTTTGTTAGTTCCTTCCTTTAGCTGCCTAGTTAATCTGTATGAATTTCATATATCCCTTCCCCATTTGCTAGAGAATTATCCACCTAGAGTTATGCAGACAGATGTTACTAACACTCTCCATATCTAAACATTTCTTTCTTCCTTTGGTATGTTTCATACAAAAAGAAAGATAGCTTAGATTTGAGAGAATGATGGTTCATGATCCAATGATAGTCTTTTTAAAGGTCTACACTCCCTTATATGTTAGATTTATGTGTTACAAAATGCAAGTCTGATGATATTTAAAGTGGGCAGTAGTCTTAATACCTGTTAACTCTTTCCATATGGCAGCCAGAAGCTATTAAGTACAGTATACACAACTCTTTGAGTTAGACAAGATAGACATCCATAGGAAATGTAAGGAGTGGAATGGAATTTTGGTGAAAGAAGGAAAATTAAATGTCTTGAAATCCATTCCTGAACCCAGAGATATGCTTCTTATTGTGTTCCTGAATTAACTGTTGGCATGTCTCATTATAAAGGCACAAAATTCTGATTATTTTGATATCTTTATTGGAAATGGATAAAAAAAAAGTCAGAAGAGAAATGAAATTTGATTTTACTCAAAGAATATGAAGTAGAATGACTTAATCGAGGTGGGCTCTATTTTCTACCTTTAAAACTGTTGTCAACTTAAGAAACATTCAAACCTGTGGAGAATTTTTGGTGAGTTTGCCAAACTGGCTACAATTGCAGGGAAGCAAAATCTCCACAGATTGAGAAATACTCCAGAGAATGGCAGTTTAGCACCTTATTTTATACATTATATAATTAAAGGAGGAGCCACAAGGGGGTTACATGAAGTCCATAGGTGATAGATTAGGGAGGCAGGAGAAAGGAAACATTTGCAGTTAGGCCTCAGATAAGGTCCCTTTTAATTATATTGGAGAGTCTTTAATGTCTTTTCCAGTGGACAATAATTTCCTTGCTGTAAAGTGTGGTTTTTGAAGTCTGTGTTTACTAGGAGTGCACTGTGAAAGGTTACTAATTTATTAGTCCCCAAAAGCTGCTTAATGAGCCCTTAATAATAATGTAGAATGTCTTCTTTTAGTAAAGTTGATTTATATGTTTCTTTACTTAGATTTATAGGGTGGCTGGTGACTATTTTGTAAGGAGAAAGGCTCTGTTTACGATAGATTTTACGTGGAGGAGGACTATTGGGAGAGCTTTTGGCCAAGGTTGATTTAAAGCTTCCGAAAATTTACCTAGTTGAGTTTTAATTGTATTGTTTGTGTGCTGTATTAATTCAGAGAACTGGGAGTGATAGGCACAATAAAAATACTGTAGAATAGGCCATATATTATAGATGGATTGTATTGTTTGTTTAGTAAAGGAGCCCCTTAGTCACTGACTTGGAATTCCCCAATTTGGAAATTAATTTAATTTTTTAAAAATAACTTATCTACCATTAAAGCTGTTGTTTTTCTGCAAGCGAATGCCTTAACCCATATAAAATTATAACTAATGCTTTTTTGGTATTTTTGAGATTGTGGCATTTGGATAAAATCCAATTACCATACATGGATTTGAGGGAAGTGAGAAATGTTCTTGGGTCCCGAGGAATGATTTTCCTGGGCTATATTTTGGACAGATAAAACATTTACTTTATATTTTATGAGTTACAGTAGGAGAAAGTTTTCAGTAATATTGTTTACTTCATGAAGTTATTTTTGAGGACTTTATTTTTAGCTTACGTACAATTTAAAGTGCAGTATTGGTAATTAAGCTTTTATAGGAAAGATTGGTTTCTGACTGGGTCCAAGCCCTATTCATTAGTTTGGGACAAAGGTCCCCCTTTTTTGTTGTCATTTTTTTCCCTTTGCAGCTGTCCATTAGAACTATAAACTAGAGTTTTTATTGGTTTAATAGGAAACAGGGGACATTCTTAGGTCTGGATAATTTGACTGTTTAATGGTGCCCAAACTGTCTAGCTGCAACATCGGCTAAATATTTTTCTTTTGCTTACATGGTGCAGCTTTAGTAAGCCCTAGAATTTTGATAATTGTCAATCATTTCAATTTTTGTATTACATTTAATTATTTTGCAATTTAATTTCCCCTTTTTATGGGCTGCCCTGAGAAATTTAAGAAATCCTGCTGTCTTAACAGTATTTTCAAGTTGTGAGGTACACCAAAGGCCTAGCTATTATTAGTGTAAATAATTGGATATTTAATATTTGGCCAATTGACATGTGCCAGCTAGAAAAATTAATTAGGCTTGTTGGGCAGATTTTGTTCAGGTAAATAAGAACTTTGTTATATCAACCATGGAAGTTACTGGTAACATTCTTGTTTATTTTTCAAAGATCTTGTAAACTAAATTAAATTAGCATTATTAAGGAGTTTTTTTAGAAACCATTCCTAGGAACAAGAGGGTGGTCAGATCATTTGATTTTAGTAAGACAGATAGAAGCTGGCCATTAATAACATTTGGAATTCACCTGTGACCAATATTCAGTGAAACCCAGGAATCTTTTAAGCTGCTTTTTTGCTTTTAGGAAGAGAAAAAGCTAGTATTCGTTTGAGTCTTTCAGGTTAATTAGTAGTCCATTCTTATATATTAGATAACCAAAGTATTTTATCTGAGGTGAACAGAATCAGAACTTGTTTTTTGATATGATATGGTGTTTTCTGGGGAATTTAGTAAGTTCCTAGAGTATAAATTATTCATATTGTATTACAGTGGAATTTCTAGGAAATTTAACACTATTTAAATTAGCGTTTAGTATTTAAGGCAATAGGTTGGACTTTCCCATGTATACCTGGGGCATTATTGTCCAAGTAAACTTGTAATTTTTCCAGGTGAAAGCAAAGAGGTATATAAATAGAACATAGGTATTCGAATTTTTATTTTGGCAAAGTTTCCCATGTGTCAAGCATTTTAAATAGGCCTAATTAGTTTAAAATTTTTTTTTTTTTAATAAGGAGAGAGAATAAATCCTTGAGGTATTCCAGGGCCCATCGGAATAACTCAAAGTCATTTCTTGGTTAAAAAGTCTTTTAAAATTTAAACTTTGGAAAGGTTTGTCAAACAAACTTAATCAAGAGACCATAACATAAACCTTTTATTTTTTGTAAATTTTGGTAAAATAAACACATATTTTATGGTGATAACTTTAAAGGACATTAATTAAACTTAACCCAGGTTTAATATTAAATATTTTGACCAGACCACAGGACTGGGTTTAATTTATATAAGTATTTTAATTTCTTTAGGCCAATAAAATATTACACCCTAATAATGCCATCCAGAGACAGAAAAAAACAAACAAACAGTGCACTACATATATTATATAGATGACCACATACTATATTAAGACCACACACATAATGTGAATTACTAATTTTTCTAGAGAAGGGCAACTTTAGCCACTTAAGCATATAAACTTAAAACTTACCTAAACTTCTACAACCTTCACAACCTTTACAAAACTTACAAACTTTCATATTTTCACAAACCTAATTCATTCAGAAATAACCATTTTTATAACTTATTTTTTCCCTTTTCCTTAAAAGTATTTTTATTTTATGCCTTCTATTACCAAAACCATGCTAATTCTGACTTAATTTAAATTTTTAACTTTCAGAAACCTCCATTTCCAATAATAACCAAAAGTGAGCAGCCAGTATTATCTAGATCAACTTTTATGAATGTATTTCCTAACCTGTAGAAACATAGCTTCTTTTATTGGCAAATACACTTACTTTCAAGAACCACTCCTTTAACAAAAGCATCTACAAACAAGATTCTCATGAACAGCTCCAGATCCACTCCACAGCCTTTCTTCAACAAAAGCCAAAAGCAGGGGGACCCAAGACTTGTCCAGAAGTCAATGTTTTAGCATTTCGAAATATTTGGATATTCAATAACTTTAATTAAAATTTAGTAATTTAGAAAGGAATAGCTGAAATAAATAAAATTGATTTCATTAGATATGGTTAAGGATTTTTTTTCCCTCCAAACCTTTTTGATAAGACTTACCTTGCAAAAACTTTGCATTTTAAGAGATGGTCCAGGTAAGAGTTCTTGGAGACCAGGTATTTGCATTTCAAAGACAGATTTTGGTTTCAGAGTTGTAAAGGGGAGAGGAATGGGTTGTTGGCATTTATTAGCTTCAGAAGCCTTCTCCAGTTCCGACACTTAACGTTTTTAAAAAAATTTATACGTGGTTCTTCTAGGAGCTTTTCATTTCCAAATCAATATACACTTCCCATTCATTCAGTTTAGCTTTAGAGCTGGCATTTTCTAATTTTGCATGCAAAAAATTAATTTAGGTGGCAAAAGAATACTGCATTTTGGATATTTTAAGTTGATACTATTTTTAGTTAAATCTTTCCATTTCTGTAATGCACTTACTTGCAAGTCAGGCCTTCTTACCAGGAGTATTAATGAGGGCTGGGGTCTGGGAGTTTCTGGCCTTGGAGGCACAATTTCCCATGGTAATTTTAGTTTTATTTTGAGGTCTGTAGAATGTACACTTCACATTCTCAGAAAGCAATACCAATGGAAAAGCCATAGTTGAAAACCATCCACTCTTTTTTTAAAAACTGCCTTAGCCTGGGTTCTGTCAACCTTAGTTCAACCTTAGTTCTATTTAAGAAAACAGCTCAAATAAAGTCAGGACCTCATACCTTAAAACAGGGAGGTCTGGAATTCCAGTTGAAGCTCACCCAAGTTTACCCTTTGCAAAAGGAGGAGCTGGTGGGACACACTGGGCCCCTGCTGGTACCTAGGAGGGGTCCTGGTCTGCAAGGTGGTCCAGGGTGGGCTTCTTTTAAGTCCTGCTGTGGTTGCCAATTTAATGTCAATGTAAGAAACATTCAAAACTTAGAGAATTTTTGATAAGTTTATTTGAGCCAAACTGAGGACAATTGCCAGGATGCACTATCTCAACTGATTGAGAAATGCTCCAGAGAAGGGCACTTTAGCACCTGTTTTGTATGTCAGGACCAAAGGAGGAGCCACAAGGGGATTACAGGAAGTCCACTGGTGATAGATTAGGGAGGCGGGACAAAGGAAGTGAGGAAGCTTCTGGGATTGGATAAAAGGTAAAATGATAGATACATACTTCTTGTACATGGGTGGGTAAGGGATAGTTAACAATCAACAATTAACTAACAATAACAAAAACAATGAGAGGATTTGTGGTCTCAACTTATGCCCAAAGGGTTTGGGGAAAAGGGAAGTTACCTTGACATTCCAAGGGTAAGTTATTGTAGATTCAAAAAGACAATAGGTAAGATTGATCTTTGTTAGGGAAAAACTGGCCTAGGACATGACTGCTTGCCACAAACTGCTTTTAGTTAATAATTTTTAATTTTAGAGCATCCTTTGTGGTTACTTTAGTTCTCTGATTTTGTAAGGCTGCCTCGCAGGCCTCCCCTGAGCTGGTCAGGTTAATACGTGGCCCCTTTCCTAACACACTGTCTTATCAAATTTTGTTTGAGTGCGTAGTCAGTTTTTGTTGCTGTTCTGTTTCTGTTTTCTCCTCTACAAATTGGAGGTAGTACCAACTAGTGCCTAACGTTGTTGGAGGCAATAAAGTTCCAATAAACTGTCAGTAAAGGCTTGAAAAAATATAAAGAACTATAAATATAAAAATAAATGAGATATAGTATTATGTTGAATAGTACACAATAAATGTCTGAAAATGGTGTTTAAATACTAGGACCTGGTATAAATTCTTAAAGTATGAATCACCTAATTAATCCTGTACATTCAGCATATTTTGTTTATTCTTTTAAGAATTAATACTGAGTCAATTTGGCTAATATTTCTTAGAATTTTGTTAGAGATATCTTTTTGGAGAAGTTACACAATTACTTCCTTGGATGTCTTTTCAGTAATATTCTATAATGCATTTTTATCTGATTTCATTTTGTACTGGGATTTTTTCCTTTGTACTGTGTTTAAAGGGGAAACCTGAAATTTCTTAGCTGTTGTTTTGTTTACACTCATGCTTTCAGAAATTACAAGTCTGAATATGTTATCTTACATTCAGTTTCAATTCCTGTTATGTTGATTATATTTAAAAACCTGATTTAGAAATTCTAAGATTTTATATATTTTAGTATTTTGAAAAAATTAATTTATCCATTACATTGATGTACTTAATTTAGATGTATATTATCATGGAAAAGTTATATTTAAGGGGTAGTTGTATGTGTTTGTTTTTACTTTGGTCTTTTAGTTCCAGAGTGTTGTCCTTTTGGTTTTGTTTTATTGCTTTTTTCTTTAATTTTGCTTACCAGAGCCAAAGCCTTAGTAGAAGAACAACGCCTTTTGTTCCTAGGGTTCAGGTAAAGGCCTTGTCTGCCTGATAGAAGCTAAAGTTGTGTCTTAACCCTTATTTGTATGCTTTTGGAAAATGCGTAGTAGGTAAACTTTTTTTGGTATGTTGCTCCAAGCCATATTATTGACTTTCAGATCATTTTATGAGCCAACTTGTAAAATTCTGCATGGGGATTAAAATAAAATAAAAATTTAAAGAGACAATTTTTGTTAGTGATTTTATATGATGAACTGAATACTAAAACTCTTAGTGGTATTTAATGTAAATTCTACTTATATGTGTAGCATTGGAAGAGATAACTAATTTTATACTCTTGATACTTGCTTTTATTATGCACAGTTGCTGTCTCTTTAAATCATTCATTATATCACTTAACATTTACATTCATTTGCATTTTCCAAGCAATATCTCCTTGAGGAGATTGGCAAATAAATTTGTACCTTATCTAAAACATGGATTTTTATGCATATTATGTATAAGTTTCAACATTTGGAAAGTATATTACTTTGAAAAAAGAAAATCAAAATTCAAATAAAATAGGTTTATTTTGTTTACATTTTGTAATTGCGATTTCATTTAATTTTACTGTAATAATTGGGTACAAGTTGCTTGCCTCTTTTCATTAGAAAACCCTTATATGGTGATGCCAATGTAATTTGTTTAAAAAGTAGTAGTACTGCTTTCCTTGCTTTGCTGCATGTTTTTTTTATGTTATTGGTTTTGAATAATACTAATTTAGTTGAATTTTAAAAATTAAACTTGTTCTAGTTAATATTATATAGTGTAAAATATTTACTTGTGCTGCTCAGGTTCTGCTTAGGAGATTTAAAAATGGTTACATGGTGAAGCTGGAGAGATAGTTTTGTTCAGACAATTAAAATAATACCAAGATTTTTATTAATGAAAATGAGGTAAATGTAAAAGAAGTATGTAATATCTAGAATTGTGAAATGCATTTGTTGTGTTTTAGGGGATCAACAGATATATTAACTTCATTTTAAAAGCATAGATAAACAATTTTGAAATGTAATAAAACAGCTAATAAAATGATTATGCTTTGATAATATTAACTGGATATCTGTTAAAAACTTCAATGGAAGTCTGTGATATAAAATGAAAATTGGAGCTATTTATCAGATGCCCAATTTAAGACAGGTTGTTAAAAAGTATAATTTTGGTAAAAAGTTAAAATAAAAATATTCCTATATATCTCTCTATTTTATATCTATATTTTGACATTTATATATTTATAAAGTATAATTTAATAAATGATTAAAGTACTATGAAAATATGAAAGCCATATACCTAATATGTTTTTATCAGAAATGAATATTATTAATAAGTGATATTTTTGGTTTTTCATGGCATAACAATACCTAAAAACAATATTCCTTATTGTATATTTGAAATATATATAAACGGTATATCTCAGATACCTTGCTGTAATGATTCAAAGGAGTAAACATATTGCCTGTGGAGGTAACTAACTACAAGTACTTAGTCTTAACCCATTAAAAAAAAACCTCACAGAAATCAACAATTTTCTTTATTAATTATGAATTTAGTCTAATAATGAGCATTGTTTCTTTATTTCTTAACTATAAATTTTAATGGAAAAGATTTTTAGGCTTTTACATATTTTTCTCTTTAAGGTATCTCATATTGGATTTTTCATATCATGGAAAGATAAGCTTTTTTATTTCTATAGACAAAAGAGAATATCAGAAATTACTCTGGTTCTGATCACACATTTTAGAGGACCCACGATGCATGTTTTATGACAACATCTCTGTTTTATCTTATACAAGATACTCTTATATTTCTTACCTTTTGTTTTTGTTTTCCTCTCTTGTCTTTTGCCAGAATAGTTCAGTCTCCTTTTTTTCCATTTACCCTCATCTGTGTCTATGTTAAATATTGTTAGGCAAGCAAATACTTGAACTTTTTTCTCCATTCAAATGTAAGAGTTTTTTTTTTTTTTTAACGTTGATCCCCTAATCTAAGGCCATGGTTCTCAAACTATAATGTCCATGACAGTTACCTGGAGGACTTTGGTAAAAGGGTAATTCCTGCCTTGGCTGGTGTGGCTCAGTGGATTGAATGCCAGCCCGTGAACCAAAAGGTCACTGGTTTATTCCGAGTCACAGCACATGCCTGGGTTGCAGGCCAGGTCCCAGTTTGGAGCATGGAAGAGGCAACTGATTGATGTATCTGTTTCTCACACATCGAGTTTTCTCTTCCTCTCTTTCTCCCTCCTTTCTCCTCTTTCTAAAAATAAACAAGTAAAATCTTAAAAAAATTAAAATGGTAATTCCTGGACCCTTTTCTGATTCAGTAGGTGAATAGTAGGCCTCAGGAATTTTTAGCTTCTTCACACTGATGCAGGAGGCTTGTGAACAACAGACTTTAGTGGTCTGTTTTAACTGAGCAGCTTTATTAGGAAAATGTTTTGTTATATAATGGCAAGATAATACCTGCATTAAACATAAGGACTTACAACAAAATGAGTAGTGATTATAATTTTAAAAATTTAAATATTTCTTACTGTTATTCTGTAAGAGGGCTAATTCCATTTGACAAAAAAAGAAAAGTGTATAAGTAATTTTATATACTCTTCTGGACCATCAGTCTTCCTCTTCTCTTGCTCAGCTTCTCATTCTCTAAGATACAAAGTCAGGGACTCAACAGAGCCCTGGTATCCTGGCCTGGACCTGCCTGTCCTCATGGGAGAAGAGAGGGAAGGACTGACATGAGATGTATATTTAAACTTTTTACCTTTTTTTTGAATTTATGCGGGTAACGTTGGTTAATATAATTATATAGCTTTCAGGTGTACAATTTTATAATACATTGTCTGTATATTGTATTGTGTGTTTGCCACCCAAAGTCAAGTCTCCTTCCACCATCATTTATATTCCCATACCCTCTTCTGCCTCCAAAATAATTTGCAAACATTGTTTATTCAGATTAAAGGAAAAATTAAATCATTAGCATGTATATACATATATACCATAAAAATTTAAACTATAAAATACATGTTCTATAAATGCAATTTTATTCCCCAATTTTTAATTTTTTATTCAATTTCAATTTCAAGATAGTAGTCAGGTGAGTTCTGAACCACCTCGTGGGTCAGAGTCACAGCTCTCACAGATCCTGACATAGGCCCATCAGCTAGCGAGGGGTGGGCGTGTGAAGTATGTGTGTGGGAGGTGACGGTGGTTAAATGAATTCAGAAGCTGAATGTGATGTTTTGGTTCCTAACTATGGCATAGGGAAATTATTCACATTTTCTCATCTCAACTTATAAAATATACTCTCTTTATTCTAAGGATTGTGATACATTTGCATCACAAACATAAAAAAAGACTTTATATCTATTCAAGAAATTTAAAAATAGGAATTTATTATAGTTTTAAATAAAAACATAAGGATTTTATTGATTAAAGTTACTAGTAATTCCCCATTGCTTATAATCCTTGAAATGTCTTCTGCTGTGGAATTATATAAAACATTTCCTTATAAATTCCCTATGAATGCCATATAAACAAGTTACTATCTGTTCAGTTCATTTTGAGCATTTATTTTGAACTCATTATTGTAGAGGGGCCAAAATGAACTACAGTGATTTTTGCATAAAGATAAAGGAAGCAATCATTGTATAGGAAGTTTTCATTATGGTAGTATAATTATTATGTGCATATTAATAAGCAATCAAATTAGGATAATAAAAGTCCAAGTAATATATCAAATGAAATATTTGAATTCCTCTAGTCATTGAATTTATTAAAGCATATTCATTTATTTCAACTAAACGCAATTTGCTAAGTGAAATTTATATTCTGTGGTAGTATCACTATAGGAGAATGTGGTGAATGGTGATTGGAATATAAAAATTATGTTATGGTAGTAAATGTTTGAGCTCATAAATGAATATTTTTGCTTTTCAGATAAAACTATGGTTTGACAAGGTTGGTCACCAGTTAATAGTTACAATTTTGGGAGCAAAGGATCTCCCTTCCAGGGAAGATGGGAGGCCAAGGAATCCTTATGTTAAAATTTACTTTCTTCCAGACAGAAGGTATGGATATAAGACAAAAATAAATGTTTTTGGAAAGAAGTCAGAAATATTAATAGCAGTGGTGTTTTGATTCTGTATTATTTATTTTTATCATACCTGTCATACACTTATAAAGTTTAACACAAATATAATGATTTTTAGGAATCAAAATAGTGACAGTAAATACTTTGAGATTGTTTTTAATACATCAAATGTTCATAATACATCATTTTCTTGCATATTTATTAGGTCATACGGATCATATATCTTAAATAATGTATTTTTCTACTTATCAAAATTATTTAAAATTATCTTCCTTTAAATCAGATGTATTTTTAACACAAACTACAGAGGCAAATACTAGAAATGGTAGTAAAAGGTACTTATCATATTCTTGTACAATTCCTACCTTCTTTTCCTAAGACATTATTTCTTTAAATTCTGTAAAATTAATGCCTGTACTTTTTATTTCATTGCTCCATATCATCAAGGAAATTTACCATTGGGTCCAGAATCAGCTTCTTCAAGATATTTTTTGTATCCTTGCTATCAAAATAAATATTTTATTCTTACCCTGATTTAAATAGAAAACTTAGGGATGGAGAAATAACTTACCAAAAATTATCTAATCACTCTTAGTTTTAGGCACATAAAAATAAAAGATGTTATTCAATAGCATCATGAAAAAAGAAGGAGGTAATGGCTGCAGCTGCCCTTTCCCCAGCTATTCTACATCCCTGGCCGTCAGGGCTGGGTGTTCTCAGGTCTGGTCATTTTTTTTCTCAGGTTGGAAGTGGCTGGGACACAATATGATCATAAATATGTTCAATACACTATGGACACTTTATTACTTAGTTTAAGTCAAAGTCATCCAGGTTGAGTGCCAAAGTATCATCTGAAAAACAATTTCAGCCAAAAAAAATAAAAAAGAAGAAGAAAAAGAGGAAAGGAAAGAAAGACAATTATCAAAGACCTTCAATTTTAGTTGATACACATTTTGAACTGGAAGTTATACTAAAAAATGTCAAGGTGGCACAGCATCTAAAGTTATTAGAAACCATTTACTATATAATTTTATTTTACAAAGTTTGCTTGAAGGCAGTTCTCTAACAAGTGAAGTTGCCTTTGAGATAGGGATGCACTTCGTACTCTGTGAGGAGGGAAGGGGACATCCATGACTAGACTGATAACTCTTGCTTAAAGTTCAGTTTGCCTTATTAAATTGTAATCGTATATGGTGGGTTTGAAAAGAACTTCAAATATATCTAGGCTCCCTCCCATCCGGTGTAGAAATCCCTTCTCAAATAGTTATTCTATGAGAGCTTTTTTCACTCTTTAAGAGGAAATCAAGACTTATTCTTCTGTTCCTTCTCAGATTGAGGTATAAACCATTCTTGGATTAGACAGTGATGTCCCACTAAGTACTTGTGTTCTGCCTTAATGGAAAGAACTTTGTCTCTTGACAGGGTCTCAAATTCTCTTTTAATGGATGGAATATAAGTAGATGCTTTACAAATATTAGTTAAAATTTTAGAAGGATGGGGTGAGAGAACTATAAATTATAGTTCCTATTATTATTTCTATTATTTTGTTAACTATTTTTATTTATAACACCAGTTTTCTTCCATAAAATGGAATAGAGATAAAATCTCCTACATGGCTTTTCTTTCCAAGGCCACAAAATTAATAAAGATACATTGTTTTAAGGTGGCTTTCTACTCCATTAAATAGATAAGCTCTGGAAACATTTTTTTTTATTAAGTCAGATTTACACTAAACATTAAGCTCTGTGTTTACCTTAGAAAAGGTACTTAGCTCCCATTTCAGAGGCATTCTGCCCCTTAGTTCTCCCTGCTTTCGCTTTCCCAGCACTATCAGCACTGTGCTGTGCTGGGAGAATTTGTAGCAGTTAGCACAGTTTGACTTGGAGTTCATCGCCCACCTCTTGCATCAAAAAGGCTCTCTAGGTAACTTCATCAAATTTCCTTCATGGATGGTTTTCTTTATTACTGTGCAGCCATTGATCTTGATGAGCTGGAGTAGTGAGCTGCAAAGAGAATGAATGTACCCAGGGATGTGTAAGACAATCCCCTGGAGTTCAAGAAGAAATATTTGAATTTTTAATTATTTTATCTCATTATTTTAATTTCTATCTTATACATTTATAAATGTATACAATATTTAGTACAACAGTATAGTAATGCATGCATGTAATTCATAAATATATGTGCATATAATGGGATGCATAGTTAAAAACATTCAATTATAGATATCAAAAGCAGGGTAGCCTTCAAGGTGTAAATCCCACCTAGGAGGTTGTGCAGCTTCCATTTCTAGCTCACATTTCGCAGCCAACTCACATAGAAATAATCTTACAATGTTTTAAAAGAACTGATAAATGTCAAATAGGCAAGTATATACTTCTTGTATGTTAGAAACTAACTTGATAGCATGTAATTACAAGCGCTCATTAGCTAAACTATATGAACGTGAAGTTGTGAACATCATAATACACTAAATTTTTTTGTACAATAAGACTTCTGTAGTATAAGTGAATAGTATATGTAATGTTATTGGTTAATTAGCATTTGGAAGGTTTCCAGTAGGGGTAGTACATTTAAAAAAATTAGAAATAAATTTCTGTAGTCTGGTTTTATTTAGATTTTGAGAAAGATTAAGTTTTTAATTATCTATAATAGAAAATTTTCAGATTTATTGAACTATTGCTATTATTAAGTCATACATATAAGATGATATAATTATACAATTTATGTGCATTAATAGTAATTTTAAAGATTATAATATTTTTAATGTATGATAAATTTGTGGCAAAAATTCACCCTTTTCCTGAGAAATTTTATGTCAATAATTTTATGGCAAACTTAAAATAAAAGTTTGCATAAGTTAATGTATTCTAATTTGTTTTCATAGTGATAAAAACAAGAGAAGAACTAAAACCGTAAAGAAAACATTGGAACCCAAATGGAACCAAACGTTCATTTATTCTCCAGTCCACCGAAGAGAATTTCGGGAACGAATGCTAGAAATTACCCTTTGGGATCAAGCTCGAGTTCGAGAGGAAGAAAGCGAGTTCTTAGGAGAGGTACCTGGAATTACTTTAAAGCTTAGACTGTTTGTGTCATTCTGAATACATTTGCCTATATGACTGTCAGTGAAACTTATGTTTTGAATATCTGAAAAGTAAACATAATTTCTTTGATGGAATGAGTTTAGCTACTGCTTTGAGGTAAACTTACTAATGTCACTTTGTGACAATTTTTTGCCTTTATTCTTATTGTAGAAGTCCCATTGTTGAATAAGAGGTTGGTTTGTATTTTGCTAATAAGTTGCTGTTTTATAATGTGTGCATATCATTAGTTTACTGAACCAACTGTACTACTTTTAGCTCAATCATTTATTCCTGTATTTTTTAAGCCTTTTATTATACCCATAATATGCTAGGTACTGATGCTTCAAAGGTGAGTACAGCATGTTACTTCCTTCAAGGAATTTATAATCCACTGGGGATACAGATGAGTGACTAAGCAGTTGTAATATAGTTTGCAGGTTCTGTTACAGGGTAATGTGATAGGAATACATATTTGCTCCACAGAGAAAGCAGAATTTAACAAAGTCAAGGGGAGTGAAATTTCTGTAGCAGAAATAAGACACCAGAGTTGAGGGGCTCTTGGAGAACTGTATTGAAATTGGAAGAGAAAGTGGTAAGAAATGAGTCTTAAAGGTTAAACACTAAGAAGTTAGGGTTTTATCCTGTGGATAATTGGAACCAATGATAGATTTTAAAAGAGAATGGCTTCATTGCATTTGTATTAGAGAAAAATATTTTTAGTGTAATGTGGAGAATGAATTAATTGGAGAGGGGCAAGAGGAGGGGCAGTTCTCCAGTTATTAAGTTTTCAGCACTTTTCAGTATGATTGGTTTTACTAATTAAATGGTAACTTCTTGGGAAAACCAACAAACCATAGAAATATTAAATTGAACATCAGTAGCTAAGGAATCAAAGAATAGTAAGTCAGTTGTGCAGAGCAAAATCTAGGACAACTGCCTGGGCCTGCATTTGTGATACTTCTGCTTCCTAACCTGAGTCCTTGAGCAAGTTATTAAATCTATTTCTGCTTCAGTTTCCTCTTCAACCAATTGGGAATGATAGTAGTATGCAACTCAGGGTTAATGAGGAATAAATAAGTGTGTGTGTGTGTGTGTGTGTGTGTGTGTGTGTAAACATTTGGATTGCAGCGCCTATAATTTTGAAAATGACTTGGGAGAATTTAGGAAGAATGAAAGAACTTAGCTGTTTTACTTCGTTACCCCCCACAGCTGATAACGATTTATTGTTACATAGCAGTTCTCATGCACCTGAGTGTGAGCACTGTCCTGTTTGCTCATGACCTTTAAAATAAAAAGTGCCATTTATTTTTATGGGCTGATTTCCTTTTTAAATTTATTAAATATTTATATTATAAAATCCATATTATAATATGGTTAATTTTAAAAATCCATTTTTCCTGTTTTGATTCCTTAGCAGCATGAGATGTTGAACAGAGTTTTATCTGAGTCAGCCCTTTCATCTGCCAGCTGATGTGAGCTTAGACAAGTTTTTAAACCTTCGACGTTTGACATTTCTTATCTGTGAAAGTTGACTAAGCAAGACCAACCTAGTAGTTTTTTCTGAAAATTAAGATAACATATAACATGGTTTTTAATGCATCTTAAACCACTTCTAATTTGTTTTTTCTCTCCTCATTTAGAATTTTTTTAAGGCTAAATGAATGGATGAAAATGAAAATGCTTTTTAAATTATGAAATGATGTACATACAGTAGTTGTTATTATGGACTTCAAATAATGAGTGTGATTTCTGTTGTAGCAATTCAACAGCCTCTAGTATGTGGTTTGGTCAAGGGTCTACAAAATAAACACCTTTAATTTAATTATTATCAAAACATATGAAAAAGTTTATAACGTGACTTTGCTTTTGATCTACCAGTATTACTATTATTATTTTGAAAGTTAGGAGACCATTTAAGAGAATTTCTGTATTATTGGTGTATAACAGTTTTTTATCTCTCGGCTCTGTAGATTCTGATTGAATTAGAAACAGCATTGTTAGACGATGAGCCGCACTGGTACAAACTTCAGACCCACGATGTATCCTCGTTGCCACTGCCCCGTCCTTCTCCACATATGCCACGGCGACAACTCCATGGAGAGAGCCCCACGCGGAGGTTGCAAAGTAAGTCTTCAGTAAAATTTGTCCTATTTTTATTGAATTATCTTGAATGCTATATAAGACATAAAATTTGAAGATATCATTATGGGTATTAACATGTATTTCAGTGTTTTCATAGCTTTTATTGATGCTTTTAAATTGTTTAAGACACTAAAATGAGGTTACACCTATAATACTCACTCACTATAGTACGACTTCAAATGAAACACAGTTATTTTTTACTTTTGGCTCTTAGAATCTTAAATATGTGAAAGAGATAAGTAATATAGTAGAATTTGGTCATGTAGCTATAGATACTTGAAATTATGATTTCTACCTTCATTGTGCCAAGCAGTTTATGAATATGTGAGACAGTAAGTATAGCATAGTGGTTGAAACCACAACTATGTACTTAATTCAGACAGCCCCGAGTTTAAATTTTGACTCTCTCATTTGAGAGCTGTATGACTTGAGGTAGGTCATCTATATTTCCTCATTTAAAAAATGGAAAAAGTGCCTTCTTCACAGGATGGTTATAAGAGTTAATCTCAGAAATATAAACTGATTTTATTGTTGTTATTGTTATCATCAGTGTTTTCATTTTACTCTGAATTATACATACTCCAAACCATAAAATAGAATAAGATCAGTCCAGAGAATCTTAAAGGAAACTCAGAAGTGTTTTCCAATAGAAAATTGTTGGCTTAATTGCTCCTACAGCTCAAGTTTTTTTCCGATGTGTCTGTTACTGGAAGGTGAGATGGGTGCTTGTTGCTTTGGATAGTGATCGTGGGATAATTTCATCTGCATGGAGTCACTGTTCCAGGTTTAGCAACATTGTTGTCAAGTAGTGGAGAACTGATTGATGTTAACCAGATTTCAGAAGTGTAAATTTGTAAGCATGGATGTCATTTGTCAGTCATGGGAGTATACCTGGATATAACAGATTGAGGACTAAATAGTTGAATAGAGGACTAAATTATACATCATTCAGCTATTAGACAAATAGAGAATTAGAGCAAAGAATTGTCTTCTTTCCTTTTAAAAATGTTCTTCCACATGACTAGGATTTTATTTTCATTCGATATAGTCTTTCACACTTGGATGGTATTAATGGAGCACTAATTTTACAGCATTCATTTTTTTAGCCTCCTCACATAATAAACATCCACCCATGCTTGTTTGCAATTGCCATTACAGCATCATTTGTTGTAATAATTTAATAATTATATTACCATAAATTTTATGTGTAGTAATTTTAGAGTGTCCAATCTTTATGGACACTGTACTCAGTACAGTTCTCACTAAATCACAATGTAGGATGATGGGTTACTATGTGAAAACTACTAATTAACTCATTATATACTAATTTTTATAGTTTAAGTTTATAGACTGCCATGCTGGCCAACATTGCTCTTTCTTACAAGATTGGCCTTACTTCTATTTCCTTTAGCTGTTATTGCAGTAAGGAGTAGGCTTGATGACTCTCAATATCTGATACTTAAATCTGCCAACAGTTTTCATTATTTTTTCCTTCCTAGCTAATTAAGAATAGTGTATATAAGGAACGATGAGAAGGGAGTACTTTCTAGTTAGCTGTATATATCATGGATTCCCATGCAATTAATTCAATCGTTTTGCAGCTTTTAACATTTTTCACCCTCAAATGGCTATTGTTATTTAATCATTAATAATAGCTTTATGTTGTATAATGTCAGAGCTAATAAAATTAATTCTCGATATTTGAACATATGGCTAAATTTGGTGTTTTACACCTAAAATTTTATTATAATTTATTAGCTATGTAGATCTGAAGATAGGTAAAAATAGGTACATATGCATCAGAGAAACAAAGATTTGGAAATAATACTTAGGAATAGTCAAATTAAGGGCATTACCATTGGCTAAGGATATAACAGTCATCAATGATAGATTCAGTCAGTGTATGAATAAATAAATATATTGATTAAAGATTTACTGATGATAAGAACCTTTTTATGGTTTTTCTTTATATAGTAAAATATTATATTTACTTATAAATATGTTTTGTATTGTCAAAGATGATGGTTAACATATTTGATGGTACATGATGTATGATAAGTTTTTAAATATGTAATAGTCCCATATGTATTCCTTAAATCCACCTGTTTTGGCAATTTAATCTTTGAGGCTGTGAATGTCATTATGAGGCTATGACTTTTTTTAATGTACTTGATATTTACTGATATTTAAAGTGAATAAATGGTAATAAAGGAATTCTGTTATTTCCACTTATGGTTTCCTAATTTAAATTTGTAGAATCAAATAGTTCAAAGCAGTACTTCATTTACATGGACATTAGTAATTTATGATATTCTTATCATGAGGAAATATATTAAAACCATTCTAAAAGTAATTGTTTCATGTAAATATTTTAAAAAATCTTTTTGAGATGGAAGTTCAGACAACTTTGATTATAAGCTTTGAATGGTTCCCCACATAAAGGGATCGATAAAGTGTTTGAAATACATGACTTCTTACAGTGTTATTTCTGCACGTGGCGAAATAAGAAGGTTTATATATTTAAACATCTTTAGAAATAGTCACATGCTCCTTGCTCAAAAGTCTGAAAGAAACTAGATGATGAGAAATCAAAATTTTAGTGAGGAAGTAACATTTCCTACAACACTTTTCTGCAGGCTACTCTTTCTTACTTCCATCCCTGATTTTTTTTTGATATTACCAAAGAAATGGAGAAATAGTGCATATTTTGGAAAATGTATAAGGGAGAGTGGAGCTAATTAATGCATCAAAGAGAAGTAAAGGCTGCTTTTACAGATTGCAAAATATCTCTCATTTTTACATAATTTTATTTTTGATCCATTGATGAGCAATTTTATTCATTAACCTTACTGAAACATTGATTATTTTGGAAAGTGTAGGTTTTGTTTTATATTCTTTACTGTTTTTCATTTAAAGTTGTATAGTGTCCTAAGGGGAAAATCTTCCTTTTTAACATAACTGAAGTTATTTATAAATTTATTGCTTGATATTAATCATTGTCATAACATTTGAACTATAAAGGTTCAGCCAGAGATTTCTTTCATTTGATCCTTCATTTTTTCTTTGTCTCATAGCAACCAAATTCATCTTAAATTCTCAGATGTTAATTCTTTACTTAGTAAAATTTAATATTATCACCCTTTCACTTTTTAAAATAGAAAACATCTTGACTACTGTATTTTCATTCAGTCCCTTGACCACAAGTCTGCAAACAAAAGTGAATTGAAACAAATTGTTGAGACAAAACCAAAATGATGCTGGTGAGAGGCACAAGACACAAGCTACATGGTTTCATAGAACAGTTTTCTTAGGGTTTCAGCTATTTGGGGGAATTTTTGGCCAACATTTCTTCTAATTCTCTGCCCAACTGACTTCTTTTTTTCTCGGACGACACTTACGTATATATATTACATACCTCTTGACATTGTTCCACAGGTTATTGAGTCTCTTTAATTTTTTAATCCTTTCTTTGTCTTCAGTTTTGATTATTGTATTTATTCACCTCTCTTCAAGTTGACGGATATCTTCTTCTACACTGTCCAATTTTCTGTAAAAACCATTCTGTGAATTATATCATCAAGTAAACTGTATTTTTTCATTTTAAGCATTACATTTGGTGTTTTTTCCTTTTTTATGTTTTTTTTTTCTTTTTGCATTTGGTTTTCTTAGAAGTTTCTGTATTCTTTCTGGAATTACCATTTTTATTATATATCTGTGTATGAATATACACATACATTTTAGATGCATTGAATACTATCAATATATAAAGAGTTCTCAAATATATATATTTGAGAATATATATATGCACATGAAAACATGTGCATTCCTTATTTCAAGATATTTGAGATATGTACATTGTCCTGTGAACTCTTTATATATTGATAGTATTTATTTTGAAGTCTGCTGATTCCAACATTTTAGTCTTCTGTGGGTCTACTTATATTTCTCTTTCCTTCCTTTGAATATCATATATATGTTATACATCTACTAATTTTTATTGTGTATTGGACATTGTATTTAGTACATTTTAGAGATTCTATTGTACATTTTGAAGAATGCTTGTTTTATTTTAACAGACAGTGAAATTACAGAAGGATCACCTAAAGTCTATGAAACATATGTTAGGTCAGTTATGTTTTTGTTTTTTCTGTAGTTCTAAGGCATAATCCTTAACACAGTTTGTGGTTCTTATTTCTAAGGTATGATCTTCCTATGTGAAGTCTAAGATGTTGGCCCAAATCCTGTAGAATAGGGGACTTAAAGTCCAAACTCTGTATCCCGTGTATCGGAGAGTTGTTGGAATATCCTTGCAGGTCTTCTGGCCTTTCAACTCCTGGCTTTCTGCTAGGTTTCTTGTTTTTCCTCTGCAGTTCAGGCAAGGATTTGAGGGGCCTTTGTCTGTAAGGTTTGGGTCCCTTTTCTGGCTCCCTCCTTTCTAGTATTTGCCTCACAATTCTAGCTGTTCTGGCAGCTCTGAACTCTGAACTGGGGTTCCTCAGGCTAGTAAGACTGAGGCTTTTTGCTTGAGTTATAACCCACCTGCAGTGACCCAAACTGGGATGGTCATTAGAGGAAATACTGGTTAAAACATGTGCATTCCTTATTTCAAAGGAATCACCAATATCTGCCTGCATTTGTTTGTTCTCTGTTATCTTTAAACAGCTTTTTATTGAAATATTTTTTCCAGAATTAATAATTATTACTGACAGGAGAGTTAGTCGGTTTAAACTATCAATTTCAGAAGCAGAGGGTGACATTTTTAATGAAATTTTTACTGAAGTATAGCATTCATACAGAAGTGTGTATATATCATAAATATACATCTGGATGAATTTACACAAAGTACACTATGTAAGTAGCACTTCTGTCAAGAAATGGAGCATCACTAGCATCCTGCCAGCTCCTCATTGCTCTCTTCCAATAATTATTCCCTCCACCAAGGTAACAACTATGCTGTCTTCAAGTACCATAGAATAGTTTTGCTCATCATTTCACTTGATATAAATGGAATACTCACACATATATGAATTTTATAGAAATGGGATTACACAACATATTACTCTTTCACATCTGGCTTTTTTCCTTATCATTGTTTTTGTGAGGTTCATCAATATTGTTGTGTATAATTGCAATTTGTTGTCATTGCTATATGCAGTTTCTTTTTATAAATGTATAATAGTTTCTCCTATTTTTAGATATGCTATAAAAGCTGTTTGTCCAAGTGAATTTTTATGCCTGGCTCAGAGGTAGTAACTGTACAAAGGAGTTACTTATCTTGGCTTTCAAGTCTGAACTAAACTATTTACAAATTTTGACATAGTGTTGTTTAGTAACAGCCTTCCTAGAAGGTTCTAATGTGTAAGTAGCTAAAAATCACTAGCTTTGAGAATTAAATTGTTTAATTCATGTTTTAAAATGTACAGTTTATTCATAGTTTGCTTTTAAATTTTGGCTATTCCTAAAAGTGCTTTTGGAAACAAAGGTATGCGAAACAAAGGTATGCGAACATATATGATTAACATATATGTTAATCATATATGTTCATTTTTCTGTGAATGTAACTAATAGTAGAATAGATGGGTAATAGGCTATGAATAATTGTTAAAGTTTCCCACAGCTGTATCAATTTATACTTCTTGCAGCAGTGAATGAGGGTTTTTGAGTTTCTCTACATTCTTACTTTTATATTTGGTAACTTTTTATACCCATTCAGGGGGATGTGCATTGTTATCTCATTGTGGCTTTAATTTGCATTTCCCTAATAATTTTTTCTAGTAATCTCTTCACAGGTTAATTGACTATTTACATATTATTTTCTTTTACAGAGAGCTTAGTCATATTTCTTGCCAATTTTTCTTTTGTGTTCTTTTTAAATGATTTATGAGCATTTTCATTTTTTAATTATAGATTTGAAATCTTTATAATTTAAATGTATTGCAGATGTATTCTCTATAGCTAGCCTTTCCACTCTTTAATGGGATTTTTAATCAACAAAAGTTTTTAATTTTAATGTATTTTAGTTTTTCTTTTTTCTTTAGTGTTACTGCTTTTCTGGTTTGATCTATGAAAGAAAAAATATTTACCTTCTTGGAGATCACAATGATATGTTCCCATTTTTTTCCTAGAATCATTTTCTTTTTCCTTATAATTAAATTTGTAATTCCTATGGAATTGATTTTTGTATATTGTGTGAGGGGGTTTCAAAACTCATTCAATGTATGGATATTTATTAAAAAGACTATGTACATGTAGTGAAGCTTCTGAACTTTATTCCTTTCTCTTTTTTTGATGTTAGTCTTTTAAAAGAATTTTTATTTTTTATAATATTTATTTTTTCCTTTTTATTAAGTTCATCAGGGTGACACTGGTTAACAAAATTATACAAGTTTCAGGTGCACAGTTCTACAACATACCTCAAGTCAAGTTTCCATTTACCCCCTCTCTACAGTTTACATTACAGTTTACATTCAGTGTTGTTATTTTGTATTAGTTTCAGTTGTATAGCATAGTGATTAGCCAATCATATGCTCTACAGAGTGTTTTTCCTGATATTTTTGTATCCAATGGGCACCATACATAGTTATTATAATATTATTGACTCTATTTTCTGTACCATATTTTACATCCCCATGACTCTTTTGTAACTTGCAATTTGTACCTCTCAATGCCTTCACTTTTTTTACCCCACCTCCAAGTCCCTATTGGAAGTGGATTCAATGGAACAAAGAACAGACAAGACAAATAGAGTGTGAACAGCAAGTTAATAGATGTAAACCAAACAACTCAGTGATCATATTAAATGTGAATAACCAAAATACCTGCAATTAAGAGGCAGAAATTAAAAGATTGCATTTTTTAAAAAGGCAAAAAGAGCTACTTACTGCCTCTAAGAAACCCATTTAAAATACAAAAAGACAGAGAGGTTTAATGGAAAAGATATACCACAGTAAAACTAATTAAAAGAAATATGCAATGTGTGCATTAATGTCATACAAATTATATTAAAGCAAAGGATATTAACAAGGATAAAGTAGGTTATGTTGTAATGATAAAGGGATAAATTGATCCAAGAGAATATCAGTTTTAAACATTTAAACATTTAATAATAGAGATTCAAATTGCATGGAGAAAAATTTATGAGAGATTGTTAGACTGCATTAAAAAAAAGCAAGACCCATGACAGTATTTCAAAAAGCTCAATAAAACTGATGTACATTTAACTAGTCTGCCCAAGAAACCTTGGATCAATTAAGTCATTCTACATCTACTGAAAAAATAGAATGAGTAATTTAAAATATTCCCACAAAGGAAATACCAGGCCATGATAGTTTTTGACAGGTTCCATCAAAATTTCAAAGAGCAAATTTTTTACAACTTTACACAAATTTTCCCAGAGGATTTTTAAAAAATGAATTAATTCTGACTTTCTCATTGGGCCAGTAGAACTATAAAGGCAAAGTTCTTAATGAAATATCACTAAATTTAAGAAACCTGTTTCAATCCAATAAAATGTAACTTCAGCAGATATAATTTTTAGTGGGGAAATATTAGAAAAATTTTATTAAAATCAGAATTTAGAAGAGAATGTAGAATTCCTCTGTTTATTTCCAGTATTGTACCTATCAGCATAGAAAGACAAGAAAAATAAAGAAAAAGTCATTAAGATTGGGAAGAAAGATTGTTTACATAGAAAAATTCAAATTAAACCACAATAAATGTATTGGAAGTAAAAAATGAGATAGAGACAGAGTTAAACATTATGGTCAATATTATTTTACAATACAATTATATTTCTTTACATGAGTGATTAGGACAGAAAACATAGTTTTAACAAGATTTTGTATAGCAATGGAAATCATAAGATACAAAAGATAAAGCCAATAAATGTGGAAAGTTTGAGTGACCAAAATTAAAAATTTCATAGATATTTAAGTGTAGAAAATGCCTTGTTGATATCTAATAATACAGTGCTATATGACATGCTAAATTTTCATAAATTGAGGAATCAATTAATAGCAGTTAAAATAAAAATTTCAATATGATGTCTTTGTACAATTTGACAACCTAATCTAAAACTGATATGTAAGAGCAAAGATAAAATCCAGGATATGATGGATTTGCTTTTCAATAGTGTAATGTTATAATAACAAAGATAGTTATTGTTTTATGGATAGACAGCCTGTGCAAAAACAAAACAGAGCATTGAACATCCTAGCAGATAGGATACACTTGCTGTTATGACAGGTTACATTGTAGATCATTGGGGCTTTGTGGAAATATTAAGTAAAAAACGCTGGAATGTGTTAATCTGTATGGAAAAATCAAGGTTGTATCATTTCGCATACCATACATAAACTCTATTGAAGAGGAATGAGGTTGTAAATGTTAAAAGAAAAATTTAAACTCATAAGAAAATATAGAAGAATATCTCTCTGCTCATAGGCTTAGAAAAAATTTCGTAAACAAGACAATGAAAATACTTTTTTAAAGTATGTTTTATTGATTATACAATTACAGTTGTTCCATTTTTTCTACGCTTTATCTCTCTCCGACCTGTACCCCCCTTCCCTCTGCCTTGTAACCCCCTCTCCTCCAGCACTCACCCCTTAGTTGATGTCCATTTGTCATACATATAAGTTCTTTAACTTCTCCATTTCCTATGCTGTTCTTAACCTCCCCCTGTCTATTTTGTACCTACCATTTATGCTTCTTATTCACTGTACTTCTCCCATCTCCCTACCTACTAATATCCCTCCATGTCATCTCCATTTCTGTGATTCTGTTCCTGTTCTAGTTGTTGGCTTAGTTTGTTTTTGTTTTTAGGTTTGGTTGTTGATAGTTGTGAGTTTGAAGGCATTTTACTGTTCATAGTTTTGATCTTCTTTTTCACAGATAAGCCCCTGTAACATTTCATATAATAAGGTCTTGGTGATGATGAACTCCTTTAACCGTCCCTTATCTGGGAAGCACTTTATCTGCCCTTCCATTTTATATGATAGCTTTGCTGGATAGAATAGTCTTGGATGTAGGTCCTTGCCTTTCATGACTTTGAATACTTCTCTCCAGCCCCTTCTTTCCTGCAAGGTTTCTTTTGAGACAGCTGCTGATAGTCTTATGGGAACTCCTTTGTAGGTAACTGTCACCTTTTCTCTTGCTGCTTTTAAGATTCTCTCCTTATCTTTAATCTTGGGTAATTTAATTATGATATCATGCAACTGGAACCCTGGGTTGTGCAATCTGTCTCACTCCCCATTGTTTCTCCCAGTTTATCCACACGTGAATGTGGGACCTCCCAATCCACCAGCTACCTGCCTTGCCATGCATCCTCTCTGTCCTAGCTGCCCATCTCTGCCCCTCTTACTGGTCTGGATGAAAGTTTCTTCTTTAACTTTTTGATTGTTGGGCTCATACAGTCAATTTTCTGACAGGTCTGGTTGTTTTTTGTTTTTAAGTTGGTTGTTACCCTTCTTTTCATTGTGCAAGAAGTGAAGTGTATCTACCTGTGCCTCCATCATGGCTGGAACCTCATGGTTCTTTTGAAAACACTTCCTTTAAAAGAAAAGATCAGTACGTTCAGTGACATTAAACTCTACTTCTTGAATTCATCAGAATGTGAAAAGATAAGATCTATACAGAAAAAATGGAAATATACTTAGCCTCTATAGAATTAATGGCAATATAGGTCAAGATTTCCATCTGGAGAGTAATCAATAAGATTTGGAAGTAATAAACATTTATAATCCACATACATTCTCTATCCTCAACTCCAAGCTTTCATGCACACAGACCACTCACAAAAGCTGATAAAATGAACTTAATTTTTACTAGTGTCATTGTTATCTTATACCAGAAGCCAATGCGATTCTTGACCAATATCAAAATCATGTGATTGTTATACTCTCTGATATATGCAGCATATTAAACTAATCATTATCCTGTTCTTGAACATTTACAAGGTGAAAACTTGATAGAAATGTAACAGTTCTTCTTAACTCTCTCAATAGCTTCATCTGTGTTATCCCTCCTCGCTCCTCAGTCTGTTTGGAATGTATGTCCTAATTCTATAGGCCCTTTTATGCCCCATCTCTTGGGCCATTGTCAGATAATTGTAGTTTGAAAATTATTTGGAACCATAAAAGCTTCCTATTTGATTAGATATAAAGTTTAGGGACATAAGGATATAAAAGAAAAATAGCAAGGTCATTCAGTGAGACCACATGATAAAAACAGATAGGTTTCTTCTACCTAACCATTGAAAGGAAAAAAATAAGAATTCAGTTCCTGGCAACAAAGACTCATCTCCCAAGAAGGTAAGGATTCAAACAAAGAAAAAAGTGTGTAGGGTATTTCTAATAATGGAGGGCATCTCTGGAACGTTTAAATATTGCTGTTTTAGACATCGTACACAATATGAGCTCTCAGTGTTTCATAAACCTACAGGAAAACGTTTATGTTCTGATAATTGGGTTTAGTCTGTTTAATGAACAACACGTAATGCAAGTAGACAAAACAAGTTATTTTTTTTTGAAATAGCACTGTTTTTATTTATCACTAAATGTATTCTCCTTTGATTAAATGCTTCTATTGTGTTGGGTGTACCTGTTGCTGAGACATATGCAGAGAGAAGAGATATTAACAAGTAAAATATAACATGTTTATATATGTGGTATATTTCATATTTAAGTTTGGAGACAATCTGCTTTAGCCAGAGAAGTTCTGCTTAATTCAGATCAATGCTTCTTGCCAGACCATGATTAACATTTGAAAATTTTGTTACAGGTTTGTTTTGCAATGAAAACACACACATGGAGCTTCTGAATTATAATAATTTTTACTGTTCTGTCTTAGGTTATTTCTTAGAAAATATAATACAGTTCAAAATCTAGATGTATTTGTCAATTTGTGGATGGCTTTTTTCAAATTTTCTTCTGAAAGCAATAGAAAACAGCTAAACTAATAATTCAAAAGGGATGTTTAAGTTGTCTTAAATTATGCTTCCTCTCCCTGAGTGTGAAAAATAAATAATTGAGTATACTTAATTTATTAGACATGTATATTAGAAAAAGATACATTAATGCTTTTGAAATAACATGTTGAAGTTTTGAAATTTACCTAGACTTAAGTGCCTTGTCTTAAACTTACTTGATTTAGCTACTTGACTTAGCTTTTGTCCAGTAGATTTTATCAATCAGTATCAAGTCACTTACATATATTATTTGATATTATATATCATTTCAAGCTTTAAGTCATTTAGGAGCTTTATCTTATATATCTCAAGAATAATATACCTACATCATTAAATATGTATAAAAATATGTTTGTGAGCTCATGATGACTTTGCTTCTCTTTAAGTTTCTTCTTCTTAAATTCCATTCAAAGTCCTTTCATTTATTTTTCAGGTTGGTGCAGGTATTTTTTTTTTCATCAGTAATCAGCAATTTTAATTATTGCTGTTTGCTTTCTAGGGTCAAAGAGAATCAGTGATAGTGAAGTCTCTGACTATGACTGTGATGATGGAATTGGTGTAGTATCAGGTAAGAATTTCAAAATTATTTTATAGTAATAAAAAGGAAGGAATTCATTATTATTTACTAGCAGATAGATAGATAGATAGATAGATAAAATGAGAAAGAAATAGCTTGTCTCCTCATCCCTCCAAAAACAACCTTATGGTAATTTAAACTCCTAAATAGGTTCAGTTGCTAGAACACCTGGACCAATTGTTAGACTGAATATCCTTGTAGAAATACTCAGGTAAATGAATATTTATACATTTGCTATTTTAAACCACTAAATAATAAGGAGTGCACTATAATTTTGAGGAGTTATTGTATAGTAATTGAAACTTCTTTATATACTGTGCTAACAATGTGGAAAAGAATAAAATCTTTTTGACATCACCAGCATACCCAAATATGTCAAATATTTGAATAAGCTATTTTGAAAACATTTTTTTCATTGTTGTTAAGTATCAGGTACAGTTACATTTTGAAATTATTGTATTGTCATTTAAAATATTTGCTAATTTATTATTGTGTATTATCTGATGACTTAAAGTTTAGATATGTGACCATTTTTAAAAAATAAATTCTGGAAAAATGTATATCACTGTACTCTTAATATTTTAATATTTCTCTTCTTCTTGAAAGGAAATTAGCCCAACAAATTTCAAGAGTATGACTATTTTTACCTTGAAGAAATATGTTCTGTTGTATGTAAAAATTGCTACAGTTGCATCAATGATTGCTAATATTTTTTTGACAATTTTTATCAGAGTTGTGTCAACATACTATCAGGGTACTACTTTTTAAAAATTAACTAATATCTTTTAGCACTTATTTTTTCACTAAGGGTGAACTATTGTAATAAATCACAATAAATAATATTAATTTACTGCATTAAATCATTTCTATGTGTTATGGTTTGTGAATTAAACCTCTATAAAATGGTTTTGAAAAATGTTTCCTCTGGTCTCTAGCTTGGGGATCAATATAATTTTTTCCTGTTGTATTCTATACCTTTGATAATTAATTTCCCACTTTTTCTATTTACTAAGTATCTAGTGATATCATGTTTTTTTATTCTAAAAAATTTCCTCCAATTAAGATGAAAATCGAACTTTTTCATCTTAATGCCATTTTTGGCACATCTCAATTCTGTCATTTTCTCTTTTCAGAATGCAAAAAAATGATCATTTTACTATTTTTCCATTCTCTTAAAGAAATTGCATTTTTTTTTTTGGAGAAAAGCTTTATAGGTATCTTTTGTTATTTGGAATTTGTTGTTGTTGTTCTTGTTGTTGCCAAATAGTGTTTAGAAAGCCTGAATAAGTCAAAGGATTTACTCAGATTCATTGTTTTTCAATATCATAAAAAATTATTCTTACTTCTTTCAACATTATTCTTTTTGCCTATGGAGAGACTACATAGTGAATCATTTAATAATACATTGAGAAGAGAAGATTGCTATGTAATATCCTATATTTTGCTATTTTGAAAGGCAGTGTTATTTTGAGACAGTTTCAATAGTACATTTGAAAGTTAACATTTCAGAAACTACAATACCATAATCCTGGTTTTGAGGTTCATAAAAATTATACAGAGATAACTTCAAATATTTGGATTCTGTCTCTATATAGAAATTTGAAGCCATCTTCATTTTCTTTCTATGACTATCAAAATTGTAATTATGGTATTGTGGTTTCTGAAATGTATTTTTCATAGGCTTGTAGCTTTAGTAAGTGATATACCAATTACATTTACATAACTATCTTGGTAACTAGGACTTAAATACATGCTAATTCTCATGAAATTTTTCACATTTTCTTTTATGCTTCTTTTAAGATCCATCGTTAAAACTAGTTTCAATAGAGAATAAATGCTTCAGTCACTAGTTTATTAAATAATTTGACTACCAGATCAAGAAAATAGCTATATTCTTTGTGAAATTGTTCTCAAGGCATTTAAAATGTTAATTGCAAATATGCATATGCACAGCACCATCTCCCCTCTTTGCCCACATTAGTTAGCATTTTATACAACTAGTAAAAGTTAATACACCGGCAAATCTGTTAATACTTTCTTGCCCATGTTCAAAGATTGTTTCTAGTTGCAGACTTCATGTCTGTCGTATTTAGAATGTCAGTTATAACTATGCATAACCCTTTTTAACCTATCTGTCTTTTCTTAATAATTAACAATTTTGGCAGCTTTATTTATTTTTTCCAAGTTTGCAAGGTAGATATCTTGAAAATTATCTGGAAATTAATTTCTGGAAAAGATATCTGGAAAATTATCTATCGGAAAGTACTATTCCTGGAAAGTTAAGAAACTCCCCAGGCTGGTGCTATAACAAATAGGAGTGCTTGACCCTGGGAGGGTAGCACCTGGGTCTCTAGCAGACTCTCCCTTCTCTCCCACTTGAACTGAATCCCCAGTGGTTTTTACCACCAGATGTTATGCAGGCTTTTTTTCCCAATTGACTTGCATTGGGTTCAGGATCCCTATGTGGGGATCCTGAGTTCAGGCACCAGCCCTTTTCCATGGCTTCACCCTTCTTACCAGTCTCTGTGTGGCTTGTTCTGTAAATCCTTGGCTGTATTTCAGTTCAGCTACCCTTCAGTTGGTTATTCAGGTTTATTGCTCTGTAATTTAGCAGGAAATCTGGTTGACTCTAGGACCAACGAGTGTAGTTTCCACATACTCTGTAGCCATCTTGGAATCTCTGGAATTTTTTATCTCCCTTTACCCTATTCTATTTTCCTCATGGCACCCAATCATCCCTCAAGGATGTTATATAATATTGGTTGAGCTTTTAATCGTCTCTATCACTCATCAACTTGAATTTAAGCTTCATAAAGGCAAGTCTTTTTTTTAAGAGGGAGAGAAGCATCAGTGTGTGGCTGCCTCTCATGTACCCCCTACTGGGGTCCAGGCCTGCAACCAAGGCATGTGCTCCAACTAGGAATCAAACCAGTGACCCTTTGATTCACAGACCAACACTCAACCACTGAGCCACACCAGCCAGGGCAGGGCAAATCTTTTTGTTTGTTGTGCTCACTGTAGCACACAGAATAACACCTGGCATGTGTATGTACTCATAAATATTTGTTGAATCAATGAATGTATTGAATCTTTCTGTGTAGTTTGTTGCCATTATGAATTGTCATATTCCAGAGTTGTGCCACTAGCTGTATTTATGTCCTAGAGCCTCCAGTGGAATCAGACCGAGACCACATTTTTGCTTAATTTCTTCTCATACCCTCCTCTGCTCTTATAATTCCCTTCTCCTGAGAGTATCCTCTAATTATTTATGTGCACCTAAGTGTTTAACTCTTGCTCTGTTTTTAGGGAACCTGAGATAACACCACAAAATTTTAACATATTGGGAAAAATCACCTGTAAACTAATACTGTGTCAGAGTTTATTTCTGAAATGTGCTGAAATAGAACTCTGTAAAGTGCCTGCAGTGTATCTGGAACATAGTAAAAAATCAGTTAATAGTCATCATGATGAGCATGATGAATGGAGGTGGTGATGACAATCTCACTTTATGCTCAGAAATTTCAGGCCCTTTCCATTACAGACCTCATGACATATTAGATATATATAACTTGGATCAAACTCACCTTTACTACTTATTTCCCAACTGCTGCCCCGTATTGAAGTGCTATTTTTCTAGCAACTTAAAATTTCTTTTACTTTCTCTCCATCTGCCAAATATCAGTGCTCTTGAGGACTCGTATGAGTAATATCACTGCTAATATACTTTGTATAAGTGTATCAGGTCATGGGGGGATTTCCTCCTCCAGTTTGTCGTATTTTTATTCCCAGGCTTCTGCTCACCTTCTGTCCCATCACACACTGTAAGAAAAGCAGTTCATATAGCTACTTCCATAGTATTCAGAGTGCTTTCCAATGCCGTTTATTTCTTAAAGAAATAACTATAGACTTTTAGGAACGTTTTGTGGTTAATACTTTTAAATAGACATAGTTTTTGAGGACTATTTGAAGCTCTCCTAGGTCATTGAAGAGATGAAAGTGTTTTTAGAATAAATGAGTATTTTATTGAAGTTAATTGTATATGTTTTACTCTATCAAGCACAGTGCCTTGGACATAGTAGCTACATAAATATCTGAATATTTGACATCCTTTTTTAAATGTTTGCAAAATATTATTATGCCTTAGTATATGCTGTGCCTTTAATATAGTCAAAGCCTTTCAGCTTCACCAACATTTTATGTTTTTCAGTAAAGTACAAAATAGAAAATGACTTCGTGTGTAGTTAACTGTCATACTACTCTTTCCCCCTTTAGATTATCGACACAATGGTCGAGATCTTCAAAGCTCAACGTTATCAGTGCCAGAACAAGTAATGTCATCAAACCATTGTTCACCGTCAGGGTCTCCCCACCGAGTAGATGTTATAGGAAGGACTAGATCATGGTCACCCAGTGTCCCTCCTCCACAAAGGTAAGGTAGAACACAATTTTATTTGTAGGATAGTATTACCAGCCTATTTGTCAATAAATACCATTAATATCCTCTAAAAATAATAAATTCTTATGGAAAAAGTTACTTCAGGAATAGCAAATACACTATTGGGTCACCTCCATAATGAGAGTAATATAAAATATACATTACTTTGTAACTTTGGATGATATATATTATTGTACGAGTTCAAAATTATAGACAAGATGTAGCTTTAAATCACATCAATGTTAAGCAGATTTAGTTATAACCAACTAATTATTGTAATCATAAATGATAGAGATATTGATAATTTAAGAACTAAGAAAAAATATACATATGATGGGGCTTCAAAATTAGGAACGATGTGCAAAGAATTAAAAGGAATGCACAGGAAGTGGGATGAATGGCTTAGTAAATCTGTAGGTCCAGGTCTTATCCCTAGAGGAAAACTCTGATTAATTGAGTTAAGTATGGAAAGGCTTAATGGAGTAAGAGCTGTGGAAATAATGTTTGCTGATAAGAAATATGTGCATAATTCACAATTTATATACTTGCATTGTTTAAAATTTGAGCGCTTAGAATTATATACTCATAACACCTACTGTAAAAGAATAATTGAGTTAGTTTCAGACTTGAAATTTTTAAATGTAATCTTAACTTGATGCATGGTATTGGACCATCTAAGAGAACTTGAGATTTATTATATTTGTAAATATAATTAATTTAATTTATAAGAATACTAAGCACTTAAAAAGTATTTACTTAGGCCCAAGAAATTAAAAAGAACATGTAATATATTAAAATTTTATAAATATGATTTAAAATTTTTGAAGATGTTGACTTAGCTGAGTTTGTCAATGGGACTAAAATTATTGCGTTTTCTGAAAAGTACTATTTTAAATGTGGTAGACCTGTCAATAGAATAATAAGATTAGTAGCTTACATAAAAGATTTATTCTATCATGAATAAGAAGTAGACATCCAGGCCAAGAATGGTAGCTTAAAAAATCATTATTGATCAGTTATAAAGTCTTCAGTTTACAGATTAGAAAACAAACATTCATTATCCCTAAAAATAGGGTCTACCAATATATTGTCTCTAAGCAACATGCTGAACTCATTTTTCCACACAAATGTGTTTCTCTGGCTGTGGGTTTTTGGTTTGTTTTTTCTTTTTATCATTGAGTATTACTACTAGAGACCTGAGAGTCATATATTAATAGTTTTGACAGTCCTCATCTCTACCCCCATTGATATTATCTTAATTTTACATCATATCTGTTTTAGAACTAACTGCTAACTTCAATGTTAACCTCCAATAGATGTTTATACCATTAACCAGAGGTACAGTTAGTTAAAACAAAACAAAAATCTTGACTTTATAGTAATTTTTGTCTTTTTCTACTATCTTTATTATTAACCCTTACTTATTAGTATGCTGTATGATTGTGGTTTTAAAATATTTAATGGACCTTGCTATTTTAGTCGGAATGTGGAGCAGGGACTTCGAGGGACACGCTCTACTGCTGGACATTATAATACAATTAGCCGGATGGATAGGCATCGTGTCGTGGATGACCAGTACTCTCCAGATAGAGACAGGTGAATATAATTAAATACTGTTATACCTTATAGTAATTGCTGCCTTCAGGAAAAAGGTGTTACCATAAAATGTTTTCCTCCTGAACTTGGGTATTTCTTGTGTTAGTTTCTAAAACCCAGTGTGTCCTGTACAATGCCTACATTTATTCTTATGACAACTACATCATTTAATAAAAATAAACAAAGCAACATAATATTTTTGTTTTGGTAAGAAAAAAATAAAATTACCTTGCTCTTTCAATTTTGCTCCTTTGTTAAATGAAATCAGTAAGTTAGTAAATTTGCACATGAAGTCATAGTGATATAATGAAAACAAGATATTTTATTATTTTTACCTTATCATAATTATTATTTATAAAAATACTTTCATGTGATAATAGATTTTAGTCTGTTGCATTCTTCAGGGAAATCAATGTGACTTTTAATATATAATAGTGTTGAGATAAGTTGGTTTGTTTAAGAAACAAACACAATAACTGATTCATGAAGAGGTTTTTCCTCATGGCTTTCAGTAAACTTTTAAGCATCTTAAAGAATCATGTTGTTAATTGCTGTATTTGGAAGAATTCCCTGAATTTGCTCTATTAAATGTAACATACTTGGAAGTAACATGATATGCTTCAATACATATATTAATTATGACTAATTTTTTAAATTATGCAAATTAACTTTCTAATTCGTGGTTTGATTGTATATAAAATGAAAAATGCTAACAAAAGGGTTTGGGATAAAGAAAGAAAACAATATACCATTTAAAGAGCATTATGATAAAATAACAAGGGAACTCAGAAGTCTTTTTGTATATATCTTAAACTAATTTTAACAGAAATAGTTGGAGGCTTTTAAATCAACCTATATGAGATGTTGCTGTCAATATCCACAAATTTAATTGTACTGTCTAAATCTAGGGTTTTACTGAATTCATGCTTATAATTTTGTTGTCTTTTAGCACACTTTTACAAAAGAAAAGATATAGAAGATCTCCTCAGTTTGTAATAGTGTCAAACCAATCTTGGCTATTGAGTATGAAATCTAAGAAGAAATTAGAAAGTTTCCAAATTAATATCTTTATCAGCATTGAATGAGAATTAATATAGTATAATACTAACTTTAATTTGTTTGACTTTTTCAGTTATTTATGTCTTTAGGCATAATTGTTGATATTCTACCTGTAGAAATTTATGCTTATCAAAACAATAATAGTGAATGAAAGATAACTATGTGGCATAATTAGAAGCTGGAAAGAGTCGTATTAGGGTATGTGAATGAGTATTTTGTTACCCAATGGAGTATTAATGAGTTTGATCATTTCTGGAAACTATTTACATAGCGATTCACAAGTTCTTTGTTTAGTGAAAGCTTAAGGAAATGATGAGACAGCAAAGTCTGAAATGATTTTAAATCCTTCAAGTTTATTTAAATTTTTCTTTTAATGAAAATTGGACTTCATATTATCTCTGAAGACAAAATGGTCTAAATCTTGCAGAGAAGAGTGGAATAAAATTAGCCTCTAGACTTAAACTTGAACACAGGGAGTGTCACTATTATGCAAACACATAATATTTTATCAATAAGGCAGATGGCCCTTAGGGTTCATGAAAAAAATATTGACTAAGACATTTGTTTACTTTATAATTTTATGAGTCTTCTAGTTTAGTAAAAGTTTTCAAGTAATTCAGAGTTTTGGAGAAATTGATGTATGTGGTTTTATTACTCTCTTAGAGTACCATATATTACCAGATCATAATTATTGTTAATTGTGAGCCATTTTAAGTCCTTTTTGAAATGAGTAAAATAGAAATTAATTTAAACAGGACTATATAGCCATTTCTAATATATTATTTTTGAGTTATCTGTGCAATTATCATTCATTAACATAAGGAATCAAAAACAAAAATGTACAGTATTATCCACATAGTCTATCAAAACATTAAACAATGGGTTCCTAATTTCTGTTTTTCATAATATTCTAAAATATTTTAATAGTATGCATGTGAAGGCATTGTAATTTTTATGTATTATGTAATTGCTAAGAATACTCTATAGTGAATTTACATGAACAACATTTTATAGAGTCAATTGATCATATTGTTGATTAAAAAGTCTAAAAAAATTTCCAGTGTGGTGATTGAGGGGTGGGGGGGTAGTATAAGGAGAATAAATGGTAATGGAAAAGACACAGTATTTAAAACCAGTTGGGAAAAAAGTCTAAAAAAATTTTCTTTGAAATAATAAGTAAATTTAGGCATTTTGCATGGTGATTTAACCTTTGTTGTCTGTAAGAATTGATGCATTGGACTACAACAGTATTTTATTGAATACTTTTTCATAAGATTTGGATCCAAATGGTGTTGGATTTGGATTTAGGTTTTTTACTACTTCCTAACCATCTATCTTTGGGAAAATTAACCTCCTTGGATTTTGATTTTCTTATCTATATAATTAGAATATTAGTACCAATTTTACAGGGTTTGGAGGCACAATGATTGAGACAGTGCCTTCAATTGTATAGTATATACTCTGAAAACATGTCTTATCCTTAATACTCAAAAGGATCTTTTGTCTTACAAGTAATTTACATGTTATGTGCTTATCAGTTAAGCAGAAGAAGAGAAATGAGCCAATTCAGATGTTTTTAAAAAGCTGTGTAGAGAATGTAGGACAGGAGTTGGACCCTGAAAAGTAAGCATGTTTGTTCAATCAAGAACAAGAGCAAAGACACAGAGGCAGGCCACATATATACACCAGAAAGACCCAGTACGCAGGATGTAAGACATGGGGACATGTTGAAAAGTTATGCAAGAAGATAATGGCTTTTACATTGACCATATTGGGTGAGAATTGATGCTATTTGACATTAATTTATAGTACCTGGTTAAACTGAAGTGGAATAGGAAGGAGATATAGTATTCATACCTTTTCTTATGGGTAACATAAAAAATCATATATCAAAATTTGATTGGATCTTTATTTCTCTGCACACCTCACTCTTATTATTAGTCAAAATCCTATTTTGTTTTGAAAAGAAAATAGTTCTTTACAAGTAATTTAGAAACTTGAGTGCAGGGGGCAGAGC
The DNA here is from genome assembly GCA_004027475.1 of Anoura caudifer. Lineage (NCBI taxonomy): Eukaryota > Metazoa > Chordata > Mammalia > Chiroptera > Phyllostomidae > Anoura > Anoura caudifer. The sequence goes on along the minus strand of PVKU01000332.1, from coordinate 411,156 downwards.
TATTAGCCAGAAAGATGAATTGCAAATGGCATCTTTCATCTTCGTTGTTTCTCTAGTAAATTGTGGTAACTACTACAGCTAGGAGCATAATTTCCTGGGACTAAGTACGTGCCTTTAGTATTAGAAATCATTTCAAGAGCTTATTTGTTTATGTGACTTAATTTACTATTGGAATAAGTATAGAGTACCACATAATATTCCTGTAACACGCCAGAGATTACCTGCAGTAAGAATTATTATGTTTATTTTAGAGGCCATAACTTTTTGGGTGCATGGAGTTAAACAAAGAACTTTCATGGCCAAAATCTTTTCTGAAAGAAATGTTTTATCGAGCCAAATGCTAGCCAGAAAGGGACCAGGTCCTGCAGCATGAAGTCTAAACTACCAGCAGCAAGGCTGGGTAGAAAAGACAAACATGTTTGCTGTCTTAGAGGTGACCAGTGGTTTATGTTTCAGGGAAGAAAGGTGTAAGGTTTTTTTGAAAGAACAGATAAGGTGATACAGATAAGGGGGTAGGAAGAAGTGAAATGGGGGCAGTTCTAGGATAGGTGTATAATCTGTAAGGCAGTGACATTACTATTTAGGATACTTTTGATTGGTTGTGGGAAACCATCCTGAAAGTTTGTGCATAAGCAGTATGCTGTGACCTCTGGTGGTCACTGCAAAAGTTGATTCAAAGCTCCATGCCAATAAGCAGTCTCTTAGTAAGCCCACAGATCTTAATGGGTTGGCTACTCTTGCTTCTTGTCCTGGCTGGGAAGCTTAAGTTTGTTGGAGCCTTGTCCAGTACACAAAAAATTTGCAGGTTCACTTCCCAGTCAGGGCACATGTGTAGGTTGTGGGTTTCATTCCTAGTCAGGGTGAGTAGGAGAGACAATTGGTGGCTGTTTCTCTCCTTCCTCTATGTTTTGCTCTCTCCCCACCCCACTATTCCCCCTTTCTCTCTCTCTCTAAACTCCATAAGCATATCCTCAGATGATGATTAATAAAACCCCTAAAAAAATATTCTTGTCTTTCTTACTCCCCACCCAGTCCATTGTAATTTAATGGACATCTTAGAATGATTTTGTCAATACTTTTAGCATAATAAGAAAACATATAATTAACACTAGCAGAAAATATATTCATAAACTTTCTTCTGTGGATTCAATTAATGCATGTATATTTTAAAAAGAAAAATGCCCTACTAAATGGATCTCTGAAATATTTGACACACTTAAGCCATTTGTGTGTTCTTTATTAAGCACCCTGCTAGCTGCAGGTCGCAAACCTGTAACCATAGTCTTTTTGGCCCTTCAGTTGTCAAGTATGAGATGAAACAGATCTCTGAAAGTTTGAAAATATAGAGAAAGAAAATGAAAAGAGAAATCACTTTATAAAAATAATGAAATATTTAGTTACTACATTTTAGGAATGTATTTTAACATAGTTAAATCATGTTGAGTATACTTTAGGAACTATAGAGCAGCAAAACATTAACAATATTAAAGACAAAGCAGAAAGTTTTATATTAAGTTGAGATTGTTTGAAAGTTAGCTTTCAAACACTGTTAGTTACTTAAGGGTATTATATTTTATCTTTTCATTTTGCAGTCTTTTTGTGTGTGTCTGGTGGTTTCTAAAATGGGTAATCTGGGCTAATTTAATATTATGGAAGGATAATACATTATAAATATGATTTTGTTCTGCCTTTAAAGATTCTGTTACTTAATAAGAATCAAAGTGTGTCAAGAAATTTGATTAGTGATCTAGTTCAATTCTTTGAATAGTGATATTTTTATCATTATTTTAGAATGTGTGACTTCATTTTTTTTTGCTTTTCAAAATGTAGTGATTTTTTAGTTTTCTGTTTTTTTTTCTTAAAGTAAGCTGCTCTGCTCAATTTTTTATAAATTTAGAACAGATTGGATTACATGGCATTTTTAATATAACTTTATTTGTTTAATTCATTGTGTACATTCAAGACAGTATTTATTGCAAAAACAAGTGGTCTTCTCAAAAAGAAAATTTGAGAACTACAGCTCCAGCCCCATCATTTCACAGAGGGAGAACCAGAAGTCTAAATGGGCAGTTGTCTTGCTCAAACCCCACAGTTAGCACGTATTTTCAGAAGAGTCTCCGGGACACTAAAGCAGCCCCGTGGACAGCCTGCAGAGCAGCTGGACACATGCCATGAAACCCAAGGGAAAATGAAGGCTAAAGCACAGTGAGAGTTTGCACTATAAAAACAAATATTATCCAATAAGAATGTAAAGAAGGTCCAAAGTTAAATCTTGGGAAACCACTCCATCAAAGGAATACAGAAAAAAGGAATTTAGGTAAATGAAATGGATAAAGAAGCAGTTAGATAAGCAAGAAACCAAGTCATATGTATAAATATTAAGATCCTGAATTTTATATTAAGGAAGTTTTGAGTTTGAAACCAAGTCTTGCTGCTTACTATGTGGCTAGAGGCAAGCACTCGTAGCCTCAATATCTTGTCTGTGGAAATATTAGAAACTACCTCAAAGAGTTGTTATGAGAAGTAAATGAGATAAAGTGGACAAAGTTTTAATGGAGTACCTGGCACATAGGTAAGTGTTAAAAAATACTATTGTTAGAACAGAAAAAAAAGTGTTTCAGAAAGCAAGAGAGAAGTGTCAGGAAATAAAGTTTGAAAATCAATGTCTTTCTAATTCCACCAATACATGTAGTATGATGAAGATCAAGAAGAGATTAAAGGATTTTGGGGGATTTCTCAGATAATATTCACAGAATAACTTCAAGAGAATTGTAGAGGCAGAAATCAAGGGAAGTCAGATGCAATGGCCTGAGAGGAAGGCCAAGTTTAGTTAAGGTTTTATTTTTAGGATTAAGTGCACTTGAGGGATTTTAGGCAGCAATGAGTGAAGCAAGGCCATGTGGGAAGTAGAATTACAAGCAGAGGAGTTTCTTACTTTGGTGAAGAAGAGAAGGACAAGTGAAGATATAAATATATACTTACTCTATATTTAGAGGGAATGGGAATTGAGAGAGTTCAAGGTTGGTTTCCATTTTTTGGAAAAACAACGATCATCTGCCAGAATTAAATGTTTTGGAAATAAAGATTTTAAGAAAATAGAAAAATTTTAAAAGTGCTATGCAAAGAAGAGAGTCAACTACAGATGGATAAAATGTCAGTGGGCTGCTTTGACGGCTCTGGGGGCCATGAGGCGTGAGATGCAGCAGAGCCAAGAGCATGGAATAAATGTAATAAAAATGGTGACTGGAAAAATGGGTAGTATCCAATACATTTAATTAATGAAATTAATAACCAGAAATGATTTGGATCAGTTTGTTCTTTACTAAATGGAATTTATAAAGCCCTTTAGTTATTTTTAATTATTAATGATAGAAGAAGAAATAATTCCCTTATAAATAAATCTCCTTAGTATGATAAGTATTAGAAATTGCCTCTTTTATTACTTTCTTCTTAAACTCTTTGGTTATTTTATTATTTTTCTCTTCTTATCTTTCCTCATAAAAATTGGAAAGCATCTATATTGTATAATATTTTATAGATTGTGCTGAAGATGTTTGAGTAATTATTGATAAGATTTTATTTTAGAATATAATTTAAATCTCAGTTTGTTATATTTTGTTGCACTTTAGAATACTTAGATTAGTTTGACTTTTACCACTGACATATTGTAATAAATATTGGCTCAAAGGAGGAAGCTTTCCAGTATCAATTTTCATTTACTTTGCTTACTATCTTTTTTATTCTCACTTTTAAAAATTAAGCTTTGCCTTTCATTTCTTTCCTGAGTCTTATTTCTATTCTTGTTTCTGCCATGCCCGCAGTCATTTTCTTACTCTACCTCGCTCCAGGCACAGTCAGACCATTGAACGTCATCACAGGGACGGCAGGTATATTTTTCTTACAATTGAGTCTGTTCATAGGATTGCATGTGTCTGTCTATTGATATGATATAATTCAATTCTATTTCTGTTTTATATATAATGATTATAATGAAATATAGATACATTACCATTATAAAATAGTAGAAAATAAACATATATAAACTCTTTAATTGTAGTATGATATAAAAATACAACTTCCTTTTGCATTAGGATTATCTCCTTGATGATCTAAAAATTTAGTTCTTTAGGAATTATGATTTAACTTTTAATTTCCTAGAAGGATAGAATAACAGTCTAATTACATTTGACTGCCCACCTTTCTCAGCAGAGTTCATAATTAGATATTTAGACAATACTGGGGGATTTGTGTACATAGCTTAAAAACCCACTTTCCTCCCTCCATAGTTGAGGACTCAGTCCTTTAAGTGCTTAGGTTGAACTGATCAGTTTATGGTTACTTTGTCAAAGGTGGCTGTGATCTGCTTCTTGGTCATTGTTGTAGATGATTTTGGATCCATGGAGAATACTGGGTCTGTGGGAAAATCTTTGTTCATTTCTCATCTACCACCATTCCCCTTATATTGAACAGAAATAATAAATTATGTGGCATTTAACTGGAGGGAGGATTAACTAGACAAAGAAGGGAAAGAAGGCCTGTATGTAGCATTAGGGATTTGAGTCAGTTCAATGAAAACATTTTGAGGTCCTATTAGGTACAGAAGAGAATGGCAGTGATAATGTGGTGAGTTCAGGTAGTATAGGAGAGGAAATAGATGCTGTACTCATTCTGACTGTCATTTCAAAGTGGTTTGAGTTTTGTGTGACCATTTTGATGCTATTAATTTAGTTCATTAAGAGTTAATAATAAAATAGTTTAGAAAAAACTAATGAGTAAATTTCTAAGGATTGAAATGAAGTAGATAAATGTGGCAGGAAACTGAGAGATGCCATTAACAATATATTCCTAATAATTCAAGTTTTGTGATATCTTTCAGTAAATGTAATTGAAATGTAATGCCTTTCAGTTTATTATATGATAGTGGTCATTACTATATTTAATTTTCTTTTGCATTTTCTCTGTCCCTTCTCTGTTATTTTTCTTCAATGCTGAATAAGTATTACTTTGTATTTTTTGTTTGCAATGATTATACATTTATCCTGAAAGTGTATGAAAAAGTAGTTATATAATTGTTTTGATAATTAGCCAAAACCTTTCTTAAGTTGGGTGATATGAATGAGACATTACTGATTACAGGCTTATTCTACTTACCCCGGTATCTCTGCACTTCAATGTAAGTTAAAATCATATACTACATTTTTAAATATTCTATATTTTCTTAATTTTAATTATCAATAAATAGGTTGCTTCATATTACTTATTCTTTGAATAAATCGACATGGGTAGAATCAGTTCTTGATCAGTTCTAGGTTGGTTATTAATTTCATAATACCAAATTCTCAACCTAGCTGACCTATTTTGAAGGACATATTTCTGAATTTTTTTTTCTGGTACCATGATCTTATTTGTGGCCAAGAAACATATTATTAATATTTGCATTAAGTAAAACCCAGTAGGAAAATCAGTTTTAGAAAACCAGTTTTTGAATATCTAACTGTAAGATTTGCTGCCATTTAAATGATTCAAATTGTGAGCTTATACACAGACAAACTGGGTAGATTTTGTAAGAATGGAGTTCTTTAATTGCTTTTTAAAAGATTTTATCATTCTCACTTTGATACATAGAAAAGAATGTGTGTACATTTCAAAGCATAATAATAAAATGAATATCCATAAATCTGCTACCCAAACTGAGAATCAGAATATATGGTTATATACCTTGCATCTACCTGAAGGCTCCTTGCCTCTTGCATTTATGTGCCTCTTTTACAGAAGTAATACTATACTGAATTTGCATTTTACATTCCCTTCCTTTGCTTTTCTTTTTTAAGTGACTTTGATCATTTGTTTTCACTCTGCTATCTTTCTGAGTTACTCAGTTCCTCTGACCCCCATCTCAATCCACTGTGATATTCTGGGATTACTGAAGATATGAAAGCTTATCTAGTCATCTCCCCATTCTCCTATATTGATCACCACAGCATTCTATGCTTCTTGTTTTTAACTTCTATGCCTCTCTATGTACTGCAACAGAGCGCAACCACCTGTTACCCTTTCCATGTTGGTATCATCTGTTGACCTCTTGGTTATGCTATTTTAATTGCTGAAGATTATAGTGCCTGGCTTTAGTCTTCTTCACAATTTCTGCCATCAGATTCATGTTAGAATTCACCTGAATGACCTATTCAGCACCCACCTCCTTCCTTGACTATTTCAAATTGGAGGTGGTGAATTTTACCTCCAATTTGCTTCAGTCATTTACTCCCATGGTCATACTCTGAATCTTATCATCACCTGAGATTGTTCTACCTTTGAAATCTTAATTCAGGTACTCCGCTTTCGGACCAGAATGCTACATGGTTCTTCTTCATTCTTTTGTTGAGTTATTTCTGCCTCACTAGTTCTTTATGTTAATAGTGGAACTCCATGCTCTTGACCCTTTATCTTTCCCTAGTAGTCTCCACTTTCTTTGCTTATGTTTCCAGAAGTTTAATCTATTCTCAGAAATATCCTCAATTCTAGGCTACGTTGTTCTTCTTGTACCTCTTGGGCAAAGTTCAAATGTGGATCAATCTATCCAAATTCTCCCTAACTCATCTACTTGAGTCAAAATAATGGAACACTTGAAGGAAAAGTGACCTCTCTTATTGAGAGCTGTGGAAAAAGAATGAAAATTACAACTTTCTAAGTGTCCAGTTTCCCAGCCTAGATTTCAAGGTGACATTACTACCACGGTACTGCCATGGTCTGAAAATTCCCCTTTGGAGAATGAATATGTATTTACAGCTCCAATTGGGTCATAATTTGACTATATGAAACCTGGAATTTTCTGAATGTAGTGAATTGAATGTAGCACCCCCAGGCTGTGAAGTATCAGATTCTCTGGTGTCTGTACCCCAAGACTGTAAAATGAAAAATTAGGTGTGCTATCTCTTTGGAACAGATGAATAGAGGCTTAAGTAGTGTTTGCTAAACTTCTTTTATATTCAGGAGATAAATATTAGCTAATATTACAAATCAAAGCTCTTTTTTCTTCTGGCAAGGTTATGCTGACCAGTACAAAATTAACTTTGATTTATTGTGTTTTATAAAACAGTCAACATTTAAACAAACATATTTAGAATGGATAGCATGTTACCTTTTATTAATACCCCTTTATATCCTTTATTTTAATAACTATTCCTTTTATATTTTAAATTTTACCCTAATACCCTACTTTATTTTCCTAGTATTTCTACTTAAAGCTATACACAGCATATTAAGGAATCACTGACACTGATGGTGGGCAGTGTAATGATGGACTTTATATAAAGATGTCATGGAGGAGACAACAACTAGGCTCTATCTTTTTTTTTTTTTGCTATATTAAAGAAGAAATTGGAATTATATAGAGGTAAGATAAGATGTAAGTGGAATTTTAAAGAAATGTATGAGCAAAGTTACTAAAGTAATAAGCTTCATATTTGAAGATTGTTGGAGCATTATCCACAAGGCAAGGAATAGAAAGAAATGAACCTAGAATGCTAGAGATGATCCCATTTACAAATAACCTTGTATTAGGTTATTCTGTTAAAGAACCCAAATCTAAGACTGTAAGCAATGGAGGTGTTTTGAAGAGTTTTAATTAGGGGATGCGTGTAATAATAGTTACTCTAGAGACTCTGTGATGGTTGATTTGAGAGAAAAGATTATGGAAAAGAAAAGTCTGTGTTGGAGCACTTGCCATGGTCTAGGACAACAGAAACTTTTTGAGGTACTGAACTAGGTAAGGTGGTGGTAGATGGGGAGACAGAGAGAGATCAGAGATTTAATAGGTTAAAATCAATAACACTTGGTAAATAATGGGATTTGGATGTTGAGGGGGAGCAAAGGGTCAAAAAACACTCCCAGTCTCATAGCTTGTGTAACTAGGTGCATGAGGTACCTTAACAAAGGTGGGGAGTTGGAGGTATTAGAGGAGTCAGTTTAGCTGAGGGACAAGTTCAGGTTTGGAACTATTGAGAGGGCTAAGGGAAACCTCTAGGAGGAGTCAGATAAATACTTTTAAAGCTTAAAGAAGTTTAGGCTACATAGAGCAATTTGGAAGTAGCTTCACTCTCAATGAATGGGAAGTAGCCACAAAAAAACAAAAGTGAAATCAACCCAAGAAATGAAGGCCAAGGAGTTTTCCTCTGCCCTAGAAACATTAACATTTAAGTGATAGACAGAGGATAAGAAGCTTCTGAGTAATATAGAGAAGAAAACATGAGAATAAGAAGAATAGAACTAAGACAATAGAGAATTTTAAGAAAAGAAGAAATAATTTAACAGTAAAAAATCATAAATGAAAAAAACGCTTATTAGATTTGTCATGAGGAATCATTAGGGACGTTTAGGTAGAGTGATTTCAGAAGGGTGGTGAGGGAAAGAAAGAGAGAGAGGGAGGAAGAAAGGAAGGGAGGGAGGAGGGAGGGAAGACAGAAAACAGATTGCAGTGGCTGGAGGTATGAAGGGGAGATCAGAAAATAAATACACCAAGAGAATGTGGAGGTGAAATACTGGGTAGGGATTTGTGATATCAAAGTAGGTTTCTTTCCTTTACAATAGCAAATACATTGTACATTTATAGACTGGATGAAAGGATCCTCTGGTAAAAGATCAGTTGAAAATACAGAAAAAAGAGAGGATGATTAGAAGAAGGGCGATAGGCTGAAAAGAGAGAGGATTTGGGGCTAAACATACAAATGGAGTATATAAACAGAAAAATGTTCTTACTTAACATTGAGATAGGAAGAAACTATATAAAATAATTGGAAATAAGTTTTTTTCAAAAAAAAAAGTGGTAAATTGAAGGTAATTATATTTGATGACTTCAGTTTCATTGTTGCTGTAGTTCAGATTATGATGGTTGTTTCTGAGACAGATTCCTGAGGGGGTAGGCCTAAAGATTGAGTATGATTTATTTGATTGAAAATGAGAAAGTTTAAAATAATCATTGGGTAAAAAAGTGATGGGAACTGATTAACTATAGGTGAAAAGATTAGTGAAGGTAGCCATGTTGCAGACATTGGAAACCATGAATTTGCAGTGCGCCAACCTGTATTATATGTGCTTTGCCCAGTTGCCTAGACGTAGAGAAATCAGATTATGTCACTGAACCAGTTTTAAGGTTCTGATGAATGTTTGGAAGATTTGGGTTAGAAGGGAATCTGAAGGTTGGTGTAGGAGTAGTTTAGGTGATCATCATAGAGTCTTGGATGAGTAACGAAGGAAGATAAAACATAGAATATTAAAAATATAAAAAGAGGGCCATATATATTGGCAGGCATTGGTGGACTAAGGAATGAATAGTATCACATGAAGATCAAGTGAAGTGGGAGTGAGCTTCAGAGGCACCTGACAGAATTGATGGTCATAATCCAAGTTTGAAATATTGGAATTTAGTATTTCTGAGTTTGAATAGTTTCATTAGATTCCAAAAATCCATAGTGTTTCCCCAGAAGTGTATATGTGGAGAGGTGTGTGTGTGGGGGGGGGGGTGGGGTGATACAGGAAAAACACAATGATTATTGTGTTTGAATATCTTGTGGTTTGAGATTATTGAACAGTTACCTGCATGTATGTTGAAATCTAGCATGACCATAAAAATCAAGGTAAAAAAGATAGCAGATAACCAATTACCCAAATTATTAGTGACTAAGGAATAGTGATTGGAAGTTGGATAGATATTAGCAACCTGAATTAATAATGGATGTTACCCCTAAGTGGCATGCTTAATTGAAATAAAGACCTGTGGATTATTGTGGGAGAGTAATGGCTCGTGTGTCTCTAGGGATCTACCCTCTCCTGGATTCGATGGGCTATGAAATGTGAAAGAAATAAGTAGCTTTGCCAGTAAGAGCTACACTGGAAGTAGAGCCTGCAAGTTTGAGCTAAATGTTATTTAAGGTAGGGATATGCAGGAGCCATTTTGCAGAAAGGCTGATGATATAAGGAAGCTTGTTAACAATGGATAAGGATTCTTGAAAATATAACTAAAAGAATTAGAGGAGACTAAAATGTTACAGAAAGAGTGCAGGAGATGAAGAATTTAGAGAGAAGGTATCAGGGGACAAGAGCTATCTGATAACTAGGAATTACAGAGATAAGATGTTTGAAAAAAAGTTATTTACCTCACATATCCTGAGTTTATCGTAAGTTTTGGTGCCAAACTGGGCATTGTTTTGGTGCTAGAAGTCAGTAAGTTTCCAGGAAGGGTGTGACCTAGATCTACACAGTACTGCCAGGGGTGCCATGAGTTTGAAGAGAGGCAGCAAATGGTCTCATCTCAAGGTATTTGAAACCATGACTAGGAGGACCTAAGGGATTCTGACAAATCCCTTCTCTAATCAGAGACAAAGCTAGCGGAGTCACAAAAGGATGAGATTCCTGCATGGAATATACACGTTTTCCTACAGGTGCCCTATGCAGGAAGTATTCCTGAGAGCCCTTAATAGATGCGATCAGATTCAAGTAGCACATTTCATGAACTACACTCCATTCCTCCTTATTCCTTTGCATTAATCATTTTCTTTTCTCCTATAACTATTTTCTTTTCCATCACAGCTCATCTTCTATTTGTGTTTCTGATTGTAACCTTTCTTAATAGCTCTGGAATTTTCTTCCATTATTTTTTTCATTTTTCTCTTGCATTTTAATCTCTCTTTAATGATTTTGTTTTAACTTACTGTTGAAGTCTTTTTAAAAATACCTTTTTTCTATCTTGCCACACCTTTAAGCTACCTTGAGAATTCTCTCTCATTGTGTTTCTTGGATATGTATTTTTACATATGCACCCTTTACTCCATCAGTTCCTAAGCTGTAAACCTCCATAGTTTGACCTTTGCCTAGCACTTTATTTTAAATTATTCATCTATGGTTATTGTTCACTGTATCTTTTACATATATTTTCCTTGTTGCCTTGTTGCATCTGTCATTATTAACCACTTCTTTTTTGCCTTCTCTAATGAAGTACTGTTCTGATTCTCATTCTACTCCTTGACTGCTCTTGTCTCCTCTATTTTTCATGTCCTCAACTCAGTGACTGTATATTATCCTCTATCCTATCATTGCTATGTCTTTGACCAAAACTTCTAACTCCTAATGTAGAGTCTGGCACATAATATGAACACAATAAATAGTATCAAATGAACGAATCAATCGTAAAATGTTAATATTATACAGTTACTTCTCAAACTATCTAATTTCAGTAATTGACATTTAAGTTACTGTCATTCCCTCTCAAGAATTCTATTTCTGATCAAAGATCGTCATTTTATTTTGGAAGCTGGGAATTTTAGGGTTTTTTCCTTTGGTTTAATCATTCTTACATTTAATTTATATGGTGATTTGTCAAACATTATTGTGAGAAAAAAACATTTTTGCTATCAAAGAAGTTAACAGGCTTTAGAATCAAGAAAGTTCAGTTCAAGTTCTTGCTCAGAAAATATCTAATTGTGTAACTTTGTTTCTATGAGCCTTAGTTTGCTTATTTCTAAAATGGAAGAATGGTTTATGTGACTTCTGAGATTCCTTCTAACCCTAACATTCTGTTTATATAATTCTATATAGTGTGTATATTCTAATGCTGTACATTGTATATTTTGTACCTTGTTATTTATGATATTTTCATCTATCCCTTCTTGATTTCTACCACTCAATCAGCCTTTTCCTACTCTAATTCATTCTGTATATATACTACAGCTGAATTCATCTTCTTAATTCATTACCTAAAAAGTACCTTTGTTCAGAAGCTTTTGGTGACTCTAGTTGAAAATTAAATGAATCAATCAATAATTAAATGAAAATTCAGTGGATTTAATTTTTACTTAACTAAATGGATTTAATTTTTATTTAATTAAATGCAACATCTAAACCTGTTAACTAGGCATTTCAGATCTCCATAAAATGACTCGAAGCTAATTTTCCAACTAACATTTTGCCGTATTCTATTTTCTGTTATTTCTAGCGTTTTCATTTGACATTTTTTCTTCCAATCAGATTTATTCAAGACAAAAAAATTCTACATGCAAAGTGATCTAGAGCTGCTGCTTCAAAACATGACCTTTTTAACCAATATTTTGATGAGTCAGTCTACAGGGTCAAAAAGCAGCTTACTGTAAAATTAATAGAAAAGTACCCAATGCACATTAAATGAATGGCCTAAACTCAGACTTAACAGCTTTGTAAGATCAAATTCCCAGGTAAGGCTGCTGAGAACTGTTAGAAGACATAGAGAGGCCATGTTGTATTAATTACCCTCAAATGTCTCCTTTAAAAATTGTATCATACATTTATTTCTTATATTATGCAACTAATGTTCAGAAAATCTCTAGACATTCGAGATAACTTATCAAAATCATAATGCTTTTGGTGTTAATCAGTTTACCATATACAATGCAAACACAGGGAAGGGATTTCTTGGCCCATTCCTGAGATTATACTTATTGTCCTCCAGAGAGACATCCATTTTTTTAAAGATTTCAGCTTTATAACCTCGTAATTTCTTTGTAAAGAGAAAAATAAATAATTCCTGAACATCTTTATTTTTTACAGGTTTATTTTTTCAGGAAAACCAATTAGATTTACTTATGACATTATTTACAATATAAACATAAAGTAATACTGATTTAGCATAGACTGCAAGATCCAATTTACATTCAGTGACTATTTTCATTGATATATCTGAGTATCACTTTGAAATTTTGCATTGTGCTGGTTGTTTTTTATTTTTTGAATATATTTTTATTTTCTGTCATATCTAGAGAGATACTATATATTGAGCTTATGTTGATTTGAAGTTGTATCCTTGTGATGGTTGATATAAGTGATTGTAGAAAAGAATGTCCAATGGCCTATTCTTCCTCTTAGAATGCATAACTGCCTTGTACTTTGACTTAGAATAAGGTAAATAAGTAGCAAAAATGAGGAAATAGGTAGGAAGCTGTGTCATATACTTGGAAAATTTTTTAAAAGATTTATTTATTTACTTTTAGAGAGAAGGGAAGGCAGGGAGAAAGAGAGGAAGAGAAACATCAATGTGCAGTAGCCTCTTGTGTGCATGCCCCTAGCTGGGTACCTGGCCCACAACCCAGGTTTGTGCCCTGACTGGGAATTGAACCGGTGACCCCTTTGGTTCACAGGCTGGCCCTCAATCCACTGAGCCACACTAACCAGTGCACTTGGAAATTTTTTAAATCTTTCAGAAACAGCTATACTGAGAGGAGAAATGACTCAAAGGGACGTTTCACTGGAAGATTATAAAATTATTTTTTCTTTAGAAACCCTTATCCCAAAATCATATGCTATCATATGTTTTTAAAGCTAGTGTAACAAATACTGGTTCTTATTATGTTATTATCAGTCAGTATGAATTAGCTCTATTTGCAGAGGGGCTATTCAGCCATATCCTCTCCAAATGCTTGTAATTTTGGAACAACTACAAAGGACACATGTTACAAAACCAAGGTGCGGTGGTGGAAGCAAGGGAAGGAGGTGGGTTTGGCTGGGGTTGGGGGGAGTGGTAGGGGCTAAATGCAGACAACTGTAATTGAACAACAATAAAATAATTTTTAAAAAGTAAACTTTATTTCAAACATATATTAGAAAATATAAACTATTTATTAAAAAGATACAATCATGACATATATTAATGCACTTTTTGAAAGACAACCTAATTATTTACCTAAGAAGGATTTAAATATATAGTTGAGTGGTTCCTAAACTTTTAAATGGCTTGCCCTTTAGCAGTCTTCTAAAACATATGACTATCTTTTTTGAATACTATTTTAAAATGTATAAAATAAAATAAAGTGAATAAGTAGTGTGGCAAAAGAAATTACTTTTATTAAATTACAGACCCCAAGTTAAGAACCCCAGGTAGGCACTAAAGTATTTTAGGCATTATAAATGGTTATCTAGTATTTCCTATATCTCAGCTGCTACTACTCAGAATTGTTTATATTCCCTTAAAATTAAAATTCCCTAAGAAGTTAGGTGCAGGTTGTCAAGTTTTATATCTCAATCCCTTAAAAATTCCACTCTGGGACTGAGCATTATATATGAGACTTGGGCTTTACTTGCTGCTTTCAATTATCTCAACAATTACCTTGGTTCTTACACCTAGTAAGACCTATGCTTACCCATTTGTGGGAGCAGGAACTATCTTGACCTTCTTCCGTGTAATCAAAATTTAAAATACGATAGCTCTCCATCCCTCTTAAGTATGGTGGAGCATTTCAGGAAATTTCTGCTTCCTTCTATGGTTCTTTTCATGTTTTACTTAATAACAGATTTTTTTTATTTCTCACTGTGGAAGTCATGTAATTTATGAAATGGAGAGACAATATAAGTAAAATTTAAAACTGACTATACTCTTCAAACAGCTTTTTCACTAAAAACATATATTGCTAAGGGATATTTCCTAAGGAATGACCCATTTGCTTTATAAATAATAGTACCTTTTAAAGGGCATAGAATATAGTAACACAATTCAAATGAGTCTGTGGATTTCGCTCATAATTACATATTTCAGTTATTAAAAATAGTGTCAAAGAAGTGAAAGTGTATATTCTAACATTTCACTTTCCATTTGGGAAAATTGCTTGATGGGATCAGAAAAATCAAGTTTTGTATAAATGAAAGAAATAGCCTAAATTTCTGTTTGGGTAGTCATAGATATTCTACAAAGTTTTGTTACTACATGTGCCATAGTGAGATAAGTTAATTACTAGCTTAAGATAATAGGAAACATGAAAATAATATAAATATTAATACTCTCCAAAAATGGGTTTTAAGGAATCTAAGATATGTATATCCCTTTGATTATGGTTATCTCTTGTTAGGAAGATATTCAAAGATATGTACAGAAAGAACATTTAACAAATTATTGAGCATATTTATTTCTAAAGAGAAGTATTTTCTCTAAAATCATTTTTTGAGAATAAAAATATAATTATGAGTGTTTAAAAAAGATTTTATTTATTTACTTATTTTAGAGAGAGGAGAGAGGAGGAAGAAAGAGAAACGTGTGAGGGAAATGTAGATCAGTTGCCTCACACACCCCCAACTGGGGTCTGGCCAGCAACCCAGGCATGTGCCCTGACCAGGAATTGAACTGGTGACCTTTCAGTTGATAATCCTGTGCTCAATCCACTGAGCCACATCAGCCAGGGCAGATTCATGAGTTTTTAAACAATCCAGTTGCCTTTTACCCTCTCTTTGACAAGTAATTGAATATTGTATATGTATTTACATTTAATCTCAATTTTTTGGTGTATCCTGGATACACTTATATAAGAACACTAAAATTATCTTAGGTAATCAATCACACTGTAGTATATAGACTTAAAATATTTAAAAATTATTTGACATATATTACCTTATGAATTTAAAGTATAAGATAATGATAAGATGCATCGTAGAATGAATTCACCTTCCAATATCATCTAATCATCTGGTTTGAAATTATATGTCGTACAATTAATTGCATATGGGAAATTGTGTTTTCTTTTCTTATGGTTTTAATTGTTTGCATTTTTATTATCAGAAATAAGACTGAGAGAATGTAGGGGTAAAGTGGACATCTTTGATACATTGGTCTTGCTTTACCATCTATATCTATAGTACATAGCATTTCCATTTCTGCAGTTACAACTAGATGGGGAGGTGACAGTTTTATTTGAAGGTTATGCTGGATTATGCAATACTTCGGAGTTCTAGGGTCAAAGCTAGCATTTTTGGGATTGTCTCACTGATAATGGGGCTTGTATTACAGAACATTTATGGGCCACATATTAGGTATAAAAGCATTAGGCTAAACTCTAGGGATAAAAAAATCAATAATGATAGATTACTTAAATTTCAGTGTACTTCTTTTAACAAGGACTAGAGTTTGATATTGGTTTACTTGTGGTCAAAGAGATCACATTGTTTCAGAACCACTATTGTTTCAATCAATTAATACCCTTTCTGAATTGTATTGGTTGACATCACCCCTAAAGTGCACCGAGACAGAAGGCATGGACTGGCTGATGGACCAGTTTTCTATACAGTGGTTTTTCTTGTGGACCATGTTTAAATAGGACTACAGACTGCAAAGTAGCTCTGTTTTCTTATAACATTTTGAGTTTTTTGTTTGAATGTATCAGTATGTTATGATCGTGTTGAAAACCTTTTTATATCTTATTCGGTAAACAGCCTTAGGGGCTTGAGAATAATAGTGCTTGTATGGTTTTTTGCACTCCTTTGAAATTGTTAGAAAAACTCATTGAACTCTTTTAAAATAGAACACTTTACATATTTCACATGTTCCAAAGGCAATTCACTGTGGAAAGCAAGCAGTTTGGTTTGTTGTTGATTATAACTGAGCAACTTCTATTATCTTCACTGAGAATTGCTATTAAAGACAGATTTTGGTTCCTTAGAAAATCTTAAAGTTTACTGAGAAATTTCTCAGAATATGTTGGGGGAAGAAAATTTTTCTTACATACTCAGTGACTTTAAGCAGTTACTTTTTTCAAAATCAGTTTAATGCATCATAACCAAATAGCAGAAGGGCACAAAAGATCAACTGAGCTGCTTTTTGACTAACGTTTCAGGGATTGTGAAGCAGCAGATAGACAGCCATATCACAGATCCAGATCAACAGAACAACGGCCTCTCCTAGAGCGGACCACCACCCGCTCCAGATCCACTGAGCGTCCTGATACAAACCTCATGAGGTCGATGCCTTCATTAATGACTGGAAGATCTGCCCCTCCTTCACCTGCCTTATCGAGGTGAAAGATAAATCACTCAGACTAACTTCCCCTGTGCCCCACCAACACACCATTTTATTTTCCCAACAGCTAAATGGTCTCTTCTGTCATCCTTGGCTGATCACTAATAACAGTTGATACTAACCTTTTCAGTGTAAGCACACTATTTATATTCAGCGGATATAATAGTGTGTGGCTACCATTGTAAAATGTTTAACGACTGTCCTGACTGCATTTGTTTTGTGATTTCTCATTTATCAGGAGTCCTGGGTAAATCCCCACATAATGCACCTCATAACTATCATGTTCTTCTCCTACAGAATGAGAAATTGTTTGTGTTCATTAGACATCACTGTTGGAATAATCATCATAATGGCAAATAAACTAGATTTTTAGTTTCTTTTATCAATACTAATATCATATATTGACCATTGTCTTCCTTAGCTAAATTTTGAATTGTTTGGATTTTTATTTGTAGTTTCATCAGATATTTTCTAATAAAGGGATATCTGTTATAAGCCTGAGTAAAAATCTCTTTGGATCAAGGGAGAGATTTTAGAGTTAAGAGTTTGAAATCTGGGAGGGAACAATGTAAAGCATTACCTTTTGTTTTTTGAGCTGCAGAATTCTCCTTTTGCTTTTGTATGGATAGAATATTTACATTAATAATTCCATGGATTTTACTGTAGGATTTCTGTGCATGTATCTGTGTATGTACGCATATTACACAAAAGTTTAAACATCTTTGGCTATTTAGATAATCATCCAAATATCCATATCGTGTCTACTTTCCTAACCTTTTAATCAGCAGCTAAACTTCTTTTAAAATTGCATTTATACAGCTATCATATAAACCAAATGTATTTAAAGTTATTTAACTCATTCTATTGAAAGTGAATATTAATGGTGCATCTTGTAGGTCTCATCCTCATACTGGGTCTGTCCAGACAAGCCCATCAAGCACTCCAGTGGCAGGACGAAGGGGCCGGCAACTTCCACAACTTCCACCAAAGGGAACACTGGAGAGAAGTAAGTTTTATTTCTAATTATGTCATATAGGAAATACACATGGAAAATAAGGTGAATCAAGATTTTTTTACTACCTTTGTTAGATGTCTTCTTTCATTAATTGAATGCCTTAGCTGCATTTGCCAGTAATTATTATACATTTTGCATTTAAAATTTGTAATATTTGTAGGTAAAATAACCTAACATTATTGATCTTGTGTATTTTACAAATTTGATTTTTAATACATTTTTAAAAGTAAACTTAATTCTCTTATTTAATAAGCAGTTGGATGATTTTTTGCTATAGCTAAGTTTATGTAATTGTTGATAGTTATAAAAAGTTTATTAGTAACTAGCCAAATCAATTTTCACACACTGCAAAGGACTGGTTAGCTGATGCACAACAATGGTGACCCCTCTCAAAACTGGAGTGCCAGAAAAAGGTAATCATGAATATGCAAAGAAAGATGCATGTTGAACTGATAATTTTAATACTTTCAAATATTTGCATAAGAAGCATTATTTGCTTACACAAGATGAACATACTCCCCAAACATCTATAAATTCTTGGTTAGTTAAAGGACCTTTAAAGCATGGGATGGTAGAATAATTTTTATTGTTATTTTTGAATGGTCCCTTGATATGGTAATTGGATATGCTGTGCCAAAAAAAAAAATTTAAATCACCATTTAACTTTCTTTAATAGTTGATACGTTCTGTGCCTTTGGAAATTTCTGTTGTTTTTAACCCCTGTGCTTTGGTTCCCTTTTTTGTTTTGTTTTTATTTTGTTTTTCCTAGACAATGGAGTCAAGGAGATAGAACCTTATGAAGGTCTGTACATTAAGGAGGGTTTGTTTTGTGCTGACAGCCTTTTTGGGGGGCTTTGTAAGCAAAAATAAACCCACTGCAATTGATATTCTTCTGTTGAATAGTTTTATATACAGTAAAATTATTTTGTCTCATGATTTCTAGTAAACTATTCAACTTTTCTTCTACTTGGAAATTATGCCAAGGAGTTAAATTTCTTTGATTCAGTCAAGTAAGAATGCAAAGAGTTTAATTTCTTTTAAATGGTGAGATAAAATTTTCTTTTTAAATAATTTAATTTGCCTTTTAAGCAGAATTCTCTGTTTCCCACAAGACTTTAACCAAAGATATCAATTGCAGTCTGTGTTTATGTTGTCGAGGATGCACACCTAGTCTAGTTATGGTTATCATCATATATTTCATTTTGCATTTATGATGATCTTTTAATTATTAGATTTGGCTTTCTAGAAAAGGAAGTTGTTAAATTAGATAGTGATCGTAGTTTGTATTTCCTCCATCATTTTTCATGTTGTAGCAAGATTGCTCACAGCATATCAAAGTTAAATGTGCACAGATTTATTGTCACAGTACATTGCAACTCAGAGAAAACACTGAGTCTTAATACAGGATGTGTCATTTACTAGGACTATAAAAATTTCTCTGCTAATTATACAACTCGGAAGTCAACTCTGTAACTTTAAAGAATTAACTGTTTTATTTGTTAAATAATCTCCAGCACATAGAAGAATGCCTGGCACATTATAGGCCCTCAATAAATATTTGTTGAATGAATGCATGAAATATTTATTTTAACACTGAAAAGTTACTTTAGGTAGTGTACAAAGACCACTAAAATAATCTTGTCATTCTATAATATTTATATTCAAGTTCATATTCTATAACCCATTTGTAAAAAATTTTCAACTTCATTACATTTGGACAGCGATACTTGTATTGCCTTATATAACTTGGAACAAGTTTTGTTCTTATTAGTTGTAGTTGAATGATTTATCACCTTCTATTTTGTGGTTATTTTTGTTTGCTCTGTGCCTTGATTTTAAACAACTTAGTGCTATAGCGACTCATAGTCTGTTATGTGGCCTGATAAAAAGATTTTAGCAGCATTTCTATACATCTCAATTATTTGCATTAAAATGGGGTATATAATTTTGAAAGTACTTTCCAGAACAAAAGTTCTATAGTATGTATGCAGTTATTTTTATTCCAAGGTAGAATTTTGATGTTATTCAATGGCATATAAAGTCAGAAACATAGTTTATATAATAATTTTTTGTGAATTCAATGTTAATATGTTTTATAGCAATTGTCTATTGAAATATGAATATGTACATGCTTTGTAATAATAAATATACCAGAAAACTGACCAGTATTGATACTGAAAATCAGGATTGAGAAGTTTTTAATGGGCTTCTCAGCAAACATTCTATTTACTATTTGTCTTCTGCCCTGTAGAATCTGTTGAAACCAGTTTTCCTTTACGTCTCCAATTGTGACTTTTCCAGTTCTACAAATAAGAGAGGAGAGCCAAAACCTCTCCTGTCCTTTCCAGTGTGAAATAAAAGGATTTTTTGGTTTTTGTTTGTTTTGCTTAAAATTGTAAATGATTTTAACAGTGTTTTTATAAATGTTGATATGAAGATCAGTAGACACATGGTTATGTAATTTAGCTTTAAAAGAGATATATAATATTTCTTTAGAAGTCTTCAACTTGTAACTGAAATTAAAGGTACATAACCCAAAATAGACTATTAATTAATAGTCTAAATCAACATATGTTTAGATTATCTCTAAAAAGTTATCAGAAGTTGTAATTTAATTGTATTATTTTGGAATAAAAGTAATGACATGTTTATTTTTTAATCCTGTCCAATGGCTAAAAACTGAGCAAGTCCTAATTTAAAACCTTTTTGTTTTGATTATATTATAGTCTGTTAATTAAACTAATTAAGTTCACAGACAAAGTTTTTTTTTGTATACTTTACATAGTTTTCACATATTGCAAATATTTTAGGGGCCACAATTTCTCTTTTATAAATCAAAGTCATTATTTTGACTTTGATTTATAAGTTAAAGCTTTACATTCAGTTCGCTTATTTATTCAAAAATGTTAATACTTTTTGATTCTAAAACATTTTAGAAATTTGTTAAGAATTATCTGTTAGTCTTTTAGTAATCACTAGTATATCATAAATAATTTGCGATGTTTTGTTTTGTTTCACTTAAGAGTAATGAGTATACATACCTCATCTTTTTTTTACTTCTATTTGTGCACATACAGAAGTTAATGAAGAAACAGGGCATGTGGAAGAGCAGGGGGGAGAACAGGAGGGTGAAGAGGTCAAGGCAGGTCTGTCTGTGTGTCTGAACTAAGTAATTGAGTGTTTCAGAAGTATGACTTTTCACTTTTAAATTTTACATTTATAAGTGTATAAAAAAATATTATTTTTCAGTACTAATTTTAAAATAAATTACCTAATTTTTAATGGAGAGATACTATATAAGTTATCTAGGTAACTTAATTGACTACTTAATTTACCCATTTGAACATTTTTTCTAATGTTTAATCAAAGTAAAATTATAGACAATGCTTCTAACCACAATTTACACTTATCTTTTACCCCAGCTTTACATTCAGCTCACTTATTTATTAAAAAATGTTAATTAAGTACCTACTAAAATGCTATGTTTTACCATATGTTACACTGAGTAAAGGTACCTTTAAGTCCCAGACTCCTCTTTCAGGAATTTTTATTTTGTAGGGGCAAATTACAAGTAAATATAGAGCAGAGTATAAATTCCAAATTTTCATTCTTAACACTCCTATCATCATTCTATTCATAAATTTTTATTCTCAAAATAGAAGCAATTAACTATAGGGTCCTTTTCTTCATCCCAACTCAGTATTGCTTTAATATTTGTTGACCATCATAATTTTCCTCTTAAAAGTCCTCTTTCTAAATGGTTTTGGTGACAATTTCATTTCGGTGTTTTAAGTCCCTCATATATTTACATATCATAATTTTTCCACTTTCTCTGTCAGAATGTTCCTGAAAGTATTTTAAAACTTAAAATATTATACAATCAGTAAATATACTTACAGACTTTTTTATCCAACTTTTACTATTTCAATTTGAAGCTCACACTTAAATCCTAAACTTATCTAAGCTGTCATTTAAAAAAAAAACTAACTTTTGTTGAACAATGCAGGATAACGTTAGATATAATTTTATCATTTTTAACTCATCATCATTTCTTATTCATGAATAATAAATTATATTTTATGTTCCTTTTATCCTGCCCTTTAACATTGTGTGAAAGCAATGCCGTTGTGTAAATTGTGCATTAGTTGTGTTTTCATGGATGCATTTTTCAATGATATGTGTAATGTAAGACAGAGGCCTCTTAAGCTGCAGTTGCTAATTAACAGTAACTATTTTTAATGTTATACAGATGAGAAAAATCATCAGAGTACTTCTGATAATGAAAACAAAGGCAAGTTTAGATGCATGTTTACGGAACTGTATAAGTATCTCTGTTATGAATTTTTGGTATACTACTAGAATGACATACCTCTTTCATTTTCCTGAAATGCTATAGGAATAACATTTTTATGAATACTGTAAGAATGAATTTTACTTTACCTGTGCAGTTACTATTTTCATATTGCTCATTCCTAAATATTTTATACTAGTTCATGCTAATAGTGAAAGAGGTGTTCATGAATTAGCCTCCACTATAAAGTTATTTTTTAGTATATTGTTAGTTTGGGAATTTCAGCGATAGTTAATGACACTTTTTTTTTAACTTCATTAAGATAAAGAAGCCCATTTGTGTAACCAGTTTGTCACCTATACTTTATTCTCAAAATTAAGTTAGTGAATTATATCAATTATCAAATTAGCATAAAATATAACTATAATCTTCCTAACTTTATAAAATGACTCATTATTCCTTTTATTTTTATTTTTATTACTTTCCTTGTAGGGTAGAAAGGATATACTTTACTCTTATGTTCATTCGTGTGAGATGTCATGTTTGTGCATGGGTTTGTTTCCTAGTGTGTGATGTTGCCTTTTGTGGTGTGCTTGGGTTGTTAACAGTGTTAATAATTAATCACTATTGTCTGTTTTCAATGTTATAAAGACAATGAGGGAGAGACACCAAGCCCACCTAATAATGGGAAAAAAGGCAAGTGTAATATGAAGTTAATAGTGCCTTTTTATATATTAAACACTCAATATTGACTTTTGTGATGTGAATGAATATACTTTCTTAAATTAAATGTGCAAAAATACAAGTATTAGTCCAAATTTAAGTTATTTAATATTAAATGTCTGCTTTTTTTACAATATATTTCTGAATATGAAATTTCTCATTAAAATGCCTTATTATTAGAGTCTGGTCAAATCCTTTATATTGAAATCAATGGCATTAAAATTAGAAGTTTTGCTTTGTTGGTCACGTTAAGGAATCAGATTCTGAGGAAAATAGTAATAGTTATGTTATCATGCATTTACAAAAAAACAATGTATTTTTTTAAATTCAGAATTGTTTTAAAAATAAACTAAAATTATCTTAAATCAGAATTTTAAAGTAGGTAAGGAAATGAACTTTATGAGTTCAACAATATTAAACAATTTTGTAATATTTGTAGATTTTTCATAGTGTATTAATATATCATGTAGATGAGTAAAAAAGATGATTGGTTTTAATACTTGGATTTAGTTTTCCTATAACTATTGATGGTTTAATTCTGTAACCCAACACAACCAAGTTTTGTCAAAAAAGTAGGACTTTATATATTTTGTAGTGATTAGTAATGAAATATAGTCACATACATTGTTTTAGGATGTCAGCATTTAAAATTGTTACATCCAAAAAAATCAACATTCTAAAATTTCTCTATAATAGTTTGCTCTTGTTATTGGGCCAAATCAAGAAATGAATAGTTTTGTGCTTTAGTATTGTCATTGAAATGTCCTTCAGTCTTGAATATATTTTTTTGCTCCATTTTAATCTTTTATAAATAATATCTACAATGTCACATATAAGATCTAATTAGCACTAAAATAATTTTATAATTTTTCTAATTGTAGAGTGTCAATTATTCATTAACACTCCCCCATGTATAAAAATCTTAAAACATGCTGAGATGTTATAAAGGCAAAAATAATATAACAAAATAAATAAAATTAAGTCATTGTAAAATATGAATATCTCTATAAAACAAAAAATGTAATGAGCTCTCAATGTGTATTTACATATTTGTTGTTACTATCTATTTCTTGACCACGATCATTTTTGCTTAGTACTTATGAAAGGGTATGTTCATATGTTCTTAAATACATGTCAGTGATCTGAAATAGTAAATATATCCTCAGGATTCAACAAGTTTTAAGAACAGTTAATGCCATTTTATATTTAAGTACATTTAAATATATCAATATATTATCTGCTTCAAATGGTCACTAAGTTAACGACTTTAACTAATGACGTACTCTCAGAAGGCTGGTTGGTTGGTTGGTTTGTTGGTTGGTTTGGGTTTCTGACATCTAACTGGCCCTGAGTACCACTAGGTCTCTCACCTCTAGACTTCTCTGCTGTCTTGTTGTTTCCTTTGATTTTGCAAGTAAAGGTTCTGTTGACAATGATTGTTGGTGCCTCAGTCACACACGCTCATTATTAATTTATTTTTTGTGATTTATATTAAAATCTTCCCCCCTGGAAACATTGTTATTATGTAGACAAACCCTATATGTAATATAGTTGGACCTGAAAGGAGGTCATGAATAAAAATTTGAAAGATGAGAACTTTTTATATTTTATATATGCTTTTGTTTTTATTTAGTGTGATTTTTTCATAATCTACCTATGATTGAGGTCTACCTAGAACTAAGGTATCTAGAGTATCCTCTTGCTGTTTTCTTTTGGCAGAGATAAATTTATTATTTATTTTGAGTCACATAGTGAAGTCATGAGTAAGATTCCAGAGATTTAAAGGATGTTACTATGTTCCTACATCTACTGTATATTCAGAGAAAAAACAAAAAGGTAACTGAGTCCCAGCTGAAACCATGTGTTAGAAATGCCAACCATTGGATTGAATGGTGGATTTACTACCATCCTCTCTTCTCATTTAAAATGCAAAGGGAGAGAGATAGGAGGGAAACCATGTACGGTGACTCTTAATACAAATAAAGTAGTTGAAGCAGGAGACAATTAGCGGGAGTGTGAAATGATCACTAGATTTAGTAAGTAGGGAGTCATCGTGTTAACCTGCACTAGCACTTTTGGAGGAGTTACAGAAAGTAAAAGGCTGATTAGAGGGGATTTAAAAGAAGAGGAGAAAAATGGAGACAGTGATTATAGACATCTTTAAAAGTCTGGCTGTAAAAGGTAGAAAAGAAATAAAGATCTAGAGTTGAGAGGGGAGGTCAGAGGAACGGAATATGTGAAGGAAGCTGTTGTGTTCAGTCTCTGTCCCCTAAATTCGTACCTGCCAGTTTACTGAGTGGAGCCATCTAGCCCCGAGTCATCTGCCTGTAGTTTACCAATATATCAATCAGTGTTCCTAGATTTAGAGTCAAGACTTTTAGATTTGGCAGGAGCCTTATAAATCTTTTAATAAAATTGCTTTCCTTTGCTGATAGAGCGCAGAATTCTAGAGGATAATTAACTTCCACTAATCCATGGAGTAGCTGATCTCTAGTCTTGACTCGCAGTCTCCAGGTTTTATGTTCGTGCCTCTTCAGATAAATGGCATTCCCCTTGTGTGGGTTTCAGCCGTTTATTTTGTTTTACATATTAGCTAATGGTTTAGTTCAATTTAATCATTATCTGCTCTTTTCAATGTATTGTACTAGGTCGCAGTTGAAGATGCAATGATGAATAAGATATATTCCCTGCTTTGGGGGAGCTCCCAAGAAAAAAACCAATGATAATATGATAGCAAATAAAACATAGCTGGTAAAATTATTCTATGGCACATCAGTTACATAAAGTGTTTTAAGATTGTGATATATATTCAGAATTAACTTTATAAAGACCAGGTACATTTCAAGTGGGGTCTAGGTAGGTTTTCAGCTCAAAATATTTCTCCCACTACTTGTTATAGTACTTTGTATTCTATTATTCTCTAGTGGCTTAATTATTTTAATAATATAAAGCTTTAAGCTTTCCAGAACACTGAAATGTAAATATTCCTGAGGGAACTGACCTGAGCTGTTAATCACATACACCTTTTCATAGGAGGCAAGTTAGAGCCCAGGAGTGGAAAAAGCTAGATGTGAGGAAGGGGATGCTAAAACATCTGATAGAACACTAGGTGCCTTGGAAGAGTGAAAATTACAGACTGCTTTGAACTAGCCCCAAGTTTACTCTAAATATGAAACATTACTTGCTATGTAGGTATGCTAAATATTTCCTTTATAAAATAATTTGTTGCATTTATGCCCTGGCTGGTGTGGCTCAGTGGATTAAGTGCTGGCCTGTGAACCAAAGTGTCGTCAGTTTGATTCCCAGTCAGGGCACATGCCTGGGTTGCAGGCCAGGTCCGCAGCAGGGGGCATGCAAGAGGCAACCACACATTGATGTTTCTCTCCCTCTCTTTCTCCTTACCTTCCCCTCTCTCTAAAAATAAATACATAAAATCTTAAAAAATAATAAAAATAAAATAACTTGTTACATTTCAATTGCTTAGAACAGTACTTGTCACATAACAAGTACTGATATGTGTTACTATCATTGCTATTATTTCTTAGTGATGTCCTGCTATAATTTTGTATTTTTAACACACAATCTGAAAACTTTAGATTTTAAAGTCAAATGAAACTTGATTATAATTATCACCCTGAACCAATTATTTAATAGATATTGTTTAGTGGTTTTTAGGAAATTAGTACCCTTGATCAAGGAGCTTGCATAAGAAACAATACCTTAGGGAAATAAATTGAATTGGATGGCAATATAAAATATTGCATAATGTGCTAATGCAGTTGTACATATTTCAATACATGTATAAAAAATTAGTATGAAAATACCTAGAGTACTTTTCTCTAACTCACAGAACTGTTTAATCAGTGATTTTCAACTGGTGTGCTGCAAGAGTTTTTAAAACATGCAATATGTGACTATTTAATCTTGGGCACTGACCTCTTTTCCCTTAGATTGCCAAATAAAGTAATACCAATACCCAATACAACAATAACCATTTGGTGTGACTGAATTAAAATTATACCAATTTTTTTGTCAGACTGGTAAAAAGTATAATATATTTTTTGGTTTGTCACAGAATTTTAGTAATTAGTTTATTTGTGCCATGAGATGAAAAAAGTTGAAAATTGCTGGTTTAAATCATTAGTACTTTTCAGTGAGAATTACATTGGAAGTCAATACTTGGGTCATAAACTCAGTTCTACTCCCAAGTTTATGACCCCTCAAGGCTTTTAATTTTTGTGGACCTTAGATTTCTCTTCCATAATGATTTTAACACAAAACTAAGTGTTTTGGGATATGTGGCTGATAACGTCTGAAGTCTCAAATAGTTTTGCTTCCAATTTATTATTTATGTGTTTATTGTTGTTTCTTTTGTTAATTTTAGAAACTTAACAGATACCACCTCCTAATTTGTTGTGATTATAGACTAAAACCTACCATAGTGCCTATTAAAAAGTCTTGTCCCTAAAGAGGCATAATGAAACTAAAAGAAAAACATTTTGTTCCTTTAAGCCTCAATATACGGCTGCCTATATTATTTCAAATATAGATAACCTTATAAATAAGAAATAAAGGAAGAGAGGAAGGAAGGAAGGAAGGACGGAAGGAAGGAAGGAAGGAAGGAAGGAAGGAAGGAAGGAAGACGGACGTGGGGGAGAAAACAGATTGCAAAGGGACCAAAAGTAATAAAGTAATTATGACAGTAATTACTTTACAGTCTTTGTAATGGATCCTTGCTTCTATGGGCATTCGAGGAGCTGGGTAGCATTTGGCACAGTAGAATACATCCAGGCTGTGTTTTGCTGCCTTTGTATTCTCATGAATGCTTCTAGAGTGAGGAGAGCACCAGTACCCATGTCTTAATTCCCTAATTTGATTAATACTTTAGTAGGAATGGATTTTATAGTGGCATTGGTAGATGTTTCTTAAGTACAGCATTTTCTGACAACTTAGACCAGGGACCATTTAACCAAAGTTAATCTAGAAAGGATTGAGGGATCCTTTAAAATGGCCAGGGGTTTATTATATGTTTTTGAGCAGGATGAGCATTCAATTATGTCTGTGTTATAGAATAGTAACTTGGTGCCAGTGAGCAAGATGGATGTGCGAGACAAGAGACTGAGGGCATGTGACCATTAGGTATTGCGGTATTCCACTATATGACGGCCTGAACTAGAGCAGAGACTATAGAAAAGAGGAATGAATGGATTTAAAATTTTCTGTCTCCTGTCAAACCCATAAGACTAAGTGAATAGGTTGCAGAAGTTCAGTTTTTGTTAAACAAATATTTTCTAATTTTTTTCCTAACTTTTCCTATCCTTCCTGGAGACCATGCCTCCTGATTTTACTTTTTTCCCCTTTTTGCTCACTTTATTTTTTCTATATGTCCAAAGCCTCAGTTGACAATTCTATTCAGAAAAGAACCCCTTTCCTCATTCCTTTCTGCAGAATTTAGCTGTCGTTCAAGCCTTTTCATGGTTGACTTCCTAAGTACAATTCTAAAGCCATCTTCCGTTCGTGGTTGAAAGTAACATAGGCTTAGTGGGTGATACGGCACTAGAGAAGGGGCACCGGTGTCAGAACTTCAGCTCGGGCCTGCCTTGGCTGTGTACTGACAGTGTGACTCTATGCCCTTCATCCAAGTTAGTTCATCTGAGAAAAGGAAATCTTAGCATAATTTTTTCATTTTCAATGTGTTCTTTTTAGAATCAAATGAGGTAATGCATGTGAAATTGTTTGTAAACTAGGATGACTATTCAGTTCTTATCCATGTTAATCAACTCTTTTTTTTCTTACCTGTAAGACATCACCTGATAAAGGTCTTTTCTGTGTTTTATAGGATCAAATATGATGCTGCATGTGAAAACACATTGAAACATAGTGTTATATAAATGTGATCTTGCTAATACAGGAATGTGTTTTCTTTTAATTTATAGTGTTAGATGGTGTAAGTAATGAAGACTAATTGGTATATAGTTATTTTATAGAAATGTGGGTTTTTGAAATATCATTTAAAAAGCTCACCTCAAAGTTAAGTCTTAATGAATAAAATTGTTCTTAAAATTAATATGTATTAAATTAATATTTGACCTTTTCTATCTATAAATTAAACTTGCAACTGAATTTACTACATGCATTTTTAAAATACTCAATAAAAATATTGGTGAAAAAATGTATCCCCCTAGAACAAACTTTTTTCTGTAGTTGAATGAGTTCATCATTTGTATCTGAGGACTTTGATATATATTCTTTCAAAGTAATCTCACCAATTAAATTACATTATGCATCTCTAATTTTACTTTTTTAAAAAATTTTAAGATCTTTATCATTCAACAGTAAGAAAACTTTTATTTTTTAAATTACCACAATAGTACTTGACTAGAAAAGACTGTCTTGCTCAGTGGTATTTTTGCTATTTTTGTTTAATGTAACTAAAGCAACTTTCAAACAATTTAAACTTTTTTTCTGATACAAAACTAGGTTGCTTTTAAATTACTTTAAATGTTTCATTTTAATTGTATGACCTACAATATAAATTCAGAGAGAGTTAGGTATGGGTAGCTCTTATTGTTTTTAGAGTGATAAATGAACTAATAATTTGGTAGTCAGTTCTGTTCTTTTTATGATTTTAATTCTGTTCCAAAATAGAACATGGGTTTTGATATGTGGTTTAATAACAGCCACATTTAGAACTTCTGGGAAATCTTCTAAATGCTAAGTGTCTTAATTTCATCATCTCTGGTTTCAGATCCTCTTCCACAAAATCTGACTAATCATTCTAGAATCATAAGAAACAAGAGCAACTCTGTAATTTCAGGGCAGAAATAACCTTAGAAATTTTCAAGACCAAATTTCTCACTTCACTTACAACAGAGTAGAGGACAGAGGGGCTATGAAACTTGCCTGATGTTATGCACCTAGATAAAGGCAGAAATGTTCCTAAAATCCATCACTCCAGCTCAGACTGGTAACATACCTATTGCCTTTTTTATCAATCATTGACAGCCTTGATCCTGGTCTTTTTTGTTGTTTTGGCTGGTATGTGTAAATTTACAGCTATGGGATTTTTTTTGTCACTGGCACATAATATTTTTAACAAATATTTGCTAATTTCACTCTGTCAACACAAGAACAAATGACTCCATAAACAACTTATCTTCAACTAAATGTTGATCAACTCAGTGAAAGTGTTTAAAAATTTTAAATATTATGTATTAAGGAATTTTTCTTCACACTTCAGAAGATGCTTTCTTCCAATTTACAAATAGACTGAACCATTTCAAAACAAGCCATTTCTGCTCTCTAGGCTCACCATTATTTCAAGGGGTAGCATGCCGTCTTTTTTTTTTGGAACACCACTAACTTTATCAAACGATGAAATGTGAAACAATTTTCAAAATGACAAATATGTAGGATTTTAGAAAAGTTGATTTTGAACAACTCTTTAATACTTGTAAAATCTTTCATATTGGGGTTTTTTGGGGGTAGGTAATCAAAAGTGCAGGTCATTCAAAATTTAAAAGTACTTTATTATTAATGAGTTTATTATTTGCCCTAACATGGGAAAATTGGTCTGTTAGGTTTTTTTGTGTATGTTACTACAGATTAACTTTGATTAAGGAACAGATGATTCCCTTGTTCTCATAACTAAAGAAGGCCGTACTAGAGTCTTAGAATTTACCAGAAAACTTGTGTATTCCTTAAAGGTTTTAAGATTTCTCTTTCCACTAGCAGTTGCACCGAAATATAGCATCTATATCCAGACTGGTTACCATTTAGAAATCCTGTATTGCATCTTTACCAGGTTATTTACTAATTAGAAAATTGGGGTGTCAGCTGCACACCAAGGTGTCACTGTAATACTCCCCCTGCAAGAAATTTGTTTTTTTGCAGTAGTGATTGATGTTGGACCAGTATAAAGAGTCTTATAACTAATAGCATTGATTTAGAGTCTATGAAAGGGAAAACCTTATACTGTACTTACTGCATTTGATTTTAGCAGTGTGAGTAACCCAAAGTAGCAGTGCACCCAGAGGTGAGACGTGCTGTGGGAGTGGCCAAGAGGCAGAGTGACTGTTTCTTCTCTCCAAACTTGGGGACTCACTGCACCATGCATTTCAGAGTGATGAATGCTGGTTCTGGTCACCCTAATTTCTGTATCTTCTACTTTAATAAATACAGTGGTGGGATTAGTTTGGTTTTAATGAAAAGGGTTTCTTGTGCTTAAAAAAGTAATAACTGTACCACAATTGTTTAATGTTTCAATACAGCATTTTTTTCATTTTTGACAGTGATTTCATCTTCCTAGTTATGTTTTTAACTTAATATTATAAAATGTTAGTTTTTCATTATTTATGGCCAAAAAGGTGGATAAGGTACCAGAGATAAAAATATAGGTAGGTAGTAACCATCTCTTTGACTTAGTGTATAGCCTTAGAAACATGTGAATAAAAATATAGGCAAGTGTATATTTAAGTATTTATGAATGCTGCTATGAGAGTAGGATTAAATGGTAACCAGTGAACCTTTTGATATGATGCATGACCTACAAGGTTGTACATGATCTGTAACCCCCTGACTCCCCATTTCCTTGCCCTTTTTAATTATATTTTCCCATTACCATTTATCCCCCATATACCCTCTTCCATCACCCCTCTGTCCCCTGCAATCACCACACTGTGGTCTGAGTCTTTTATTTTTTTTTTGCTTGATCCCTCCACCCCCTAACCACACCCCATTGCAGAGCTATCAGCCTGCTCTCTATGAGTCTGTCACTCTTTTCCTGTTGGTTCAGTTTGTTCGTTGGATTCCACATATGAGTGAAATTATATGGTATTTGTTTTTCTCTGACAATGTTCTCCAGGTCTATTCATGCTGTAGCAAAGGGCAAAATTTTCTTCTTTTTTATGGTTGAGTTGTATTCATTATGCAAATGTATCATCATTGTTTTATCCATTCATCTACCGATGGGCACTTGGGTTGCTTCCAAATCTTGCCTATCAATCTCATCTTCTGCCACTTTCCCCTTTGTTCACTCTGCCTTAGCCATGGAGATCTCCCATTCAAATCGATGATGCTCTTCTAGAACATGTTAGACATGCTCCCCCTCAGGATATTTGCAAGTACTGTTCTTCTACCTGTACTCTCCCCAAATAAACACACAGCTACTTCCCTTACTAGAATATATACCTTGTGAGGGCATGGATTTTTACTTATTTTAATAGTTATTATATCCCCATTGCCTACACATGGCTGGATTATCATAGTTGCTGAATATATATTGTTGAATTAATGAGCATATGTCATACTACAAATAATTCTAAGTAATCTTAAATAAACAAAGTAATTCACATTCAATGATACCAAACTATTACTGATTTTTTGAAACTATATCCCATAGCACATAAACTTTTGTCATTTAATGAAAGTACTAAATATGGTAGTAGAGTAGCCATTTTATCTTATGTATTAAAATCTAATTTCTTTGATAGGTGTGGAATTTATGGGTTTTAATTTCATATATACATTTTAATTTACCACAAAAAACAAGGTTTAGCAAAACATTCATTTCTAAAATAATTTAATATTACTGATATCAACTAAGAAAAAATGTATTTGTCAAATCAGTTTCATGATCATTTTCTTCATACCTTCATCCCATTTATTTTATTGGAAGTAAATTTTAGTGCTTTGGATTTTTGAACTCCATTTTACAAAATTCAAATATACATTTACATATTTAAAACACTAACTACATATTCCTGAAAATTTATGGGAGAACTTAGGAAAAAATCTTTTTAAAAATACCTGAAGTATGTTTAGATTCTCATTATGAACCCAATCTGATGTTTCTTACAAGCTCTGATTATGTTTTTGTTGTTTGTACTAGAAGTGACATGGGAAGACGAACAGAAAAAGGTGAATGGTACAGTAATTGATGACATACCATTGCCGCAAAAGAAACACCAGTCTGAGCCAGGTTTGTCAGGCTTTGGAAGTCCACTGAAAGCATGAGAGGATAAGCATGGCATTTCATGCTTTTTAAATATGTGTGTGTTTGCATCTCATTTTTCTCGTTTTGGTGTGAACTTAGTTTGTAGCGCCTATTTAGATGAGAGTGGTGAACGCTTTATTTCAAAATTTATTTAAAATAATTGTACGCATTTTGAAAAAAGAACAGTTGTTTTATTATTAACAGTACTTCTTTTGGAAAAATGACAAATATAGGCACAGGTGGTCATTTATATATTTGAACATTTTGACTCAAATTAAAGTATCTTAATGAGGAGACACTTGGCTTTTTAAAAAGTAGAATAGTAAGCTCAATATGTTGTTTAAATTTTGTTTGTAGACCATTTCTTATTTTTCATTTCAAATGCTGTTAAGGTATTATGTCACATATTGGTATTGACTTATTTACAACTTCTGAAACTAGAAATATTGCCAGCAGCAATTAAGGAATAATAGCATAATGTGTGAATTTAATAGTCTCTTCAAACCATTAATTTCACCAATGAATTGAAATGAAATGACTTTATCTTCCTGTCCCTTCTCTCGTTTGGAGAGATATGATTAGTAGAAGACAAAAACTTGGACCAGGAGTAAAAGGAAGAGAAGCAACATACCATAGTCAACTGGGTAATCAGTATTGCTTTTAATTAGTAATTGAATGAGAGAGTTCATCAAAAATTTCGTTCAAAATTTTAGAATGCAAATGGAGTTCGTGATAACAATATTAAAATGGGTGCATCTATTCTAACAGTGTTAATGTACTTTTATGTGGTGATTCATTTCCTGTTAGATTTTTAAAAACCTGTATTTTAAAATCTGACAGTGTATAGACTAAACCAATTTATTAATGAATATTAGTTGTTATCCCATTACATGCCAGGCGTTGTGGTTGGCACAGAGTTATTGGAGTAGGCAAGATAGATGCAACAAATGCCCTCGTAGAGTTTACATTCTGCAAAAATATAGAAATTAACAATAATTATACAAATGATTGAGTTATTACAACAGTGATAGGATGCTTTGAGAAAAAGTATTACATCGCACAAGTCTGAAAAAGGAAAAATGCCATAGTGAAAATGGCTTCATCTGTGAATTCTCTTCTAGTGAAACAGTTACATACTGAAATTTTACTAAAATAAATTGAATTTTATATGGAGAATTTAAATAAACTCTTAAAGTTGTAAGAACATATCTTACGTGTTTTCTCAGATCTTCAATTAAAAATCACTTAGTTTATTTGGAAAAAGTAATATATTATATATTAGTATATTTAAGGTGATTTAAAAAGTAGACAAAGTATATGTAAAATTAGGTTTCATGTTGTGATTTGTATGATGAATATTATTACAGTGAAAACCTCTCCTTGGTATATTTGTGATGTGGGTTGTCCCTAATCATGGACTGTTATTTACTTGTCCTGTTTGTCTTCATGTCTGATTACATGAATATGTGTGTGGCCATATATATCTATGCAAATAAATCATATTCTATGTAAAAATTATGAAACAATGCAATGTTTGGCTAAAAATATTTTTAAATATCACAAAATTTTAATGATCTCCTTTAGGTAATGTTCACTTGTGTGTTCTTGTATATAGCATATATATTTTTATCATTTAAGCCCTGTAATTAAGTGAACTGTGTGTACAATAGAGGAAAATTAATGTAATTAGAATGTCCTAATGTTATGGTTTTAAATGTTTATAGATTTTTCTATTTTGCCAATTGTGCATTTTCCTATATATTAGGAGATTCCCGGATATTCAAAGCCTTAATATGATGAGTAAGTATACAATAACCTGAGGCTATAAATGCTATGTGAAATTTTAGTTTTCATAAATATTATTGTTTATTCCTAAAATAAAGGTAGGCTATGCAGAGAATATTCTTAATTATTGAAACTTTGGAGTGATATAATGGGAGGAAAATAGTGTGACATCAGGGGAGCTAATTACATTTCAATAACGTGCTTATGAACTTGGTCTTTACAGAGACATGTTTAGAGGCATTCTTGATTATGTATTTAATTACATCTATGATCTTAAAAATCTCAATTATAATCAGTGTGTGAAACAGTTTTCATTTACTGAAATCTAAGAGGTTATCTTTCATTAATTGTCAGTGAGTTTTAATCAGAGGATTACTTTAATGAACTTGTGGTGTTAGAAAAGTTTGGAAGGACTTAAACCAAAACATGATGTGCAGTTTACTATGTATCACAAGCATATATTTTCTTTTTCCATTGCTGTGTTATGCAGGTCTATGCAAGAATAATGCCTGAGACTTTTGCCATTTTCAGGATGTATACCAACAGTAAAAAAAAAATTCATTTTAAAATTTATTTTAAATATAGCACTATAGAACTGAAGGTCTAAATGGCATTGTATAGACTAGAAAATATATCTGCTTATTTTGAGGAAGGATCTTGAGATCTGTGAACTAGGCTGCCCTAAGAGGATAATCAGTAAAGGAGGTGATTTATTTTCTTTGGGAAAAATAATGATATTTATCATATTGATATCTTTGGTGTAAACATAAAATATAGGCTTATTTTAAACCCCAGGTTCTATGAATAATGTCTATAGTAAGTAAATCACTAAATATCTTCTTCATGTGGTATGTGAATTAGATTTTGTTTTGGCCATGAAGTCAAAAAATATTTTTAATGTAAATCAAGGATATATGAGCATGGCAAATCTGTTGTGTATTTTTTTCAGTGAGCAATCTGATTCTAAACTAGAATGCTTTGGCCTGTAATAATGCATTGTTGGTAAACATTGAAACAATTTTAATCTTGGATTTTATTATAATTTGCACTTTGAGTTTACCTGTTCTTATAGTAGTTAGAAATATATATGAGAAAAGAACATATTTCCACATAAAATATTTTATTTCATATTTTTCTTAAACTCATCCTACAAAAAGTCTGGTAGAAAAGCTAACTTCATTTAGATTGACTGAATGTTTTATAACTGATACAAGTTTCTCAATTCCTCTGAAATGAGAAACATTTGGAACTAAATAGTTAAGAATCTACTTTGAGATATAATTTAAATGACTTCTAATATGTTTGATGATTAATTGCTCCTATTTATAAAAGGACTATCACTTTGATTTGTTATTTTCTAATTGTAAATTATGCTGTATTTAGGATAATCTTGTATTGACTTAGCTTCCCTTCCTGTAGTTCCTGCAAACCATCCCAGTGCTCTGTACCTTGCTGCATCTTGTCTGGAAAACTTGTTTTTCTAAAAAACTGAGGGCAGGGAAACACTTTGCTCAGTTACTGTATGACTGCATGGTATTTTGAAAATAGAAAATATTCACGGTAATGAGCTCTGTTCTACTTACTGTAAGGGCTTCTGTGCATATGCCCCTAGATTTAGCATTATATGACTTAGTTAATATATTAATCTTTAATTTTTCTCAACATGGACTTTTCCATGTTGTATTCTTTATGGATCTGTGACTGTGGAGAATGTAGGGAATTTTTTTCTTAGTTCTACCTTTGAAATTATGCTTTATAAAATTTATCTTAAGAAAAAGTGAATATTCAAAGGTGTACTTTATTAGTGAATTTTATGCTTTAAATTTTTTTTGCTGAATTTTGAAGTAATGGACTTTCATTTTCTTTTATTCTTAGGTAGTTTGGTATATCTTAAAAGTAGAAACAATTTATTCCAGCCTAATCAGTATTCTAAATTAGTCTTCTAATTAGATGCTATTCTAAACTGTCTACCTGGAAAAAAGGATTAAGTTTGTTGCAGGTCAATATTAGCAGGTTGGTAATTTCAAATTATTTCTGGATTGCTGTAGAATGAATGTGTTTTAATTTTTTACAGAAAAATGTGATCTAAAACAAAACAAATATTTTAAAAACACATATTAACTGATAAAATTTTGTAACTAAATACTACTGCCACCCTTAGACATATAAACATAGCATTCTTTGTTATCAAGCATATTTTCTTGTAAATGAAGTGAAATTCATGATTTATGAGTTTAATTGTTCATTTAAAGTTGGTTCAGGTTCCTCTGAACATACAGATAAGTTTATAAGTCCAAAATTGTACTTTAGAGACTGTTTATTTTTATGATAAATTGTGTGCTATGGTTTGAAAATCAGTTATTTTAAATTCCTTCAATATATACTC
This sequence comes from Anoura caudifer, assembly GCA_004027475.1. NCBI lineage: Eukaryota > Metazoa > Chordata > Mammalia > Chiroptera > Phyllostomidae > Anoura > Anoura caudifer. Next base: position 374,164 of record PVKU01000332.1, on the reverse strand, counting down.
TATTTTTCTTCTGTGTTTAAAATTGTGTTACATATCAGACTTCAAGGATAGAATCAGAAAAAGCACAGCTAGGAAGAGAAATGAAGAAATTTAAAAGATAAACTTTTTCATGAGCTTTTAAAAATATTATACTTTGCTCATTTTAATAGGTATAATTTATTATGAATGTTCAGTAATTTTATGGTTGCTAACAAATCATGAAAACTTTTAATTAGTTTAAAAATAAATTCAGGTACCTGGACTGAGGTATTTTTCAACAGATTTTTGTCACAGAGAAGTTTAAAATCAGTAAACTTGGTAAACATGTTGTTTTTATATTTTAGGTGTATCCTGATCTTTGTATCATTGAGGCTCTCCTACTAAATGCCATATTTTGCTGAGTATAATGTGCACATTTTGCCCAAATTTTTGAGGGAAAAGTAAGCATGCACATTATGCATGGGTATAATGATTATATGCCGTGGCTATAGTAATGGGTATAATAGTCCCATGTATAATACTCACAGAAACATGGGTGCACATGATATACTGCAAAATATGGTAGATACTTATTTAGGCTTCACTTTGAAAGGTGTCTCTCCTGCCCCCAATGTAAACATTCTAAGACTCCTGTGACCTTAAAAAGCCCTCATAATATGATCAGCTTTTAAGTATGTCAAAAGTTCTAATACACACTTAAAGACCTGAGGCTTCTCTTTTATTGTCACAAATCTTTTTAACAAGTGCTTGCTCCTTACACCTTAGGACATATGTTTACTCTAGTACAATTAAATCTAATAATAGGACCAATTTATATGTCTGTTGTAAGTATTGGTAAGTAGGAACATTAGCCAAATCAGCAAAGTTTCAAATAATGTCATACATGCTTGTTTAAAAACCATGCTTATGGATAAACACATGCCTTGTATGTACTTTTAAATTGTTGTTTACAGATTAATTTTTGCTTAATTTTGATGTGTTTGAAATATAATATTTGATATATTACATTGGCAAGGGAAAATTTTTTGATTCACACAAAATTATATAAAATCTGACATTATATTCTCATGAACTAACCAAATATCTTAATGAACATAATTATTTTATGTATCAGTTTATCTTCAGTATACTGTTTTTTATTTTAATGACTAATGCAGACAGCTTTCATATATATAAAATCTTATACTTCTTTATTTGATTAAAAGGACTTTCTTTTCATAGATTGCACCTTGATAGTATCTTACATTTAAAAATATTTGTTCAAAAATATAAGTTATGAAATGATGTTATATTCATGATACAACGATGTTCATTGTATTTTATAAGTGCCATCTATTTCAGTATATTATCTGAAAATATTTTATTTCTCTTTTGTAGTTCAAATTGTAGAATCAGCCCTCTGCTCTGAACCTCTGCCTCCCCACACCTTGCAAAAAACCACACAAAAGTGTACATTCTCTTTACAAAGTCTTTACAATTCCTAAGTCTAAGATTAAGGTCCCACCATAATTGTGAAAGTAATGGACACCAAAGGGAGGTTATACTTTTACTATCCTTAATCCCTCCAACTGGTTATTGGTTAAATGAACCATTGGAGAGTTCTCATTGGAACTGCCATTAACAGCACTGAAAAGCAGAACGTTTGTGTCAGAGAAAGGATTAAAGGAAGAGTAGGGGACTAGGAAGAGCAGGGGATTCAGAGGAGGTAATCTTAACTTCTTAAGGTTCACTGAAGTCTGTGATTCATTACAACAATATACGTGAAATAAGTCTTTATATTTTATTACTATTTAAGATATGGCTATTTAAATGGTGTTAGTTGACTATATTTCTATTTTTAAAAGGCTGTTTTAATACAAATAGTATATAATAAAAGCTGTAACCACAAGAAAGACAAAATGTCCAAGAACATTTAAAAAATATTTTTGGCGTTAATGAACAAATTGAACTAACAAGCAAAATAGGGACAGACTCATAGAGCAAGCTGGCAGCTGTTGAGGTGGAGGGGCAGGGTGATGAGAATGCAAGGACTGGGCAAAAAGTTTTTAAAAAGAGAGAAAGAAATCATGGACACGGACAACAGTGTGGTGCAATGGCTTGGAGGGAGGAGGGGTGGAGATAGGTGGGCGGGGGTACAGGGGGCTTAAATGGTGACGCATGGAGAGTTGACTTGGGGTGGTGAACACACAATGCAGTGTGTAGATGATGTGATGTAGGGCTGTGCATGTGAAACCTGTAATTTTGTTAACCAGTGTCACCCCAATAAATTCAATAAAGAGGAAAAATAAATAAATATATTTGGTATACTATAGGTTATACATTGGGATTTTATGATTTAAGTGAGTATTAAATATATTAATTAAAGTTAAATCATTTTTATATAAGATTAGTTAAGATCTATTAATAGATCATATTCACATAAATGATAGAGAAATGATTTAATAGGCACTTTCACTTAGTAGTGAGATCATTGCCAAATCTTTCATTTTCATCCTTTTGTGCAATATAAATTTTGTATAGTTTTTGAAAATACTGAAATATTAGTGCTAATTATTACCATATTTCTCACAAGAGTAATAGCATTCGTGAATGACTTGCCTAGTTGTAGCATGTACCTTTTTAAAAAAATATTCTAATTAAGTACCATGTAATAAAATGTCAAATTCTATTATCACCAAGAAAAGATTTTTTGTTTTTTTCCTTGTTTGACTTTTTATTTCACATGTTTTTATTGGGTCATATAGCATCTAGTAGAAAGAAAATTGACCTGGTAATCAGGAGACCTCTGTTCTATTTCTGGTTCTGCCACTGAACTTGTTTGTGACCTTGGGTAAGTCACTTGAACTCTCTGTGTCTCGCTTATTCTCTATAATAAATTAATAAAAGGGTTGAGAAGAATTTTTGAATTCATATAATATAAACATTGCTACAGTACCATTATAAATAATCCAAGGTACAGGAACATATTAGGTAGAGAAACTTCATTTATTTATTGTTTTCTACAAAAATATGTTTTCTTAGAGATGGAATATTTGTGAGCAGTTATTTTATCCAATTTATACCAATTTTATTTTAACATGAGAGGAAACTTTTAATAGCATGATAAATGTCTATAGGAAACTTTTGCATAGAAGAAATAATGCAAGGTATGATACAGTTCAACTAACCTATGATATTTGTAGATCTGTGATTTTTTTGTCTCTTTGAGAAGTGGGTGGACTGTGGGGGGAAGAAAATGTGGCATGTATCATATTAATGTATAAGGGCATCTCATGGTACTTTCCTACTGATCAATCCTATTAGGTCTGGGTTGTACTATCATTACGATGAGATTTAGTGTCTAATTTTGAAGAGGTCAAAGATGTGCTTGTATAGTAATAAAAAATGCATTGTTAAGTTTCAAAACGTGTTCCTCTGGAAGTTCTCAGTAATTCAAGCTAAGGTTTCTCTTTTTTTCTAAGAAAAAAAATTTGGTCATGTTTGTACTTTTTTCCTAGTGGAATGTTTTTATTTTTCTCATTATTCAGGAAAAGAGATAACTTTGTTGTAGGAAATAATGCTCTCAAGAGTTGTAATTCTAATATATCAACATTCTAAGTATAGATTGTTATAGTTTTCTATAAATCATTTAGAAACTATGACCCAACTATTACAGAAATGAATGTGTTTTCATTTAAGAATTTTGTGGTACCTGATTCAAAGCTAAGTCGGTAATTAAAATAGGAGATTTCTGGTTTTGTATTACATTGTTTATCTGTGTCAATCATGCCAATACTAACTCACTTGTATCTTTAGAATAAATTTATTTTGATGCTGAAATTAGCATACATTTTCTACTTTAAATTACTGTATAAAAAGACTTTTAAACTGTTCTACTGGCAATGGGGAATGTGTGCCATATGTTACAGTAGATGTTGGATCTGGACGGGCAAATTTGAATGAAAATCAACGATCTGTTATGCGGTGTCTATAAGAACTTTCTTAATTAATAAGCATTTACAAGGGAATTTGTAAAAGAGAGTTTGCCTAGATTGAAAGTGAATTTCAGTTTTTAATATTTAAATAAGGCCATGTATTTCAGCTACTCTTCTTATAATGAATTTTATTAAGTATGTTATACTCTCCATAATGTTGTTATGTTAATATTTGCTGTACCAAAGAAATTTAGTGAAATATTGGCCTGATGGCCATACATTATTTTCATGTGTTCACTGATCAATTTGGGAAATTTAGAGGAATCCAATCTGTTGAAACTATTTTTATTGCTCTTCTTGAAGATATTTCAATTAAATTTTATTTTATAGACAATAACTAAAAATTTTAAAAGCATTTTTCATGGATCTTAAATAGAATCAGTAATGTCTTAAACAATATGTTCATACAAGTAACATGGTATTCATTAATGGTATCTTTCTTCAGCATCAGAGTTCAGGATTGGCTGTCCACAAATAATGATAAACTTTTGAATCCTTTTTTTTCCCCACACTAACTTTATTTTTTCTGATTCTGCTAACCCATAGTAGCTTAACCAATTCACCATCCGTTCTTCTGTAGTTCTTTTTTTTAATATGGTATGTATTTGATTATATCTCCCCTACCATTATGCACAGGATTCTTTCTCAAAATGATTTGGGGCTCTTTCCTTCGGTGTCATTTTACCTTTTGAGTACATCCACTCACACCCATCTCCTTTGTCTATGTCTGTCCATTACACGATGTGGTCACAGAAGAAGTGGACTCCACAAGGAGAAGACATGCAGGTCTGTCTCTTCTATTGCTTTTCTTTGTTACTTTTTTTTATTTATCTAACTTGTCTTAGAAACTTTTTACTCTTTTTTATTTACTTTTTCATTCTCCTCTACTAAATCAAGTGTTAAATCTTGCAGCCATTTTCATTTTAGGTAGTTGTGTATAGTCAACTTTTAGTGACAACTGCTCCAATTAGATGGATGAAAATAAAATGATTAATTTTTGTGTGATATATACATATATTCAATATATGTATTTTTCCAAAACTAGGTACAAGTTATATATACAAAATCTAGCAATGGTCAACTAGATTATATTAAATGAACTAAAATTTGTTCTTCAACTTATTTTAGGCTTAAGTCTTGTGTTCAACTTTTTTTACATAATGACAAAAGTATTTTATTTATATCATGAGTTCAGCAATGTGCTGGACTGTGAAAAATACTAAACAAGCTATCAATATCAGCGAGGAGTAAAATATGTGGGTAATATGTTATGTTTGTGTGCCAATATGGATGATTCTAACAAAGGTATAAAGCCAAATAGAATTTGTTTTAAGTAGATGGCCAGAAAGGCATCATGAAAAAAGTAGCACTTGAAACTTGAACATTCATTCAATACTCACTTATTTAAGCACATGCCATGTGATACTTTCATAGGTACTGGAAATAACAGGACACAAAATAGCCCTCTATCCTGTGGGCTTTTCTAGTGTGGGTCTAACAAATAAACACAATAATATTACAGGTACTATGATACATCAAAGTGGAATCGCAAAGTTTGATCGTTTCTACCTGAAAAAAGTAGATATTAGTTTTAAAAAGACTTCATAGAAGAGATGACCCTTGAGTTGAATGTTGAAAACTAGATAGGTGTTGGCCTTGTGTGTAGAGAGCATTTCAGGCAGAAGAAACAATATAAGCAAAATGATTCAAACAAGTTCAAAAAAGTAGTCAGAGAGGGTTTTGAAGATGTAGGTTATTGAAGCATATGAAATAGGGGTAGAACAAGATCAGATATTTGTTTCTAGAAAGATTAGAAGCTATATTTAAAAAATGTACCTGAGCAATATAAGCAGAAAGATCATCTATGAGATATGGCATCAATCAATTAAGAGATAATAATGGACTGAATTAAGGAATCAACAGAGACAATTGGTACATGAGAAGTTATTTAAAAATGTAGAATCTGTAAGGCTTATTAGATATTATCGATGCAGGAAAAGGAGCCATTAAGGTAAAAATTTCAGGTGACTGAAATGTTTAGATACGTAGATGATTGTACATTTTATCAAGATAGGGAATATAAATTTAAGAGGAAAAATAAAAAGTTTGGTAGTTACAAAATAATCATGGGGATGTAGAGTAGATTACAGGAAACATATTCAATTATATTATAATAACTATGTATGGTGCCAGGTGGGTACTGGAAATATCAAGGGAAACACTTTGTAAAGTTAATGATTGTATAACCACTGTGCTGTATGCTCAAACTAATATGAAATAATATTGAATATAAACTGTAATTGTGGTAGATAAATAAATTAAATAAAAAATAAAAAGTGCAGTTTGGGGATTAGTTTCGCGTGGAAAATTCAGATATAAATAGCTAGTAGATGGGATTGTATGTATGAGTCTGAATTCAGGAGAGAAGTCTGGACTAGAAACATTAAAAATTAAGAGTATCAGCATTTAACCAATTTCCATAGGAGTGACTGGAATTGCCAGAATCGTTTGAAGAATAAGAAGAATGCCAAGGATCAAAATTCTGGGCTCATCATTTATTTATATTAAAAGAGTGGATGAAATGTCAAGAGCCAGAAAACTACTGAAAAGAATCATTCAAAAACAGTAAGATATTCAGACAAGAATAGAATTCAAGGAAGGGAAGTGTTTCAAGAAGGGTATACTCAACAGAGAAAAATTCCAGAGAAAGACAAATATGTGTGAAATGATAAAACTAATTAATAATTATTTTTGCCTGATTGGTTTCAGTAAAGTTGTGGAGGCTAGAAATCACATTGAAGAGAAAGTAAGGGAGATCTAAAAGGAAAAAAAAAAATGAAGGTGAGTGTGGAACAGGTTTCCCGATGGCCTGGGGATGGGACAGGAAGTTCACCAGAGATGTATAGTGTAGTGACAGTTTAAGTGGAAAACTTAATTTGTGATGACATTGATTCTATAAGATTGTGGATGTAAGGTTGGAAGTCTGTGCGCAGTTAGTAGTATAAAATAGAAGATGAGGATGTTCATTGTGGCTGGCAGGAAAAGTGATGAATAAACATGATGTCCAAGATAGATTAGGGAAGATCCTTTCCATGTTAATTCATGATGCCTTGTTAAATATTGTTTAGATTCAGAGTTTTCCATGAACTAGGAGAGAAGGACTCCAATGAAAGAATGGGAATTTGTGGAGATGTTGAAGGCAAATAGAAGCAAATGGAGAAGGTTATTTTCAGAGATCGATTTAACAATGTTTGGAATTCTCAGATGTTAGATAATTCCAAATAATATAAAGATGCAGGGTTTGGTTTGGGATGTGAGTTTCTGAGATGCATCATGGATTACAGTTGAGGAGGTCAAGGAAAGCCACACACTTCAATACTAGGGTTTTTATATAAGCATCGAAGCCACAGAAGGCCTAAGGTTGATAGAAAACCAATGAGGAAAATTGCCTAGGAAGTAAACAACAGCTAGGAAATATAATGGCTTGAACATAAAGGAGTAGTTTTACATGAAATTAGAAAAGTGAGCATATGGAACCTGGAAGAATGCTTAAAACCACTTTCAGTCTTCTGTAGTATTTAAGGTATAGAATTTTGAGCAGTTTTCCCTCAAAATGTTTCTGAGGGAGGTAGTATTCTTGTTGAAGGGTCAACCTTTCTTTCTACCTAAGAGAGGAAATGAGCATCCTGTGATGATGCTGAGGACATACAAGATTTAAGTAGAAGGAAGAGGGGTTCAGAATCCTCAGTGGAAAAGATTAGGATGTCTGTCCCTAAGTAATGTGGGAAGGATTAGAGAAAGAAGCTCTGATAGGCACATTGACAGTACAGATTGGAAATGTGTAAGAAAAAGGAGTAGATGCTAGGAAAAGGGAGAAGGATAAGGAATTTAAGCTAAGCTTGGGGCGAGTAAATTCAACAGGTTGAACAAAGGAATCTTCATGATATGCACACATACAAATAAGAGGAAAGTAGTTGAGGGAGTTTGAAGATGGGAACAGGAGATTATAATGGAAGCAACCTTACTTAAGAGAAAAATAAATGCTATCTAGGTCATAGGTGAAATGGTTAAATTAACAGAGGGAAGAGGACTTCATTTTATTCAAATAATAGGCCCTCAATGACTTCCCACTGTTAACTAAACATAATTTGAAATCTTTCTTAGCGCCTGCAGCTCCACAACACTTCCTTTTCTCCTGGCATGAGGAAGCTGAAGAGTGAGTGTTCTCAGTTCTAGTTGTAGACCTGTAATGCTGTTAAATTGGGACTTGCTCTGGATTAACTACACTGAATTTAGGATTCCACACACTCTCCTGAGCCTGGAGATAAATGAAATGAAGACAAATGCATTCTGTTTCAAAGGAAATAAGAGTAAGAAAGGAATGATAGAGAAGGTATTAAGAAGAGCTTCCAAAAAAAGAAGGAACTAATTTTAGAATAGAAAGCAGTAAATTTTATAAAAAGCAAATTAAAATGGATTTCACTTGTTTAAAAGTTTTATGTGTTAAGGCTTTTCAAAACCTTACTGGAGCATGTGACCAATAAAATGTAATATCTTTATTAAGCTATCACATCTCTAATGAATATGTAAGTTGGTTTTTTCTCTGTTAACACAACCTATTAATAATTCAACCCAAATGTGATGGAAACATAATTTGATCAGGCTAATCATTTCCCTGACATATTAAATAAAGTGTATGTTTATGTTTTATACCACAATCTTAGGATCTTCATCTGTATTAAGAGGTCCTAGTATAGTCACTGCAACATAATCCTACACAATAAATGGAGGAACGGTGTTGGCCACACATTTTGAAGCAGCAAAAATCATATGATTTTTGCCACAACACTTCCTTTTCTCCTGGCATGAGGAAGCTGAAGAGTGAGTGTTCTCAGTTCTAGTTGTAGACCTGTAATGCTGTTAAATTGGGACTTGCTCTGGATTAACTACACTGAATTTAGGATTCCACACACTCTCCTGAGCCTGGAGAAAAAATCATATGATTTTTGCCCTTGCAAATCATAATCAAGTTTCTTTTAAGTAAGAGGTAGTGAGCTTTATTAAGGTTTACACTTTTTCTTCTTATTTTTATGAAATTTCATCTGACAACATTTTTTTAGATAATTATTCAAGCTTAGCGACCATTTAAGAGAGCCAGTGAGACAAGAAATTTTTAAAATACTATTTGGTAAGTTTTAGAAAACAGCATTTGCTTGTGTTTTTATATTCAAGTTTCAACTACACAAATTTTCAAAATTACTTTCATACCTAGTCTAAAGTATCTGACAATCTTAAGTGCTTATGTATACATAAGTTTTATTCATAAGGAGATCTCAAAAATAAGATATTTTGTCAGCAATATTTCTTAGTAATCCTTATATAAATTATTATATTATAATAGAAATTATTATATTATTATGTTAACTAGTTGTCACATTATTTTCATAGTTGGTGCGCTGCTCTACCCAAATTTTATAAAATTTGTCAAAAATTACTTTTTCAGACTGGTCCATTAATGTGCCAGGTACAAATGTTAATTTGACAAGCTTAACAATTTAAGTTCAGTAGATTTCAAACACAACTTAGTAAATATACAGTGAGAAATAAGTAACATATACTTTGTGTTGTAATTATAATGCTTTTAATTTATTTTTAATTTTTAAATATTTTTTATTTTTAATATACTTTATTGATTATGCTATTACAGTTATCCCATTTTCCCCCCTTCATTCCCCTCCATCCTGAATTTTTTCAGTTTTTATGAGTTATAATTGACCATATAACATTGTATTAGTTTCAGGTGTACAAGATAATGGTTTGAATATGTATATGTGGTGAAATGATTACCATAATAAGTCTAGGTAAACATCCTTTAAGTCTTATAAGTCTAGTAAATATCTTACAAGTCTTAATAAAATTATTAGTTCACTTTCTGTTAGGGCAAGCTAAGGTAAATTTTTCAAAATTAGTAAAATTGTATTATTATTCTTAGCATAAAGACAGTTTCTTTTGTTTGTTTTATTTCTCTAATTAACCTGAATATTGACATTGCCTTGTATTACTTCAAACTTGCACTTTAATTCTTACCAGATTTGCTAGGCATATGTGCCATATTTTGAGTGCTATGTGCTTTTGCTTGACATTTTATTCTACTTATGCTATATCTTAAAAGATAGAGAGAAATAGCATTCATTTTAGGGGAAATTTAACATGTGTACACATATAAATGCCCATATAAGGTGTTACTGAAATTTCCCAACATCTTTCAATTGTTGATTTATTATCAATCTTATCATTACACATTCTACCCATTTAATAGATATTCTTAGAAAATATAAATCTCAGTTCATAAGGAAGTGTCAACTCTATGTTCAGTACTGTGCTAGAGAGCTTAGATGTTACAAGAGACATGGTACCTTAGAACAATATGTTATATATGTTTTAGCTGAACATTTTAAGTAATATTGTAATATTTCAACCAAAAAACCTCAAATGAAATATGTATATGTTCATATATTAAAAACATATTACATCTTATAGGAAAGCTACTTTACCCACTGGTAAAGCTAAATACTTATGCTTAATTCTCTAAAGCCTATAAATACTCAAATATCAGAGAAGAGAGTTAAGAAAAGTTCTTGGAACTTGAAATAGTAGCAATACCCAAACATGAAATAAATATTCTCTTGAGCATTTGTTCCTTTGTGGGTGGTGTGGAGGAAACTGGAAAGATTATTAGGAGTCAGTCCAGAGGCCTCAGTAGCCCACATCCTGCTACAGAGCTGTGTGATTCTAGAGACAATTTAATGTCTTTCGGTTTAACTATCTCATCTTTAATTCTTTTTAAAGATTTGATTTATTTATTATTAGAGAGAGGGAAAGAGAGTGTGTGAGAGATGCATCAATTAGTTGCCTCTCACATGTCCCCCTTTGGGGACCTGGCCTGCAACCCAGACATATGCCCTGACTGGGAATCAAACTGGCTACCTTGCAGTTCACAGGCCGACACTGAATCAATCTGCTGAGTCACACCAGCCAGGGCTAACTATCTCATCTTTAAAATGAGGATTTGGAATACATTATTTTTCAGTTCTTTTTAAAAAATCTTTTATTGTTTTTCAATTACAGTTATCCCCATTTTTCCCCCATTACTCTCCCCTGCCCTACCCACCCCCCACCTTCCACAATAAATCCTCCCCAGCTCTTTGTCCATGGGTCCTTTATACATGTTCCTTGACTTGACCCTTCCCCTTCTTTCCTCCATTATGCCTCCCTCCCATCTGGTAGTTTGTTCTTTATTTCCATGTCTCTGTTTCTATTTTGCTTGCTTGTTTATTCTGTTGATTAGGTTCCACTTATAGGTAAGATCATATGCTATTTGTCTTTGATAGCCTGAATTATGTCACATCACATAATACTCTCCAGTTTCATCCATGCTGTCACAAAGGGTAGCTCTTTTCTTCCTGCTGCATAGTATTCCATTGTGTAAATGTACCACAGTTTTTTAGTCCACTCATTTGCTGATGGGCACTTAGTAATAAGATTTCAGTTTCATTGGAAGATGTGTTCTAAATTTGAGGTGTTACTGCTAAATTCTAAAAATATTATTCACACACTGTGAACACTATAACATTAAGTATTATCTAGGCCTACTGTCCATCTTAACTCTCTTTCCTCAAATTTTCAGCTAATAGAGAAAATATTTGTTCCTGTAAGAAATGTTAGTCCCCGAAGCAGTATTAGAGCACAGACTCTGAAACTAGACTTCCTGATCAGTGCCTCCACTTATTTGCTGTGAGTTTCTATGCCTTAGGTTTCTCATCTATAAACACGGTTACAATGATACTGCTACCTCAAAGGGTTGTTGTAAGGATTAAATTAGCTAATATTACTATATAATATACAAGTACCTAAAGACAGTGTCTGGTGTATAGTAAGCACTGTATAAGTGAATGTATTATTTTATAAAATATACTAAAAAACAATTTTTATTTTGGATCAACTGTATTGAAACCCATGCATTTTGTTGTGTAAGCATTCTTTCTATCATATAGAATTCTTTATGCTATATGCATTCCAGCTGTTTATAACAATTTGTGGCTACCAGTTTAGCAATAGCTGTCATACAAACCAGTGCATCTATACTTTTTTATAATTTGGAAAAAGTGAAAATAATATCTGTAGAGAACTTAATGCAGGATTTTTTCCAAACTAGATAATCCAAAAATGGTAGCTTTTAATTAATTAATACTAAAGCACTTACACCAAAAGATTATTTTAACATGCAGATATACTTATTTAGCTGTTTATTTATACTTATTTTTAGCAAAACCATAGGTTTTACAATAGGGTTTTGAATTTAAATTTAATATGTCAATAATCTATAAATGATGAGTTCAGATTATCTACCCATCTCTAGGATTGTTTAAACAGAAAATAATTTTAGTGGTAGAGCTGAGCATTGGGCTATACTTACTAACCAATTTAGTTATTTATTTGTAGCATTATAAATAAGATACTACTTAATTCTAGATACTTTTTAAAAAACTAATTATGCTTTCTTTGAAGAACAGTTGAACAAGTAATGTTTTATTTTCTATTGCCTTATAAGGAAGCTTGCTGGTGAGCATAAAGTATGAGATTCAAAGGCCTGTGTGATCTTAAGTATTATTAATCTCTTCAAGTTTCAGTTTATTCATTGGTGAAAGGGAATTGATAATTTGTGTGTGTGTGTGTTTACTTTCTATCAAGAGGAGAATAAAATAAATAACCTACCAAGATAAAATTTGTTTCAAGAGTAAGCAAACAAATGCCTAAAAAGGGACACAAAAAAGTGTAAGCTACTGTTTTTCTCATATAGGACTGAAATGGGCTTTTTTACTTTATTTTTACTGTTGACACTATTACAGATGTCCCCTTTTTCCCTCCCCACCCTTTTGCACACCTCTACCCAGCCCTGTCCCCTGCCCCTGCCCCCCCCACCCAGCCATCACCACACTGTCTGTGTCTGGGCGTTATGTATATATGTTCTTTGGCTAATTCCTTCCTCTTCTTTTATCCAGCCCCTCCCTCCCTTTCCCCTCTGATAAGCGGTCAAAGTGATATTTTTAACATTTTATGATTCAAACTATTCATATTCAAAATTGAATATATTATTATTCAAACTATTCAAATTCCTTCTCAAGATATTCTGATACATACACAATAACCAGTGATAAATGCTAACACTGGTGTATAAATCTTAAATGTTTATCATCCCATCTCTTTTTTATAGGTTATGTGCATATGTATTTTATGATTAGTTTTTTAAATTATGGTTTACAAACTATGGTACTATATCTACCATTTAATCTGTTTTATAGTTATTAATTGCAATATCTTTATATTATTTTCCTACGGGAATGCACATGCATACCATACTCATCATTTGTCATGGATGCACAGTATTCTCTAGATATGCCATAAATTAAGTTAACTAATCCCTCATTGTTGGACAATTAGTTTCTTTTCTCAGGCTTTCATGATTATCAAACAATGTTGCCATTTCTTTAGGAAAGATCCTGGATAGCCAAATTTCAGTTTCAAAAATATGACCATTGTAAAGTCTTTTGATACAGAATACCAAATATGTTGTATTTTTAAGTAATTTACTTTTTATTATGTATATCAGGTACTTGGGAAAACATGCATATAAATAACCATTAATTTTTCTCAAAAGCTAGTATATGACTGTCAACCTAAAAAATAATTTTTCCACAGTTACTAGATATTGATAGTTAAAATATTCAGTAAAATCAAGGACAATATTTTCTTTTTGAATTGTACTGCTTTTGAAAATAAAATTATAATATGACAAAATATTAGATTCATACTTATTTAATGTCATTTCAGCAATTTCTATTTTTATTCCTCTGACCATTGAAAGACATCAATAACTTGTTTTTATAGTCTACCCTACTGGATCTAGAATTTAAAAAATAAATAGCCATGTTTTCTCCTGTGTAATTATCACCTTGAAATGAGCAAATAGCAGCATACACTGATTATATATTTTTCTTTATTGCATTTAATTTGGTGTGCACATAAATAATGATTACATGAATTTGGCCCTTTTAACTTTGTTTGGAGTATGTGATTTCTGTCAGTCTCATTATTATTGTCTGGAATCTTATTTTGTTTTGTGCTTCTTCCACATTGTATTTTCTTCAAAGAAAAATTTGTTTACTAAGATTCAGTAGGATAGTTATCAAACATAATATTTTTGCTCTCAATGGTTTGGCAAAAAAATAGTTAATTTTTTAAATGTTCATACTATATAAGTAGTATACTTTTGTAGCTTCAGTCAGAAAAATGCTGTATGTAATATTTTGTTTCATGTGCAAATTACATTTATTATATGTATATATTTTATGAAAATCAATTAGATTTCTTAAAGCTACACTTTATATTGTAATCAATTGTTTGGATAGTTCAATAGAAAAGTTTTTGTTGGAAATCCTTCACTATCTTTTTATTGATTGATTTTAAAGAAAGAGGAAAGGAGAGAGAGAGAAACATCGATTTGTTGTTCCACTTATTTATACATTCATTGGTTGATTTCTTATATGTGCCCTGATCAGGGATTGAACCTGCAGCCTTGGCATATGGGGATAACTCTCTAACCAAGTGAGCTACCTGACCAAGGTAGAAATCCTTCACTATTAATTAAAATTTAATGTTGCACAAATGCCTTTAATTCTTAAATTTAACTAGAAAACAAATTTGACATGTACCCTTTAAAAGGTTAAAATTCATAATAAATGCTAATATTTAATGGTCACTTCACAAGTTATTGATGTATTATTTTAAAATATAATAATATAAATTTGTTTTCTAACCTCAGATTGTTTAGAGACATATCTTAGTTTTATGAAGGTATAAATAAAGGAAAAAGAATCACAGGTTATTTTCATTAGAAACCCTCATGATACATTTTTTTATCCCAATTAAAGGAAGACTTCTTTAGGCTAAAGCCAAATATTTACACAGAGATAGAAAAGGAATGGGGTGAGGAGATGGGAGGATATTTAAAAATTATTAAATTAGCTACAAAAGTTTAGGGTACTAATTGATGTAGTTTCTGGGTTTCATTTAAGAGTAATAATCTTAGACTTCCATGATGACTGTAATTACAGGTTCACTCATATTTTTCTGAATTTTAGGGTTCTTTCTTGGAGCCTCGATATTAGGCTTAAGAGATTTTTCCCTTAAAGATCCCAAGATTTGAGCATTTCATTTAAAATCACAAGATAGATCGCCTGATTGACACTCCTGTCATCTCTGATCACTACTGTTCAGCTTCACTATGAATTACATACCGGCCAAATCTGTGTCCCCTCTTCAAAGAAGTTTGGGGTATAAAGCTGCTTTGGGATCCCAAAAGTGTGTGCATGTGTGTGTTGGTAAAGAAAACTGAACCAACTCTGTTTGAAGTGCACTACAGAAATCTCCAAAGGTGTACTGATGGTCTCTGTAGCACCCACGTAAATAGTAAAAGCTAAGCCACCACTGGGTTGTTGCTTGTTAATCTGGCCATTTTCTACTGCATGTCTGGATACAAAATCCACCTATAACTTAAATTTTTTAACTTGATTGTCTTATCAACATTATACATATGACTTTAACTTTCTGGATGGATTAATTAGTTTTTTTAAATTCGAAATAACCATTGATTGATTTAAACTTATTGATTTAAGAACAAGTAAAACTCTTAAATGGCTTATATCAAAATAAATAACTTACATAATATGTAATATGATTTTAGAAAACACATTAAACCAGTATCAAAATATTGAATTTTTAAAATTAAATGACACATAATGTACCAGGAGTTTCCAATTTGAGTAAAACAAATACTTTGAGATATTTATCCATTTCATTCAGCGCATCTACATTCTACTTTTCCATTTGTTCTCTGCCTTAAAATATTTTAAGTAGATAAAACAAAGCCTTGTATAATTTAAATGCTTTATCAGGAAGCCAGTCAGATGATTTGAATATTATAGCTTAATACACTTAAATAGACTAGACTATCTCCTCAATAAATAGAAACAAATATATGCAAACATTGTTGCAAATGTGTTTGTCTAAAAAGTGTGACTGTTCCATTAACCTCTTGCTCACTTTTTATTATAATTTTAAAAAATTTTGATATTTAATTTGATTTTGAACATAAAATTAATTTTTAGCGTGCTCAAATTACCAAAATCAAATGAAACCATTAATATGTCATCATATATAAGAATATGAATTTTAGAAATTCTTAGATAAATTTACCCTCTAAACCCATAAGCCAGCATTTCCCACAATGTATTTTTGACATTGTTATAGCAAGATATTAACAGATAATAGGTGGGGGGTTAGATTGCTGTGATGAAATCATTATTCTTTATTGTAGAATTTTCAGGACCTTTTATATGCAAATTTGCTGTGTAAATCTGAAAGATTCAACAAAAATCTGCCTCTTTAACAATTTATTTTCCTTTTATGTAAATACAGCATTGGACACAGTGTTGAAAGTTTAGAAATTACATATTTCTTTCTCCAGCCAGAGAGTGAACAGCTCTTCTACCTGCAATGATTTCTCTAAATTGCTTTTCATTCTTTAGGGAAAGAAAAAAGAAGACTGAGTTTGGTTGAAACCAAAATAATGTTATTGAAAATATTATTTCTAGGTTATTTTCATGAGAAAAAAGGACCAGCAAAGAAAAATTAACTTGCTAGTGAAGAAATTTTATGATGGATACTTTATCAATAGGATACTTTCTTTGGCAAGATATTGTTGTTTATGGAGTGTTTTCTTTATGAGAGTAAGTTGATAAAACACAGGAGAGGAATGGAATGGAAAACTTCATATGAGCCAAATAATTTTGGAGAGAGACATGTCAGGTTACTTTCCTAAGAATTAGCCTCATAGCAGAATTTTACGTTGTAAGTTAAAAGTATATTTACCCACATTTGTTGCCTATATATTCACTAAGGTGGTACCTTGAGATTTCATTGGTTAAGACTCTAACAAAGTGTTTTTCCAGTTAGGGACCATCTGTAGATGATGATTGAGTCTGGAGTTGAGAAATGTGTTTGAGTTTGGAATTTGGTTGATAGCATATTTAAAGCATCTTTATTTGCTTATAGCAAATACAGGTTAATATTACTTTTAGAACCAGCACCCCTGCTCCACCCAGTTATCTGTTGTAAATGATATTCTGAAGGAAAATCATAAACTTGGTTCTACAAAATTGCTAAACCATTATTAAGAATAAAGGCTTTTTTTCTTTGAAAAGCAACATTAAACCAATATATTTTAACTGAGCAATCAGCAAACTATGACCCACAGACCAAATCCAGCCCACTGCCTGTTTCGTAAATAAGCTTTTATTAGAGTTTAGCCACACTCATTTGTTTCTGAATTGTCTGTATCCATAGCTACTTTTATGTTACAGTAGCCGGAGTTTTGGCAGAAACCATATGATTTGCATAGCCAGGGATATTTACTATTGGGCCTCACAGAAAAAGTTGGCCAACTCCTGCCAGTGTATGTCCCACAGTACCTGTAATCAGAAAGAATCTAATGTAACCTCATAAGAGATTGATTTCTGAAAATAGTCTAAATTTCAGACAATACATATATATGTACATATATGTATAGATCCATACATATATGTACATATAATGTATTTAAACTTTTGTTGATTGGTGTTATTAGTATTTAAAACACTATTTTCAAACTGTGATATCAAAATGAAACTTTTTAAAAGAAACTTCTCAGACCCTCCATTTAGCTCAGATTCTTTCTGTATACATACTTTTTGATGCCAGGATGGCTTTTTTGTTCCCTTGCTCTTGGATAAAATAGACATATTTACCTGAGAATACTTTTGAGGTACAAACAATTCCAGGCTTGTATTTTAATCAACCAATAGGTGTGATACTTGACTATATTCCACATTCATATCATGGAGGCACTCACTTGATTTTATGTCATTCAGTTGTTGTTAACATGATATGCATATTCCCCATTTTATAATCTGAGCAACTAATCCAATTATTATTACCATGTTACTCTTAAAAGAACTGATTGCCTCACTATTGAACTGTTGATTTAAATTTGCTATTATACTTAGTGACCATATAATGTAGGATCTTTATACATAATTTTATTCAAGATTTTCTTACTCCTCTTTGAAACTTTTTCTTTCCTTTATATTATTTAATTGACTTCTACTAAAAATCTGTTACTATCAGAATTATCAGATAAACAGATATACAATGAATTTTTTAGAATGAATATTAAAATACCTGCCTTTATACAGGCATAATTTTATCCAGATATCTTTATTGCAGTTTTAAAGTTATGATCTTAAGCAAGGAGCATATATGAGTACATTTATGTTCCTACCTAGTCAGTGCTTGTGCATTTACGTGACATTTATTATAGATACCCACTTGAGTTTACCAAATTATGATTATTTTTCCCAGTTTGAAGATTTGTAGTGTACAACCGAGATTTTGTTTTTATTTTGTTTTTTATTTATGAGAAATGGAGTTTTTCTGTAAATGTATTTAAAAATCATAACCCTGGCTGGTATGGCTCAGTGGATTGAGTACCCGCCTGCGAACCAAAGGGTCACTGGTTGGATTCCCAGTCAGGGCACGTGCCTGGATTGTGGGCCAGGTCCTCAGTCGGGGGTGTACAAGAGGCAACCACACATCGATGTTTCTCTCCCTGTCTTTCTCCCTCCCTTCTCCTCTCTCTAAAATAAATAAAATGTTTTATAAAAATTGTAAGTATACTTTCAGAGCGTGTTTTGTGTTTGCTAAGTTTAGCTAACAATTTAGTTACTGTTCTAACCAAAGTTTTTAAAGACTCTCTTGATATCTATAATTGGTATGTTTTGTAGTAGCACCTATTGTAGAGAGCATTAATTTTAATTTTTAATAGGCTTACCATTTCACTTTATCACCTTCTTTCTCTTTTCTGAAACTACTTTGGTGATTCACTGTGTACCTGAATAGTACTATTCTGAGTGTTTCTTGATCCCAGTTCTAGAAAGTTCAAGTTGAAAATATCTTGAAACTCTATCCACATGTATGTTAGGGCAACCTGTTTTAATACATGGGCTAATTTTATGAAATAGTTTCTAAATGCAGTTGTCAAATTGTATTTGAGACCAATTGAACTTACAACTTTTCTTCAGTAAATAAATCAAGTTTTGATGAATTGCAAGACAAAGTTTTTATAATATCATCATCAAATTTCTGTGTTGTCAAATACATACTCCTTGATCTATGTGTACCAGAAAGTGTTTTATATTAGTGAAGATTTGTTGTCTTTTGTTAAATTTCATTTACATTTTATTCAGATTAAAATTATTTTACATAGTTAATAATCATGATTTTATTCACCAAATTGCATACTTTAAATATATCAAGAAATTATACACTGAATTCGTAAGTACTACCTTGAATGGAAGTAATATAACAGTCTAGCATTTCTTCTTTTATACAGATTATAAGTAGGGCTCACAGATAAGAACTGAACATTAATTTTATGGGTTTTTTTCTACTCGATAGGTGCTATGGATATAGAGGAGAGAAACCGCCAAATGAAAATTAACAAATACAAACAGGTAGCCGGATCAGATTCCAGACTGGAACAAGAGTACCAATCAAAGGCAAGACATTTTTCTTTTTAAAAGTGGTAAAATCAATTAATCATGTCAAACCGTTAGATTCTCAGCTGAATATAGATTAGTCAGACATGAACATATAATGCAGTGGCCCCATGATATTATTAAATGCTCAAATTTATAATGTATTTGTATACCAACTTTTAGGTATAGAATTTGCCTTATTTTTAAAAATTATTATATAGGAGGCTAAAGAAATGAAACTCATAAATGATCTAAAAACAAATCTTTTAGAATTTTTCATTTTATGAAAAGTACAAAGGCTCTAACACCCTCAAAATGTTTAAGCACTATTGTTTTCTTATGGTTTTCCTATACACAGAACTTTTTTGACTTTATAGTATTTTAACAGAATCTGGTATATTAATGACATATTAGCACAAAATACATAGTCATGAGGCATTATTGTACATAGTTTAAAATGTTTTTTTAGCAACAGTCTTCTTAAACTGCTTTTTTGGAAATGCATTGAGGTATGAGGTTTACCATGATAGGAAAAAAGTATTATTTCAGTGTTCTTGCTCTTCATTGCCTTTAAATTTTCAAAACATTTTAATAACATGATATTATTCATGGCCAAAGTCATGAAAAGACTTTGCTCCAATGTACCTATGAAGATTTAATGAAATGCATTGAGGTATGAGGTTTACCATGATAGGAAAAAAGTATTATTTCAGTGTTCTTGCTCTTCATTGCCTTTAAATTTTCAAAACATTTTAATAACATGATATTATTCATGGCCAAAGTCATGAAAAGACTTTGCTCCAATGTACCTATTAAGATTTAATGAAAATCACTAATAAACTTTACTAATAACATTTAGTTATTATGCACTTTATCACTTAGTAACTTAATCATTGCAATCATGTAATATTTGTGGTCTGTTTATCTGTGTGTTAGAGAAAAGCAGTTTGGACTTTTACATGCGTAGGTATATTTTATCCTTACCTACTAAATGCTCCATTTTTGTCTATTATACTCCATTATACTCTGTTCTTTGATAAAGTCAAGACTTAAGTAAAGGATAACTGGCTACGTTGGATATGCATTTGTGACAAGTAGCCCAGATTTCTAGTTTCTCTACTATATAACCTAGAGGAGGCCGAAATTCTTACGTCAGCATCATCTTTCAAACCACCAGTGTCTTCCCCAAACATACCGAATACTGACATAGCAAGTATAGGGTTGTTCATCGCAAACTTACGGCGTGGCGTATTGGAAATAGCACAAGCCCAGAGCCAAGAGAGGTAGTAAGTTTAAGACAAAGATAGCCTTGCCTTTGCTCACCAGGTTCTGAACTTCTAGAAACTTTTCTCTAAAATAAAAATATGAATAACTTCAAATAGTTTTAGTCAATTTTATAGAAAAGTTGCGAAACGATAGAATATTTTAGATCCATCACTAGCCTTTTAAGCTTGTTATCAGAAATGATATCTATGCATTCCCAGGTCTGTTTTTGGTATTTCTGCCTTGGGCTGTAGAGGTAGACCTGATCTTATGTGGCTTCTGTTATGCTCTAATCTCTCATTTATTCACTTTGTATGATCCAAAGACCGAGGCATGAGTCCCAATAAAATAGGATGTTAAAACTTTGTTAACAAGTCTTCAGATAACACAAATTCATTTTATTTGCTTATTTATATCCCACTATACTTCAGAAGGAATGTAGGTAATTTTTAAAAATACCTTTGATACTCTCAATAATAATGTCAATGAAGAAATGAGTATCAAGGGAAAATGAAGTGAGGACAAAACAAGGTAAAGTTTGTGAGCAAAATGCACAGTGTGGCATCCTGTACACCTGCTGTATGTGGGGCATTTACTTTCACCATGAGCTTCCTAACAAGCAGCAAAGGCAGAGGGAGAAATTGAGTTGGTTGTATGAGTTATATAGTTCACACAACAAAAAAAAGTTTCTCAGAAGCAATAGCAATGATTCTTCTAGTGGATACACGACAGAAATTTCTTGCAGAACAATTGACAAAAGAATACTATGGGCATGACTCAAAATGTTTTTCAGAAAAACAAGTTTTGATTCCATTCCAGTTCATATATAAATGAATGCTTGAAGCTTCAAACTTTTATCACTTTGACACCGTTTACTTTAGGTTAGAAGAAATTTTAGTCTTGGCAAAGGACTGATTATACTAAGCCATGTAATTTCCTAAACGTTCTCTCAGGCAGTGGTTTTCACATTGATTTCCAGTAGCATCAACATCACCTGAGGACTTTGGGAATGTAGAACTCTGGGGAAGTATTTCTGTAGTTTTAACAGGCCTACCCAGTGATTCTGAAGTCCACTAAGGGTTAAGAACTACTGCTCAAAGGTGAGCTGCTTGTAAAATTTACTTCTGGGTAACTGAACGAGTTGCCTTCCTCTTTTAGGGTTTTAACTGGAAGCCAATGATGAATGATGTTATTAAAAAATGGAGACTTTGTTTTGAGAATGGTAAATCTGGCACCTTTACCAGGCCTCTCATAGTTTCTAACAAATCCTATCACCTGACTGTCAAATACTTATTCTGTTTTCTGTTGCTGAAATTAGGCTTTTAGCTTAACCAAAAATGTGATCAACTCATACATTACAACTTTTTTAAAGAATCCACAATACAACTCTATTTTGTTTACTACAAAGTATTTCCTCATGTGGAACTATCTTTGTTGAGTCATCTATCTCCCCATCATTCCTAGCTTGATTCTCCTCTCTCATAGATCAAAGAGAAAATTATAGAGGTTTTCTCATCAGGCAAGGGTGTGTGTGTGTATATATGTATATGTAATTAACTTCCATACCAACAGTTCCTTCGATTAAAATTTTCAACAGCATTCTGTCTTTTTAATTAGTAATACTTATATTTCCATTCTTTTCTTCCTTATTTGATAATATGTCAATTAAAAGCTTGCTGTTGACCTATGTACATTAGTACATTAGATCTGATTCTTGAGAAAAATCATTTAACAGATAAGGGAACATAGATATAGAAAGTTTATGTAATTTATCCAAATTTACATAGCCACTAAGTCACGGAAGGTAATATTTGTAGCTAATCTGGTTTTCAAATTTGAAATGTTTGAGATTATATGCAAAGCTTCAGACATATGGAACTTATACTATACATCTGAAATATTTTCCTGAAATTACAATAAAGCTATTAAGCAGCTTTGATAAAATGTAATCGAGTATTAGTGAAGTTTTTTTTTAACAGCACATTTCCACATTTTAAATGGCATTGCCTCCCTGAATTTCTCAAGCCTTCTGCACTGACAGTCTGTAAATGATTCTTACTAATTTGAAAGAAATCTTTTTAGTAACTTGCTTTGAAAGCATCTGTAGAGCAATGCCTATTGTTACTGTCTTTCTAAGAATATTTTAGGTATATTAGGAAATTTAAAAGCAGAGGGCTTACATTTAATAAAAGCAGTAAAAGGCATGTGATGTGATTTCTTTTTAATCAGTGGGTAATTTCTTGTTTTTTTCCTCAAAATAGTTTAACTGTGTAGCCAGTGCACCCTTTCGTGTCTGTTGGTATGCTCCCGCCCCAGTTTAAGTGTCTTTCTGCTGTCCTACTCTTGGCAGAAGCTTAAAAGCCAACTTTTACTTTTTCTATAAAATAAATATTCTCTGCTCTTCACTGGTTCAGAAAAATGTGATCTATTTATTAAGTTCAACAGATCAAATTATAATTCATCATAGACCAACTACCCTTCTGGGAGTAATATAATATTTAATTAATATAATGAGCAATAATTGAAAAGCAAACAATGTAGATAGTATATTTGAAAATTAATATGAGAAATTGGTAATTTTATTTAAATATGTTTTTAATTTTTAATTAGTCATATTTAGTATTTTTAAATTACCCCAGAATATATTTTTAAAAGGGTAGTTCATAACATTTCAAAAGAGAATGCTGTACAGTTCGTTGCTATGGTATTTACTTGGAACGCAAAGATTAGTTCTCTGTAGAAACCATGCCCTTTGGAAAATGCCAGTAATATTTCCACAAAATTATCGCAAAAATGTCTTATCCCATTATATCACTTATAATTTTCTATGTTCTTATTTACCTCTCTATAATTAAGTAATATAGCCCATAAATTATGCAAAACTTTTCAAATATGTACCATAAACCCAAAGTAATTCATTTAACCCATAATATAACAGACTGAGTTAGTGCTGGGGGAACAGAGAGCAACTTAGCAAAAGGAAGGAAAAGAGTTTATCTCCATTCATTGTGAGTGCCCGTTCATAGGCAGTCACCTTCTCACCCAGGCTCTTGTCTTTTAAGTACCTATTCACCAGTTTCAAAGAGACATTAGGAAGAAAGCAATCAAACTAATTTATATTAAAATATGAATAACAACACACAAATAGTGCCATTTTTAAGTCCTGTAAATAGAAATAAAACATGTGATTGAATTGTAGGCCATATCAATATTTAAAAAATTCAAACAGATAAAGACAAAGTATTTTTGGCAAGTAGATAGCCACTGTTAACTAAGCTGTTTCCTTTATTAAAACTCAGTGTATTGAACATTGAGAATACACATTCAAAGCCAAACTTAAGTGCTTTAAATTGACTTTTAAGACACAGGCAACAGGGACACCAGAAGAGTGGAGAGGAGACAGGTTGGGGATCATTCAGAGAGGCCATTCACAAGCATGATGTTCGTAAGTCAAGAGAACTTTAAGACTCCACTATCATCAAAAAGTGGCAGCGACACATGAGCAGAGCATGGTAGATGAGAACACAGCTTGGAGTCAGGCAAACATCACCTCGGTGACTTTGGATAGGTAGGTTAACTTCTTACTCTCAGTTTATTTATTGAACAGGGCTTTGAGATCTATTTCATAGGGTGATGATTAGGATGAAATTAGTAGAATGCTTAATAAGTAGTGCATATAATAATAATAATTATTATTATTTTATTATAGCAACAGCAAATAGGCACCAGCAATGAATGTGATTAGGTCAAAAAGAAATGGTAAAGAAATCATTAAGCTAATAAAAAGGATTTCAGTGTAACTCAACTACTATTGAATGTTTCCTTTATTCTCAAAAAGATTCAAGCAACACAGATCTAAAAGGAAAAATAAAATAGGGGGAAAGAATTTGTGAATCTTCTAGGGATATGGAGATTAAAAAATAAAAGGATACTGGAACACAGTGTGTATGAGAAATTACAAACTAAATTACTAAAATTAAGTAATTATGTTATTGAGATTGACATTAAAGGTGCCTGGCCCTTGGGGAAATTATTAACATGTATATATATGGGGATGGGTATTTAAAAAGAAGTTCTCCTTTATAGTGGTAACATAAACAGACCTGAAAACTGAAAAACTAAATTTATAAAGGATATTTTAAAATGTGGATTAGGTGGCCTTTTACAAATTACTAAGATACATGAAAATACAGGTATTTATAGAAGTGAAGAAATGAAAGATGCTATAATTTTACAGCGGTGATTGAAATAAAACGTTAGGGAAAACAGCTTTGCCTAGGCAGAACAGTTGCGTTACAGGTAGCATATAACACCTCCCAGGAACATTACCACTGAGCTAGGCCCAGCGCCCACTGCAGGGAGAGCATCACCTCTCACACTACCAAGAGAACTTGCTGTTTACATGAAGCATACCTTTGTGCCAGTGTTAGATGAAATCATTTGATGAACAGAACTGGAGAATTCTAATAGGAGCCATCTCAGTAATCCGATGTCTAACCTGCAAGGTCCTCCAGGAGTAGGTTAAGATGTCCCATGGAAATAATGAAGCATCCTTTCTTGGTATAGTCAGTCTACTGTTTCATGAACAGAAGTAGAATTCAGATTTTCAAAAAATTTCCTGCTAGACTTAATCTGGCCAGATGTCCAGCAGAAAGGTTTCATTTAAAAGAAAAAAATTGGAATTAAAATCACCTACTCATAGTTTTCATTCCAAACCAAATCAAGAAATATTACCAGTCAATCGTATTGATGAAAATACCAGAGAGAATTCTAGTGGCTACACCTGGATTTCTTCAATGAAACACATCATTCCTCTAAACTTCAGTTACACTTTGTAAAATGTTTCTGTTCTAGTGCTCATTTCTACATAACCCTGTAATCAGAGAGCTTCATGTTCTCTCGCAAAATCTCAAGAGAAATTTTGTGAAATTGCTAATACGGGAGCATAGGGAGGGGAAAAAAAGATTAGTTACATTACCCAGAAGCATTCTTACTGCCAGATTTAGCCTACATGGCTCGGAGAAAGTGTGCTGATTCCTAGGTGCTGATGCCACCTCTGCATGGCCCACCTCTCCTCCACCATCTGAGGACACATTTTGACCAAGTATTGAACACTTCAGATTGTTTCCTGGCCCCAAACAAGGCCACACTCTACTGGACTGTCTGGCTGCTTATCCAAGCCAACCAGCCTTCAACCCTTTAAGTAGTCACCTGCTGTGTGTTTTTTTACATCATTCCAAGGTTGTTCCTTTACCAAGTGTATTTATGACAAGAAATAAAACTAGGTTTTAAAATCTAGATAGTTAAACTATTAAGTAAGAGCAGCAATATACAATATTAACCTAGAAGTGCAAGAGATATTAGTGGTAATCTTTATCGAGGCCTGATTTAAAAATCTAGTCCCACCTACACAATCTATAAATGGCTGTATTGCCTAATTAAAAGTGAGTCATAGGTTGAGATGAAAAAGAAACTAGATATAGTCATATTTTAAAATACTTTATATCCTGTTTTCTCTCTTCTAAGGTTTTCCTTATGTTTGTGAAGGTAGATTTCTCATTTATATTATACTAAAATTCACAAAACTAGAATTTAAAAGTAACTAAAATTTTTCCATATGTATTTATGATTTCTTGATTTATCTTTGAGATAAATGAAGGAGGGGATAGTCAGTATGTCAAGGGAGAATATCTGTTGCAAGTATAACTTCTTGCTGCTGGGCTGCATTATGGAAACCATAGCAGCAGCCACATCCACAGCACAACGTCTGACGTGTAGGTGACAATAAGAGAGAGAAAGGCAGTTTTGTTCATCAGGCTTCCATTTATTTTTAGTGATTGTGATGAAATACAGACTAAAGAATAGTATTAGAAGTGTGGACTCCAGAACCAAACTGCCTGTGTTCAAATCTTAACCTCTAACTATTTGTGTGACCTTGGGTAGGTTAATTAATGCCTAGGTTTCTTATTCTGTAGGATATGCTAATAATAGTACTTACTTCATAGGATTGTTTTCAGAATTAAATCTATTTATATAGATATGTATTACTCTTAAGCAGAGTTTGGAGTATAATAAAGAATAATTAAATAGTAACTGTAATATGATAATGGTGAATGATGATGATAATAGTGATGAATGATGATGGTGGTGGTGATGATGATGATGATGATGATGGGAAAGGAGAAAAACAAAAATTGTTACATTGTTTCCAACAGGTAACTGGTTCTTACCAAAGTTCTTGGGGGTTCAGGTCTATATTTGTTCCCATCAACAAACTATACTACATGTACATAAATATATATTTAAGGTAATATAAAAATAAGAGAAGAGAAAGAGAAGTGTAAAAATTAATGATAATTTTAAAAGTCTAGAAATTTATTTGGGTTGTCTTATTTTTATTAGTTTAGTCAAGTTTTTATGTACTGCAGATTATTATTCTTACCATTTCTACTCCCTGGCAACTGGTAGGATTTAAACTTTAATTTAAAAATAGATAAAATTGTATTTACACATAATTTACCTACACCTCACACACACGCGCACACACACACACACATATCCCACAGCTCTGAGCCAAGGGAGAATTTCTTTCCTCCATATTTTAGCTGATAGAAGCAAACTATTCGTTTCCTTTTTGTCTCATAAGTACAAATATACCTTGTTTTACATGGAATTTTAGAAATTTTATATTTTTATCTGTGATTAATTTTTGAATTTAAAAGTTTCTAACTTTAGGGTTTTTTTCCCTTAATATTTTGTGTTAGCTTGCTTGGGCTACCATACAAAATACCACAGAGTAGCTAAAACAACAGAAATCTATTTTCTCATGGTTCCAGAGGCTAGAGGTCCAAGATCAAAGTGTTGGCTGGTCTTGTTTCTTTCCAGACCTCTCTCCTTGGCTTGCAGATGACCACCTTCTGGCTGTGTCCTCATGTGGTCATCCCTTTGTGCGTGTCTGTGTCCAGATGTCTTCTTCTTATAAGGACACCAGTCTTATTGGATTAAGGCCCGTGCACATGACCTAGTTTTACCTTAATTACCTCTTTAAAGGCTGCAAAATGGCTGCTTTTAGTAAATATGTTACTAAGAGTTGACAAAAGAAAGAATTTTAAAGTTGCATTCAGCCACCTGCTGCTAAAGGACCAGTCAATGGATAATAGCTTCTATGGCCAGAAGCCACCATTTCTGCCTGTGTATTGCCTGAGAACACACAGAAGAGATACTTTATTTTACCTCCAGCAAAAAAAGGAATGTATGCATTCATCTTTGCTTTCATCAAGCATCCAGAGTTACTGGCTTGCTAACAACTAGAATAACCTACAGGGGGTGAAGTGTACTGATCACCAATGGGAGCGAGATCTTACTTTATAGAATCAGGGCAGATATGGGAAATAAGGAAGGAAGAAAATGTGATAAATAGGGCAGAAGCACTCTTTCCAACTCAAATTTCATATAATCTAAAAGGATTAAGCATAGACATATAAAAGGTACAAATATAAGAATATTCAAAGCATTGGGAATGTGAAAACTTATAGACTTTGTGAACCTATGGCATTTATCACCTACTAAAATATGTATATTCTGTCTTATATAGTGATTATTATTTCTTCTGTATTAAAGTATGTACTTCTTGAAAATGGGGCTATATTTTATTTTATATTTTATATCTTTGTAGTCTCTCCAGTGGTATTGCCTGAGCTTATTGCCTGAGCTATACAATAAGCACTCAGTGGATTTGTGTGTGTAAATGAATGTGAACAGTGATGTCAGAATGACAGAGTTTGGGGCAGATGTTTGGAAGAGGTTTTAGAGCAGGTGAATATTAAGCATTTCATGCCAAGATAAGAACAAGATGTAAACTGTAGGGGAAGGCATGGGTGGGTTACTGCATAAGAGTCAAAAGCAGATTTTCTAGTGGGCATGTGATGATTGGTTTCTGTCTGGAGTTAATCGTAATAGAATACTGAGAAATAATTGGAAGATTTGGGTTCTAATTTTGATTCTACCGCTTAGCTGGTAAGGCTTTGTGTAAATTGCCCAATAGTTCTTTACAGCCCAACTTTTCTGTGTACAAATTGAGGGAACCCTGCTGGATTTTAGGCAGCCTCAACATTAATTAAGAAAATTGTTTAATCTCATAGTTTAGTCTTTAAAATTGGGTTTTAACTAGATCTTCTGTGTTTCATTTCCTTCATCTAATGCTGTTTTTTATTCATTGAATCAGAATTGTCTGATCAGTGTCAGACTCCGAACTGAATGTATTCTCATAAATGATTGAATCTGTACATTTTAAAATTAACTTATGGCATGATAATTATGATTTAGAGAATAAATTTGTATTCATAATATCTTTGCCTATTGCTTTCATGAAATAATTGATAGCTGAGTTTGAATCAACACTAGTCAAAACCTTTAGTCAGTTAGCCCAATTATTTAACTAGGACAGTGTGGAGCCATCTACATCAATAATTTCTATTTAATTTGGCTAATTGTAATTTGAATGTATCCACACTTTCATTATGTGATAACTTTGTTCATGAGCACAAAAATTTGTTGTGATTTTTCTTCAGCTAGAAAGATTACAGATATTATCTAATTAGCAAAATAAGTTTACCAATGTTTTCCTAAACATGGAATTTTGATAATTCCTATTTCATCAGTTTTGGAGATTGTAAAATAATACTTCAGTCTGGAAATAATATAGCTAACCTTGAAACAGATCTCATATGAAAAAGGGAACTTTTGGTTTGTGATAACTTCAGGAGGTAGAAATATTGTTGTAAAAGGGTATGGAACTTGGCCTTGCACATGGAAGTGCCCAGTAATGGTAGTCAATTTTATTATTTATTATAATATGTGAGATAGGGGAAATAAAAGAAAACTGACGGCAGAATTCCATTCTGATGGATGAACCAAAACTCACCAGTCCAATACAATGTCCCGAGTAACAAAGAAAATGGCTATGAAATGGCCTTTTCAGGTCATTTTCATGACTAAGAATGCGCACAGCAAGGCTAAGTCTGCAGGGGTCCAGTCATATAAGACAATGTTACTTCTTAATTTAAACTCATTTCTATTTTATCCCTACCCCCAAACTAAGTAAATAAAAGATTACCTGAATTTTTTAAATTGAATATAAAAGGGTTAGTTCAATAGGACATAATATTAACACCTTATAATTCAAGTTAGTTTATATAATACTGTATTTTTATCATTTTAAAGTTTTACTTGTTTAAAATCTATCCAACTTGTGTTATTTTCATGCTATTTTTATATTCTGATTATACATGTCATTTTAGATAGAAGTTTTGAAATTCCAGAAAGGAAATAAAATATTTGTTTTAAAGTGTATATTTAAAGAAAACAACATGTGAATATTTTAAAAAATATTTTGTTTATTTATTTTTAGAGAGAGGGGAAGGGAGGGAGAAAGGGAGAGAAACACCAATGTGTGTTGCCTCACACACACTCCACTGGGGACCGGACTGTAGCCCAAGCCTGTGCCCTGACTGGGAATTGAACTGACGACACTTTGGTTCACAGGCCAGCACTCAATCTACTGAGCCATATGAGCCAGGGTAATATGTGAATATTTTTAAAAGAAATGACTTAGGTTCTGCTTAGGAACATGCTTGCCTAGTAGCCCATTAAAAGTGAAATTATAACTCACAAAAATTCTTCAAATGAAAAGAAATAGAGTTTTATATTAACAATTTGTATAAGTTTAGTCAATTCACTTACCTGACTCCCAGTTTTCTCATCTATAAAATGAGGAAGCCAATAAGGATGTCACTTTCACCTGTAAAATATTTTGATTTTTTTAATGACTCAGTGACAAACGAATAATGAAAGATAGGCTTCAGCATCAAATAACATACTTCGGCTCTTTTTTTTTTTAAGGGTGGTTACATGAGTCCTCTTTTGTATATCCGAATATAGTTTGTAACCTCAGGGGACATTTAGCAATTTTCTCTTTGCTACAACTCAGAACCGCATACCTGAGGTGTCTCTGAAGCTGGTCAACTATTAATTCTGAATTCTGGTTCTGCAACATTAAAAGAAAAAAATGCCAGAGAAACTATCAAATGAATAATAGTACAACAAAGGACTGAGTAAATGAGGAAGTAATAAAGGAAGGGAGATTAGAAATGGAAAAAAGAAGGGAGAGAGGATGAAAAGAAAGGAAGGAGGGAGGGATAATTCTTCCAGTCTAGGAATTCATAATCAAATTAGGAAGACACATACATAAGCAGTGCTCATACAAAATACCCTGTGTTAGTGATGTAATAAAAGTAAATGCTGAAAAGGAAGAATAAGAAGAGAAGTATTCTTTTTGCTTGGAGAAATCTGTGAATACGTTGTAGAAGAATGCATGAGGCAAAGGAAAGGTCAGGCAGAGGGGAGGGAGGTCTTAAGCAGTTGTAGAAGCATATGAACACAAGCTGTGTTTATGGAACAGCTACTAGTGGTTCTTTGGAAGGAAAATGTAGAACAAACTGAGATACTTACTAGGAGATGACAATGGGAAGCTGGCTGGGACAAGATGGTGGAGGGCTTTAAGTCTCTCAGTTAAAAATCTAGAATGTTCCTTTTTACACTCCTGGGCTTTAAAGAAGTCACCAATATTACTAAATTTGTGCTTTTAGAAGATAACTTTAATGGTATACTTAAGATGCATTTGAAAAGGAGATTAAACCAGGAATCCCATTTAGAGGCTAGTGCTGTGGTCCAAACAAGACCTAATTGTTATTCCTTGCCATGTTTTGACTGTTGGCTCCATCCCAAATGGTTTTAATGCAAACCCAGTTGATGCTGCTCTCTCTTCTCCCACAAGGAATGAGAGTAGTGGGCCTTGTCCAGATGTCTGCCCTGTCCTAAATTTGATGGGTCATTGTAACTCTCAGGCCCTTTCCAGTTTTTCAACAGTGGTAATAGAGTACCTTGAGTTACTCTATTTTTTCTAAAGCATTAATATTTGAAAGGGAACCCCACTTTATATTCCCAATCCATTAATTTTTGTTGTGTCTCTACCTGCTTCAGGTTCCCAGAACCTGGAGTCTACTTTTGGAATGCTAGCTTGTCACTCAATATCTGTAATATCTCTACCCTATATCCTAATAAAAGGTATAAATATTCTCTAAAAATACAAAAATCATATGATAAGCCACATAGTATTTAAAGGTATTTATAAAAGACCAAGTATTAGGAATTCTTATGGGTAAGGAGAGTTTCTTTACGATATTTCTTAATTCTAGGTAGATTTTACAGGTTTCTAATCTGAGGGCTTGGGGAAGCTTTTAGTCATAATAAGGGTGTAAGTGTTTTAACAATGACTCCTCTCATCTTGAAAAATAAAGGACTCATCAGTTTAGACTAGCAGGAGACAATCTGTTCTACTCTTGCTGAGCTTGGATGTGAATGAAATGTTATATATATCAGAATGAAATACTAATTAGTACAAAGGGTCTGAGAAGAACCAACTTTGAGAACACTTCTTGACTAAGGCAGAGATTTCAGGAGTAATTAAGGGCATAAAAATGAATCTAACACCCCAAACCAATATAAAATAATAGTAAAAGTAAACTGTAATTTAAAAATTAAAAATTAAATAAATTTTAAATGAATCTAATACTAAACCTGTTGAAAAAGAAAAATATTCAAGTTATGTGGATACATCTAAATTAATAAATGTCTGAGTGTTAATACATATTATCTGTAAATTTAAAGATAATAATTGTCTTAGATATTGGGGGAATGATATAGAAAATATTTGAAAGTTTGTAAACTATAAAATTATTGAACTTTTAATAATTATTAGTGTTATGGTCATGGATTGTTACATTCCTTGGTTTAACTTTTCTTGATGCCAACTATAAATATAATTATAAAACCTAATGTAGGCTAACAGCTTTAAGAATACAAAATTTCCAAGTTAGGTTTGGTATTATCTCACCTTAAGTAAATCAGCCAATCTGGTGTCAAAAAACAATGGCTTATACTTTAAATGGAATAAGGAATTAGGAACTTATAAAGTTTTCATAGCTTTTTTTAAGTCAAGATAAAATGTTTGGGATTATAGCCGAATGATGAGGAAAACTGAGTATCACAATCTAGAGCTTCTCTCATTTTATCATGGACTATGCCTAATTGTTATCATGATAAATGTTTACTATGTCTCAAGACCTATCTGATCTCATTTAAAACTTACACTAGGCTCAGAGAAGAGACTTGACCAGAGTACTTAGATAGCTACCCATAAATAGGAGAGCAGTTATACATTTATGTCTTTCAACTCTCTAATCCATCGTCATTATGATGTACTGCTTCTTGTCATTAAAATTAGATGTCTATATTATAGTTTTCAACAATATTACTGGTTAAAGAATGTTCCTTTATACCATGAGGACAGAAAATATTTTTCTGATACAGAACAGAATGAATGGCATATCATTTAGGTTTACATTGACATATTCGTAACAAAAAAAAAACCCTATAAAATTATCTGAAAATTATCATTTTCACAAATAAGGGGTATAAACAGCAGCCTCAGCTGGTACTACTCCCTGTTTCTAGAGCGTGTGTTCCTGCTCCCTGTTGTTAGAGTAAGACATCCATCTGCATTGTCACAGAAAGACTCCTGCAGCTCTGAACTCAGGTTTAGATTCCAACACCAAAGAAAAGCCAAGAGGGAACAGCAAATGGCCTTACCAGATGAGGCAGCCCTCTGTACTCAGAAAAGTAATTGCTCTCTCCAAGCCCCTCCCCGTAGGCATCTGCTTATATCTCAGAGGCCAGACTCAAGTCGAATGATGACTCTAGTTACATAAGAGATCCTGAGGTGGTTTTGTTTTGTTGTTGTTGTTGTTTGTTAAACCACTACAATAAATCTGGATTTTTTTCTATAAAGAGCAAACAGAGAATAAGCATATTAGTAGGCATTCAGGAGCAACTGTGACAAATATGTAAGTGTAACAGACTCTGATTACCAGCATGAAAGACCAAGAACGCATTCCGCAGTCCCACATAGCTAAAAATTAAGACATTTGTTTCTATAAAATGACTGTGCAATACTTCTGAGCTGAATAAAGTATAGAATATTGGAGGGGAAGTCAAAAGATAACTAACAGATATTCTAGGTTTTAGTTGGATATTGAACCTGTTAAATAATGCGGGAACATAGGTAATATAAAAACAGCTATCCGGAGGTGGAAGAGAATAAATTTGGTTTTGGCCAGTTTGCATTTGATGTACCTGCAAAATAACTTATGGGAGATGTCCTGTTAGAATCTGTAAATACAGATCTGAAGCTTGGGAGAAGGCGAGCGCAAAAGGTAAGGATTTTTTCATCATTACGTGGTAGTTAAAATGGATAGATAGATCACCCTGGGGGAATTTGTATAGTGAAAAGAAAAGAGGATTAAAGATTAAAATCTTTGGAAAATATAATTTAAAATCAAGTTAGAGGAAGCGAAGCCAGCAAAGGAGATTCAGAGGGGTAGTCAGGGGGGCAGGGGAGAAACTGTGAATGACGGTACCTGAGAAGCTGTCGTGGAAAAGTTTCAGGAAGAGAGAGGACTTCAGCAACATTAGATACACTGGCAAAATCAAGAAAGAAGAAAACTAAAAAGATACTACTGTCTAGTAATTTAGGATATTATTGGTATTTTGTTTGTTTTTGACAATAGTTGCAGTAAATAGTAGAATAGAATAAGTGAAAAGTTACAGGTTCTGATGAGGAAAGTGGTAAATGGATTTGTTAAAGACGAAAGTGTGAGCTAGATGTCTAAGCCTGGGATTTCATTGCAAAACTCACATTTCCATCTCTGAAAATTCTGAGAAATCAATGGAAATAAATAAAAGATGACATTTCTCAAGGAGCAGCTTATTAATAGTAGGCATAGAGTTCCCACTGAGCCAAGCCTTTGGGAAAGTAATAATTGATTACTAGTAAGAATTCTTCCTCTACAAATTCTCCAGGAAAAATAATTAACCATAAGGCCTAAATTTCCTTCAGACCAAGAGACAAAAGTGTTGGCCTCTAGGCTAACGTCCACCCTTTCTGCAATTGTGGGTTTTTAACCTTAAGCTGTTCTTGCTGGTTTACCTTTCACAAGATTTCGCTGGATGACTAATTTACACATCTGATATATTATTGTCTTTTATTCATTGTGTCCTTAGGAATCTGAGTGAGTCCTACAAACAATGCACATATTCCTAAACCCCTCTCCTGGTGGCATGCATCAACTCTGTTCAGTGAACACTTGGTAACTTGAAATCAGCCATAATTGTAATGAAGTATTTATTCCTCAGAAATCAGCAAACTATAAATCCGAACTTTTCCCCCTTGGATAGCTGGTTGTTCAACATATACTAGCACACCACTGACTCTACCGCCCATGGAGAATGAAAGAGTTAGGTGACTAAACTCTATTCAGCTACCATCACAGTGTTTTATGCTCTTGTTTGGTACTTAATACTGGAGATAATACTCCAGTATAAAGCCCAGACAAAGTAAGCATTCTCTTCATTTTTATTGCATTCCTACTACATGCCAGACACTGATCTAGATAATGGGAATATAAAGTAAATAACACAACAATTATCCTCAGGGAGTTTATAATCTAGCAGGATGGATGGATAGAAGATGGATGGATGGAGACAGATAGGAGTCAGATACATGATAAGACTATAAGAAAGATGTGAATAAATTAGTTAAGGAACACTCAGGTAGTGATTAATTCTCCTTGAAGGAATTAAGAAAGATTTTTCTAGCTGGGATTTCATTGGAAGAATATTGTTTATAAGGTTAAATCTTAAATTAGCCTTTTATATTCTGCGGCCTTTCCTGTCTTCTCTCTCCCAAGCAGAGACTTTATCCCACAATACCCTCTTTAGGAGACCTGTCTAAACAAAATTATCTCTGGCCAGCAGAGTTTTGCACAGTGCAGCATTCAGATCAGACACTGAGAAGAGCGTTGGCTAAGACAGAGAAGAAAATCATCTGGAAGTAACTCATCAGAGAGAGTATCTACAATGGTGGGGCTTTCAACAGACAACAGCTCTTCCCGTGAATTATGATAGGCAATAAAAATAGGTGTCAAAAAGAGGAGAACATCTTGTTCACATGATTTCTTGAACTGACCGCAGCACCAACTCTCTCTGCTCTGTTCGCACCTCCTCTGTGTACCACCCCCAAGCTGAATCTAAGCCCTGCCCAGAACTTCAGCCTCTCCTTTCTCTTCCAAAGATTGTGTTTGCCCTAATTTTTCCCCCTTCTTTTGATCTGTTCATTGTGTTTTCTCTCTGAATATGGCATGAATAGTGCTACAAGTCCTCCTGATGATATAAAACTTGTTTTTCTTCAAACCTGGACTTTCTTACTGTCCAATATTTTGCAATAATCAATTCTTGAACTAGAGCTTTAGACAGCAAACACTACAGTGTTCTGGTGAGATTTATTAAACTGGAGACTAGAAATGCTTCCGGGAACTCTCTTATAATTCCACCCACATGTTTTGTCTGAGAAAGCTCAAACTACCTGAGATGCTGTAGAGAAATCACTAGGTAATAACCTCATTAAAAACTTTAAATGAGTATACCGGAGAAAAGAAAAATTTTATTTTAGAAATTTGAATATACTTTTTTCTCAGGAATATTATTCTAAAATTTTAATTAAAACTTTCAGTAGAGCTTTGCAGATATGCTGCTACTTTCCACTAATGTTAGGTAAATAGGGAGAACATTAACTTTTCTCAACCACTTAGAAACTCCTTAGAGTCTGGAACATCCTGAAGAAGAATAATTTCCTGTAAATTTTCCTAGTTTATGATCTGCTTAATAGTAATGCACAAAACATCAAAATGTTGTCGGGAAAAGCTTCCTCACTCTCTTACAAGATTTTAATGATCTCCAATGAGAGCACAAATTTTCATCTGGGATCATGTAATCCTATGCAATAAATCTTTCTTTTTTCCATTAAAGAGAACTATAAACATATTGTTCATTGTTCATCTGTCAGCTATAAACTAGTACATGCTAATTCTTTAAAACACTGTTTATTGTGCAGTGCCAAGACAACATTATTTCCTAAAATAAATGAATTTACATTTATGACCAATTACCTTATAATAATAATTTAGCTGCTTCTATCTCACTTTTTGTTTATTATATTTTAGGACAAGCAAAAAACACATTTAAGAAAGGCAAAAAAAAAGAACCATTTTAAAAGTAAACTCCAGTGTTAGGTCGTTTATTTGATTTCTGGGCTTTTTGTGAATTGTATGTATGAGGTGTTACATTCTAAATGTATTTAAAATAAGTTTTAAAGTTTTATTTATAAAATTTTTTTTGTTGTTTCTCACTTTCCATATATCTCATTCTGTTGCTCATGTGTCTATTTGTACTGGAAACCTGAGCTGTATTCCAAAGGTAAACACTTCATTACTTAGAAGCACCCAGGGAAATGCACCTGATGCAAGCCAGGAATAGGTAGCAGAATCTTCATCAAACTAGAGAGTTTGAAGCTAGTTTGCATTTTTCTTTATATGAATTTTCACTCTGTCTTTATTTAATGACCTACTTTTTAGGCACTCTATGTGCTAAGCACACTTTTAGGTATTTTGAGTCATTTCTCTCTCTCACAATAATCCTTAAAATGGGATTTATCCTTATATTACTGGTTTAAAGGCTGAACCTGAGTTTCAATTAAATTAAATCTCTGACTTTTAGGTGGTAAGAGTGCTTTTACCACCTAAAGATAAGGAAGATGTTCTCCTGAACTTTAGGAACTTTTATTCCCATAGAGAGTTAGAAAATTAAACACCAACACTTTTACACACACACACACACACACACACACACACACACACACACCCTCTATGGCAAGAGGTATTATGTGATAAATTATATAAAAGCTGTTAAACTATAGTATATGGAATCTTTTCTTTCCTTAAATTTTGCATGTCTATCATTTTAGCTCAGCAAACTAGGTTGTATGAGAGGTCTTAGCCAAAGATATGTTCAATGCTCGCCATGTGTGTTTTAAAAAATTCCTGAGGCTTAGACTAGCCTCTTTGCACCTGTGAACTGTAGCAACAGGTTCAAAAGTCATGTAGAAAAACAAAGGCTAGAGAATGAAAAGTCAGATCCTAACTACTGAGATTCAGAAGCCAAGCAAGCAGTTTCAGAACAAATGGGTCAGGAACTAATCCAGGAGAAATAGGATACAGAGGTACTAGGCGGCCTTGCATATCGGGATAAAATAATAGAGAAAAATGTAAAATAAAGCATCTGTGTCAGCCAAGAAGTGTCATTTATCTCCTGCTGAGGTAAAGCTCTTCCTCATCCCGAAGTCGGGAATGAGTATTTCCCTATGAAGGGTGGGATGCAAATAATCCTCGCCCGGCAGATGGTGAGTTACTGAAAGAGTTCAATTTAATATTTAAATTTTGCTTTATACAAATACTTTCTGAGACAAATCTTTTGGATTTATGTAGAAATAGTTATGCTATATTTTTATTGTAGCTTAGAGCAATCTTAAAGTAATAAATTTATTTTTGGGTATTTTTAGCCAATACTTCTTTTGTTAAAGACATTCCTAGAATTGATACCAAGCCAGTATGTAGCTACTATATAATCATCATCGTCATCATTATCATTGTCATTTGTCATTTATAAAATACTTGTTATGTGTTAGATATTGTTCTAAGTGCTTTGTATACATTGCCTTATTTAATTCTTGTATCATATCTAGAAGATGGGTATGATTGTTACCCACTTTATAACACGTAAGAAACTGGAATCATAGAAACAATTATCCCGAGATCATATACCTAATAATTAATGTAGCCAGGATGCAGACCACTGATTCAGTCTCACTCCAGAACATGTGCTCATAATGATTTTAATATTTCCCTTACTACCTCCTAGAGTTAAAATTTAGGAATTTTTCACTTGAATTTAGATGATATAATAATCCCATGAACAAAAGCAAAGAAAAGATATAATACCAAAACTGCTGCAAAGAAAAAAAAGTTATACCAACACCGCTTATCTATTCAATGTTAAATTATTTTAAAAGATATGTCAGACTGATTTTCTTTTTTAATATAAATAAGAATAAAAAAGGTAGGCCCCCAAATACAGTATAGTGTCTATTGAACAGTTTAATAGTTTTGAAAATTTTCTTGAATCATTTAGTTTTCATATAAATGAAATGTTCAAAAAATATATAAATAAAAAGAAAGACTTCGGTTTGTGTCTCAACTTGAGATCAAGTTTGCTGTGAATACATCTGATGAAAACACACGTACACAGCGTATGTGTGTCTGTAGTAACAGAGAGCATGTTGACCCACCCGTTGGAACATGTCAGACAACAGCTGTCAATGGCTGAGGACATTTTCAGTCAAAGTGTAGATTTTTCAAATATTTAAAATTTTTTTTAGTTTGAAAAAGAATGTCATTGGCTAAATGTTCTCCAAATAAATCCATTGTAAATAAATAATCTTCTTTTTAAAATAAAACATGGGTGTTCCAGTTACATAGATAGTTCCTGGTGGGGGGAGCAGCAATTTGTTTAAACTTAATTATACTCTTTGTGTTAATTGGGAATTTATTCACTGAAATGGACAGTTAAAGTGGGCTAAGACAGGCCAATTTTTGCCTAATTTGAATGTATGTTTCTAAATTAAGAATTTGATTATTAAAATTTTATGAAGCCTTAGAAATAATCCCTTCATCCTACATTTGAAAAAAAGCATCAGTTGTTAATTCATAAGTATATAACTAGGTACCAGAAGATTGCATAGAAAAAAAAAAAACAGCTTGTTAAAAATCTGATGTAATGTTTATACTACGCCCTACAATTCATTTGATCTTAGCCAAAATGTTTATATCTGACACTTATAGTGAATTGTTGTTCACACAGACCTGTTTATTAGGTAATGATTCTTAAGTCACAGTAAGTGGTTTCTGTAAGATAACAATGTTCTAAGCTTTGTGAAATCTACCACTCTCTATGATTAGAGAAATCTGTTACAAAATTGACAGATAAGGATATTTCAGTATTGTGTTTGAAGTATACATAATTAAGGAAAAATCTATTAGCAGATATTCTCATAACCCAGTAATAGCTATCAGGAACATCGTGACCCTGGCTGAATTTTTTTTACATTATGTCTGTTGCCAGGCATATATTACATTCAACCCTTGAACAACACTGGTTTGAACAGTGCAGGGTCCACTTATACATGTTTTGTTTTGTTTCTGTAAGTACGGGAAATGTTTTTTCTCTTATTTTCTTAACAATTTATTTTCTCTAGCTTTATTGTAAGAATTCATATATAGCACATTTAATATACAAAGTATGTATTAATGGACTGTTAACCTAATATCAATATGGCTTCCAGTAAATAGTACGCTATGAGTAGTTAAGTTTTGAAGGAGTCAAAAGTTATATGATGATTTTCAACTGCTTCCAGGGTGAGGGGCCGGGGGTAGTCAGGTCTTCTAACCTCCATGTTGTTCAAGGGTTGACTGTATTTCTAATTTTGAAAACAACCCTGCAAAGAAGATATTATTCCTATTATTTTATAAACAGGGTTTTAAAGGTTAAATAATTTGCTTAATTTTACTCAGGTAGTAAGAGGTTTCCTTACTCCAGGTTTTCCAGACTCCGTAGTCTATTATTTTTTTTCATCCCAATGTAATTAACATAAAGCATTGATGATGGTTTTCAATTTACCAGAATATTTGAACATCCAGAACACCCTACACCCTGGCTGTCCCAGATAACTACCTAATCATTTCAATTCCAGGAAATTTGAATTGAATAAATAATAACAACATTTTCTAGTGTTTCTAGGATTCATCAAAATTCCAGCAGTCATTCAAAAATTAAACTTTCTTTTTTCTCTTCACTTTTCTAAAAATAGTTAGTATTTTATGATTAGATTTTATATTATCTCTAGGTTTTCAGTGAAGCATAATGGATTAAAGAGGAAATTGATGGCTACCAAAATTGGTTTTTCTAAGTTACAATGGCAAGTTTACTACAACTTTTTTTTCAAATTTTATTCAGAAACAAAAATATGCTACTTCCTAACATTAAGCCAAATGTTTATTTCCCAGATTTTACCTAAATGTTCTTCCGTGAGGCCATTGCTGTTGTGAAACTATTTTAATGGCCTTTTTTGGGGTGTGGTGAAAATGCTCTTATTGCCTTTGCTAAAAAAAAAGGTTTTATATAAATTGAATTTTTCTTTTAGGATAATTGCCATTCACTTTTGTTTTATATGCAACTGAGTGGGGTTTTGCAGTATCCTCTGTGGACAATAAAGTACTGAAATAGGAGAAGCTAATAACTGCTTTGTGTGGTAATACTGACAACTTCTGCGTATTTGTCAATCTGTGTTAACAGTATCGATCAGGATGGGATCCTCATAGAGGGGCAGATAATATTTCCACTAAATCTTCGGACAGTGATGTAAGTGATATATCTGCGGTTTCAAGGACTAGTAGTGCTTCTCGTTTCAGCAGCACAAGCTACATGTCTGTCCAATCAGAACGGCCAAGAGGAAACAAGAAAATCAGGTGAGTAAGGGGACTTGTGCAGGAAACTCTTCTAATTGTATGTTAGGAGGTCTTTCTTTTTCTTTGGATAAACATAATATTCTCTATTTCTAAAGGTTAATGTTTGTCATTAAGGCAATAAGAACTTCTGTAGATACCATTTTTTATTTTGTTTTGGTCTACCTTTCAAACTTCTTACACAGGTGAATTTTATAGAACTTACAGCAATTTTCTTACTAGAGTACTTGAATTGATATCATTAGTTATTTTCTAATGTCTTCTTGAAAAAGTAATTGTTATACATTCATTGAGGTTAAAGTGATGGTTTTGTGAAGACTTGAATTTTGCAATGTTCTAAGAAATATGAAAAATAATATTTGGAGGGTTTTTTTCGTAGCTGAATATATTCCAGTGATTCAGAAAACATAAGAATATTATTTTTTAGTAGGTTGCTCCTTATCCTCCTGAAACTCTTATAAATACATGGAAAAGTCCTCAGCTCCTCAATATTTATGAATGTTATATATATATGCTTGTATAATTTGTGTTTATCACCAGACCTATAGATTTTATGGGTACCGGAGTTAAATTATTTTTTTACTTGTAAGTATCAAAAAAAAATTTATAATGAAGAGACCACAACTTTTTTCCATGCAACTCTATAATGGGAAAATGTGATTTTAAAACAATTAAGATGAAGTGTTGCTTACACAAGTGCTTCTCCGGTATACTGGAAAAAAGTTTCAACATTTAAAATTTGTAATTTTTATTTATATTTTTGTAGTTTTTATTTCCTTTCTGTTTAATTTTGTATGCATATTTTTTCTTACTTTTTCTTCTTTGTGTTTGTTTGCATGCCTTCCTTCGATTTCTGTTGCTTTCAAAGGCCAAAGGGAGTAGCAGAGGGAGGGAGAGAAGGGGATAAGCACGAGGAGCTAGTTC
Organism: Anoura caudifer; assembly: GCA_004027475.1. Classification (NCBI taxonomy): domain Eukaryota; kingdom Metazoa; phylum Chordata; class Mammalia; order Chiroptera; family Phyllostomidae; genus Anoura; species Anoura caudifer. The sequence continues at coordinate 331,744 of PVKU01000332.1, read as the reverse complement.
ATGAGGAGGAAGAGGTAAAGCAAGAAAGAATTGATGAGACTGAGAAAGGGAAAGAGGTTACAGAAACATCCAATGAGAAAAACAGAGAATCGGGAGATGAGGAAAAACCACAAGATACACCTGAGCAAGGGAAAGACAAAGGCCAGTGGAGTAAAGAGGATTTGCAGAGGCGATGCTCACAAAATGGTGGCAGGTAAAATATGCTCATTTTTGTAGACATTCCCCGTTAGTAACTTAGTCTTTTTTCCTATCCCTGAAAACTGCTTTGCCTCTTACATTTGGCTCATTTTCTTGTGTTTTCTATATTTATATTCTAATACAACTAATTAACATGTTGGCAAATTATCATCAAATAGATTGACTTACCAAACAGTCTTTCATTTATATCAACTAGTTCTGAGAGTCTGAATTACTGGTTTTCAAGTTATTTAGGATTAGCTGAACCAAACTTAAATTTCCCTTTAGTTTTTTTTATCATGAATTACCATCTATCTTCCCCATTTGTACAGTCAAAACCTTTGAAATGAAGTTCTGAAAGGGCTGAAGAAAATTAGCTTACTTTTAAAGAAATATTACATACTGAAAATGAATTTTTTAAATGAGTCAGCAAATAACAAGAAGTAAACTTTATTCAATCTGTAGCTCTCATGCCTCTTAGTTTTCTGGTGGGTTCTGGTGCAGTTTTGAGTCCCAAGGAAAAAGGAAGGGTAGATACCCCTGGGTTCCTTAGAAGGCAGACATAGTGGCTTAGGCCCCTCTCAAAATTCATTCAGCTAGAGAAACTGCTAAAGAAGGAAATTTGAACAGGGGATAAAGGCAAGGAAAAAAACAGAAATATCAAGATATAAAGCAACTATGCTTTCATTTCCGTAACACAAAGCACTAAAGACAAAGCTATCTGTATAGTGCTCTACTGAAGGTCAAATCAGCACAAGTACGCAGAAAGACTTCAGCCTTCAGCCTGAGGGGGTGGTTTTCTCTAGTTACATTTATCTGAGACTGAGTGAGGATTGCAAATCTTGCACATGTTGGAGGAATTGGGGTTTCTATTATTCAGCCCACAATTTGATTTTGTGTTAGTACAAGTCGGCTTGATAAGCGCACCCTATTATAAGCCAAATTTTGCATTAATATATCTTAACCCAGCATCAGTTTGTGCTTTATTCTCATTAATGAGAAAGATAATTGGGACAGATGTTTGCCCCTTGTTTGCTATTCAGGGGCTTAGTCTATGATATTTAAAATTTGTCTCAGATTGGTATGTTTAACTATATCACTGCTCTGTGAAAGTTTCTGTATAACAGACATTAAATCTAATAATGAATATTAAGGTAGGCATATTTTGTGATTTGAGTCTAAATTATTAATTTCAGTCTGTCTTTGTTTTTTATTCTTTTTTAAAAGATTTTATTTATTTATTTTTAGAGAGAGGGAATGAGGAAGAGAGGGAGAGAAACATCAATGTGTGGTAGCCTCTGGAGCACCCCCTACTGGGGACCTGGCCTGCAACCCAGACATGTGCCCCACCTGGGAATTGAACTGGCAATCCCTTGGTTCCCGGGCCTGCGCTCAACCCACTGAGCTCCACCAGCCAGAGCTCTCTTTGTTTCTTATTTAACTTTTGATAGTTACATTAGTTTATTTAGTAAAATCCATTTTGCTGATTTGCAAGGCATAGGATCATTTTGTCATTAATTCACAGAGAAAAGCTTTCTAATTTATCCTTGGAAAGAGATAACAGTTTTCTTTTGTCTATACTATATAAATGACAACACGAGTCCATTGATGTTTGCCTAGAGCCAAAAGCCTATACAGGTATACCTGGCTTGGATAGAGGTTTAGAAAAGGTTATGACCTAAATTTCCAATTTCTAAAAAAATTTTACCAAGGACATTTTTTCATTGCTTTTAGAGAGAAGGAAAGGGGGAGGGGAGAGAGAGAGAAACATCTATTGGTTGCCTTCTCCTAGCACTCTAACCGTGGATCAAACCTACAACCTGGGTACATGCCTGATCGGGAATTGAACCCACAATCTTTCTGTCTAGGGGATGATGCTCCAACCAACTGAGTCACACCAGCCAGGGCCTAAGTTTCAAATTTTTAATATTACTTTCTTCATCACATTCTTCAGGTAGGGTTATTTTACAGGGAGAAGGAAAAGGTGCTATATTTCTAACAATTTGAGTTATCAAGTACAATTTGAATTGTACTCAGTTTGAGTAGCTATATAGCATATTTCTGGAACTGTAAACTGAAGGGGCTCAGGCTGATGTCTCCAGGGAACATATATTCCATAAGATGGCAAGAGTGTCAACTGCAATTTTGGTAAGAAAATGGTGGTGCCAGACTGCAAATGGGATCTTGAATTTGCTTTCATTTCTTAGAACAAAACTAACAATCAATTCTGAGAGAAAATATGTTTGAGTACTCCCAGAGTCATTTGTTTCGGTAGTTGTTAAAAATAATTTGTACCTTGTTTATATGCTAAAAACAACTTATGTGCTTATACAACATTATCGGAAACAATCATCTTCTATAATACACCATTGACGTTTTATACCTTTTACTTGTAATCCAAGTTTTTATAAACAAAAAGTTTTCTGACTTCAGAGTTTAAGTGTTTGTAGTACTGTTAGTACTTAAAGTTAACATAGTGACTACAATGAACAAAATTTATTATAGTTGCTATTTTCATTATAGCATTTGGATCGCATTGCATGGTACAGAATTATGTTTTCTGTGTTCTATTAAGTCAAATTAACATACCATACATCTTCTGAATTTACAAGTAGAAAATGAATAGCAAAATATAGACTCAAGGAAGTTCATTAAATATTTGAATATATTTGTCCTAAGTTGATAATAATATATTCATACTTAGCTATTTATAGTTATACACATGTATACAGGTCTAGTAAAATGCCCCTATATCATTAATGATGATATGGTGAACTCTAAAATCTGGAATTATATTGGCCATTTAAAATATTTTTCTCACTCTGTGTAATCTTAGATGTAAAATTTTAAATTTTACATCTATTTGCATTTGCTGATTATATGCCAAATACATGTAGTAAGTTGGCCCAGGGGGGGAAAAGAAGTAATGAGATAAGAAATTATTCATTCAACTATTTACTTAGAAAATTTCTCAGGCAGTGTACTTAAAATTGGAAATGGAAATGAAATTAAATGTTTTTGTACTTTTAAGCCCAAGAGTGAAGCAGTTGCTTAACCTTGGGTGGATGGATGTTTAACGGTAGCAGCATATCCAAAACATGTCATCACGATACCTGAACAAATTCACAGGAAGTTGTGACAAAAAAAAAAAAAAATTGGCAACAAAAGGGGAGATCTCAAATCTGCAATGGAAGGTAGTCAAAACAAATACTGAAAATAGGGCATTGTCAAAATCAACAATGTAGGTAGCTTTGTCATCCAACTAGACTCTTAATTCATTCTTCCAGACTCTTTTCTAGAGACATAAAAGAAAAAAATTCAAGACTCATTCTCTATAAATTTTCAGTTCTAAGGCATTTTTATAAATGCTATGGAATTATAATTTGTCTTTTGGAAGAGATTGTCCTTGAGATGGAAATTTTTTCAAGGAAAAAGATAGCATCTGTTTAAATTTTCATGAAGAGCTGTTTTTAAGAGATTAAGCCATCTAAATTATCAGGCAAAAATTCTCATCTTTAGAAGAGCAGTGAAAATCATTGTTAATGAAATATTTATTGCTGTGAATATTATTTTTAGAAGATACATGTTCATGGCTATGTAACAGAACTTCATGTATGCAGCACTTGTCTGCCTATGTTATACCTTTAAAGGGAAGCAGTATGTTTCATGAAAATAATTGTGGATTAGGAATCTAAGGTATCTAGATTCTCATCTTAACTTTGTTACATGTACCTACCCACTTTGTCTGCCTGGGCTTTTTTGCTTGTCAAATAGAGGAGTGGATGACTCATGTTCTCTTCCATAGATGGATGTAGAGCATAGAAAACAGGAAAATAAGCATCTTCAGCTATCCTGATGATTATTATCATGAACTCAAAATGTAATAGGTTCTGTGACTAACCACTAGTAGAACAAACAGCTCAATATAAATTTCTGTCATTGGGCAAATGTTTTTAAAATTTTAGCAGCCACTGTTTCATACTTCATTGATAGAGCTGAGTGTTTTTTGGTTGCCTGGAAGTATTTTTCGGTTCTAACCCATCTGTGCTGGCACACTGATGGACTGTGTTTTTCCACTGATGTATTTCTGATGGTTTGTGTTTTGTTTTGTTTTTTTTCTTTCACACTGAGGCTATATCTTCTAGTTAATACTACTGAAAATCTTAACAAGCCCAATAAACTTCTCTGTCTTCTATGATTGTGCATAAAAAGGGAACTTTTTAAAGATACTTGAACATCACTGTTAGATTTGTGATTCTACAAGTTTAGGGTAGAGCCCCGAAATTGACATTTTTAAAAACAGATGTCCCACTGGGATGGGAGTAAAAGACAGAAAATTGTACAAGAACAACAATTAAAATAAAATTTTAAAAAAAGAAAGAAAGAAATTATCAAAAAATAATAAATAAAAAATAAATAAAACAGACATCCCAGGGTATTATGATGCAGGGAGCTGTGATGGTCTCCAGCTTCTTTTTGGGGTTGCTTGTATTTCCTAATGTATTTTAAGGTCAATTTGACAATTTTTGAAAAAAATTAAAAGGTAACAGGGATTTTTTTTAATTAATTAGATCAATTTGGGGATTACTGCCACCTTAACAACATTATCTTCCAATCCATGAACAAAATATGTTCCATTTTTTAAATGTTTTTCTTTATATTCTTTCAACGATGTTTTGTAGTTTTCAGGGAATACATATTGCACTTCTTCTATTAAATTTACTCTAGGTATTTTCTTTTTTATATTATTGTAAATAGAATTGTTTTATAATTTCACTTTGGACTGTTCATTGGTAGTTTATAGAAATGCAATTAATTTTTATATATTGACCTTGTATCCTTCTACCTTGAGGTATTAATTTATTAGCTCTAAGAGTTTTTTGTTAATTCTTTAATTCTTCAGGATATTCTATATGGGAGACCATTTCATCTGTGAATATAGTTTTAATTTCTCTTTCCAAGCTGAATGACTTTTCTTTGTTTTCCTTTCCTAATTGAGCTTGCTGCAATCTCCACTACAGTGTAAACTGGAAATGGCTTATGGACAGTTCTTAAAAGAAACAGCCACATAGAACTGCTTTCTAGTAGCTAGAAAAGCATTTCTTAGGATGTCTCCTATGTCATTCATTCATTTCAAAATAGTCTATGTGAAACTTTCATTTAAAACTTTATGAGTATCTCTCTTAAAGAATCTATTTGCTTCACTGAAAACAAGACAATGTAGCTCATTATATTTTCTCTTCCATTTAGTGATCCAAAACATAATGATTTCATTTAGTTTCTCAGACTATATTATATTAAAATTCTATATTATATATAATAATTGGCATTTTCTCTTTTGCCTCCTTAAGCTTTGTTTTTCTACTTCTATTTTACTACAGTTGTGAAACATTTAACTTTTTGTTAAAACTGCTCCCAATAATGATACAGGCTGTGAAATCTAGGTAACAGATTTTATATCATGCATACTTATTTAGAGTTTGGCCCCATTACCATTCTATTCTTGAAATGCTTTTCCCTCTTGACTTTTGTTTTTGCACACTCCCTTCGTTCTCATCCATCTCCTTGGTCACCTCTGTTGTTGTGAGCTTTCTCTACGCTCCTTTTGTGTTGATATTTTGTAAGATCCTACCCAAACCCTCTTTCTTCACTCTACACGTTCCACCTTGATGGTGCATTCTGTTCCATGGCTTCATGTAGCATCTGTATGTTGATGACTTCCAAATCTGTATTTCCAGGCCAGATCCATTTCTAATCATCTGCCAGACCTATCTCATCCTGCTCCAGCCATCTACTTGTCTGTCCCAGGGACATGTCAAGCTCAGCATGTAAAATTCAATTCATTATATCCCTTATCAAACAAACAACCAGAATTAATACTCCGCTCCTACTTTGGTGGTGTCTTTTGCAGTGGACAGCATCAGTATGTTCCCGCTTGTCCAAACCAGAAATGTGAGCATCCTGTCTTGACTCGTCCTTCTCCTCCCCTGAGCACAGTTCACTCCCTCCTCACCAAGTCTTACCAAATCTAATGCTCAGTTATTTGTGAAATATGTCCATTTCCCCTAACCCCATTTCTACTTTCATAATTTAAGCTGTTATTTCTTATGGAGATGACTAGGTCATCTTATCTTCAGAAATAACTCATAAGTCTGAGCTCAATATGATGACAACATAAAAAATGAGTGCTCAGTTACTCTGGGGTAGCTCATTTGTGAATTGGTTACTTTTAAAGGGCAAAATTTTTAAATGTCAACCTAATTAGGTTTATTTGATATGTTAAATCACATGGGGAGCATTATCAAATGAGAAGTAATGTTAAACCTTCTGAGGTTATATTGATTTGGAAGCATGTTATTAGTATAAGTATTCCAGAAATTGTATGGAAGTCCTGGACATCTGAGATGTCCAGGTGTAATGCTATTAGTCATAATTCAAGTTATCATCTTGAAATGTTATATGTCACAGAAATAACCAAATTTCCTTATCAATTCATTATGATAAACTTCCATCAGATTATTAACAATTGGCATGTTGAAGTCTTTCATCATTTATAGACAGTCTGTTTCACTCTAATGGTTTTGCAAAAGTAAGATTCTTGGAAAGGATCATACCAAGTACTCCTTTTTTACATTTAAAAAAAATTGCTTGACTACAGTTTGCATTAAACACCATTTTGCATTAGTTTCAGGTGTACAACACAGCTGATGGACATTCATGTAAGTTACAGTGTTCTCTCTGATAATTCGAGTGCCCAGCTGGCACCATAGATAATGACTACAGTGTTGCTAACTATATTCCCTTACGTTACGATGCCTGTTTTGTAACAGTTGGTATTTTTTATATCATCACTCTATTTCACCCTGCCTCCCAACACACCTGCCTTCTGGTCTCCATCAGTTTATTCTGTGTATTTATAAGCCTGTTTCATTTTGTTAATTTATTTTGTTCTTTTGATTCCACATATGTGATGTCATATGGTATTTGTCTTTCTCGGCCTGGCTTATTTCACTTAGCAAAATACTGTGTAGGTCCACCTATGCTGTTACAAATGGTAAGATTTCATTATTTTTTAAGGCTGAATAATAGTCCATTGTATACATACCACCAGTTTTTTATCCATTTGTTTATCAGTGTGCACTTGGGTTGCTTCCATGTCTTGGGTATTGTAAATAATGCTGCAATGAACATGGAGGTGCATATATTTTGAATTAGTGTTTTGGGTTTTGTCGGATATATACCCAGAAGTGGAATTGCTACATTGTAAGGCAGTTCCAGTTTTACATTTTTGAGGAATCTCTACACTGTTTTCCATAGCGATTTCACCAGTCTGCATTCCGACCAACAGTGCATGAGGGTTCCCTTTTCTCCACATCTTTACCAACCAACACTTTTTGTTGATTTATTGATGATAGCTTTTCTGACAGATACGAGGTGGTATCTCTGTGGTTTTATTTTGTATTTCTGTGATGATTAGTTATGTTGAGCATCTTTTCATATGTCTGTTGCATATCTGTATGTCCTCTTTGGAGAAGTGTCTTTTTAGGTCCTCTGCCCACTTTTTAATTGTGTTGTTTGTTTTTTGGTAATGAGTTATCTTAGTTCTTTATAAAATTTGAATATCAACCCATTATTGGATGTATTACTGGCAACTATTTTGTCCCCTTCAGTAGGTGGTCTTTTTGTTTTGCTGATGGTTTTATTTGCTGTGAAAAAAATTTTAGTTTAATGTAGTCCCATTTATTTATTCTTTTATTTCTTTCCCTTGCCCAAGGAGATATGTCAAAAAATATATTGCTAAGGGAAATGTCCAAGATTTTTACTGCCAGTGTTTTCTTCTAGGAGTTTTATGGTTTCAGGCATTACATTTAAACTTTTAATCCATTTAGAGCTTATTCTTGTATGTGGTATAAGAGGTTGATCTAGCTTCAATTTTTTGCATGTATTTAATTTTCTTAACACCATTTATTGAATAGACTGTCTTTATCCCATTGCATGTTCTAGCTTCCTTTGTCAGAGATTAATTGTCCATATAGGCATGGTCTTATCTCTGGTTTCTCTATTCAGTTCCATTTGTCCATGTGTCTTTTTATGCTGGTACCATGCTGTTTTGAATACTATATAGCCTTGTAGTATAGTTTGATTACTATAGAATTGCTATAAAGGGGACCCTTAGGTAGTGTGATACCTCCCACTTTGTTATTATTTTTCAAGATTCAATTATTTTTCTAGTTGTTTGGGGTCTTTTGTGTTTCCATACCAATTTTTGGATTATCTGTTCTAGTTCTGTGAAAAATGCCATTGGCATTTTTATGGGAATTGTATTGAATCTACAGGTAGATTCAATGTCCAGGGTGGTATGGACATTTTAATGATGTTAATTCTTCCTATCTTTGAGCACAGTATAAGCTTCCATTTATTAGTATCTTCTTCAGTTTCTTACTTCAATGTCTTAAATTTTTTTTAATATAAGTCTTTTACCTCCCTGGTTAAATTTATTCTTAGGTTTTTTAATTCAGTTGTAAATGAGATTATTTTTTTATTTGCCTTTCTGATAGTTTATCATTGGTGTATAAAAAATGCAACTTATTTCTGAATATTTATTTTGTATCCTGCTACTTTACCAAATTTATTTATCAGTTCTAGTAGTTTTTTTGTGGAATCTTTAGGGTTCTCTATGTATAGCATCATGTCATCTATAAATAATAATATCAGTTTTATCTTCCTTTCCAGTTTGGATACCTTCTATTCCTTCTTCTTGTCTGATTGCTGTGTAGGACTTCCAGTACTGTAGTGAATACAAGTGGTGGAAGGGAACATCCTGTCTTATTCCTGATCTTAAGGGAAACACTTTTAGTAGTTTTTGCTCCATTGAGCATGATGTTAGCTATGGTTTTGTCATATCTGGCCTTTATTGTGTTGAGGTACATTCCCTATATTTCCACTTTGCTGAGAGTTTTTATCATAAATGGATGCTGAATTTTGTCAAATGCTTTTTCTTCATCTGTTTTTATGTTCATATGATTTTAATCCTTCACTTAATGTGGTATATTACATTAATTGACTTGGTATTGAATGAGACATGCATCCCAGGAATAAATCCTACTTGATAATGGTGAATGTTTTTTGTAATGTACTGCTGAATTCATTTTGCTAGTGTTTTGTTGTGGATTTTTGCATTTATGTTTGTCAGGGATATTGGCCCATAATTTTCTTTCTTTGTAATCAGGATAATGCTAGTCTTGTAAAATGAGCTAGGGTGAGGGGTGGTCTTCCCTTTTATTGAATATTTTGGAATAGGTTGAGAAGGGTAAGTGTTAGTTATTTTTTTGACTATTTGGTAAAATTCACCTGTGAAGCCATCCAGTCCAGGACTTTCATTTTTGGGGAGGTATTTTATTAGTACTTCAATTTTGTTGGTTGTAATGGGTCTGTTCAGATTTTGTGTTTCTTCTCCATTTCATCTTGGAAACTTGTATGATTCTAGGAAGTTATCAATTTCTTTCAGATTGTCAAATTTGTTGGCATATAATTGTTCACAGTGTTTTCTGTGGTATCAGTTGTTACTTATTGTTTTTCATTTCTAATTTTATTTATTAGGTCCTCTGTCTTTTTTTTCTTGATGAGTCTTATTTAAGTCTTATCAGTCTTGTTTATCTTTTAAAAAAAAACTAGGTTTTAGTTTTACTGATCTTTTGTATTATTTTTTAGACTCTATTTTATTCAAGTTCCTTCTAATCTTAATTATTTTCTCTCTTCTGCTCACTTTAGGCTTTGTTTGTTGTTCTTTTTTAAATTCCTTTAGCTGTAAGATTAGATTGTTTATTTGAATTTTATTTTGGTTTTTGGCTTCTTGAGGTGTGCCTAAATTGCTATGAATTTCCCTCTTAGGACTGCTTTAGCTGTGTTCCATAGATTTTTGGGTCATTTTATTTTCATTTCATTTGTCTCAAAGTATTTTTTGTCTTTTTCTTCTACTCATTGTTAGCACATTCATTGTTTAGTAATACGTTATTTAGCCTCCATTTGTTTGTGTGTGTTTTTTTCTTATAATTTATTTCTAATTTCATACCATTGTGGTATGAAGTTGACCAATATGATTTCAGTCTTCTTAAATTAACTGAGACTTATTTTGCACCCTAATATGTTATCTGTCCTGGAACCTGTTCCACATGCTCTTGAAAAAATGTATATTTTGCTAGTTTGGGGTGAAATGCTCTGAAAATATCGATTAAATCCATTGATATAATGTATCACTTAAGGCTGCTATTTGCTTGTTGATTTTTTGTCTGGAAGATTTATCCAGTGATGTCAACGGGGTGTTAAAGTCCCCTATTGTGACCGTATTATTGTTGATCTATCCCTTTTTGTTCATTAATATTTGCTTTACATATTTAGTTGCTCCTGGGTTGGGTGCATAAATGTTTCCAAGGGTTATATCCTCTTGTTGGATTCATCCCTTTATCATTATGTAATGTCTTTTTTTTGCCTTTTTATAGCCTTTATTTTAAAGTCTATTTTATATGATATAAGTACTGCTATGCCAGCTTTTTCTCATTTCCATTTGCATGAAACCTTTTTCCATCCCCTTAATTTCAGTATGTATGTATCTTTCCATCTGAGGTGGGTCTCCTGTAGAAAGCATATATGTGGGTCTTGTTTTCCTATTTATTCAGCTACTCTCTGTCTTTTGATTAGAGAATTTAATCCATTTACATATAAAGTGATTATTAATAGGTTCTGATTTAATGCCATTATATTCTTTAATGGGTGAATTTTATGGTATGTGAATTATATCTTTTAAATTTCACAAAAGAAAGTCTCTGTAGAAAAGGAGGGAATCTATATTCTATCTCTGTTTCTCTAATAATTATTATTGTAATAATAATTACCAATATTATGAGAATAGTGTTGATAAAATGCAAATGATATTTTGTTTATAGTTGAATTTGTCAAGCATCTTTTCTTCTATTCCAGTGCACCTTAAGAGCCACATTTTCCTAAAATATTTATCTGTTTTTTAAAATTCTTGCTTTCATTTTTAACATCACCAAGGTGCTGAAGATGAATAAAATACAAAGAACTTTTTCTCATGAAAACATGATGATTTTTCTTTTTCTTTACAGTTCAAAATTTATTCTTTGCACATAAACATAATAGTTGGCCTAAAATGATGAAATATATATATGTATATATGTGTGTGTATGTGTATATATATGTGTGTTCTCAGTTTATAATTAAACAAGCTATTCTCATAAAAATTTGGAAAAATTACCAGATTAAATGTTGATTATCATATTATTTTCTATGTGTGGTAAGTAGGGCTGTCTGTGCTTGTGACTTCACAATTTTTTAGGAGATCACTGGAAGTGGTTGATATGAGTTTGTCTGCCCTTTATATGCTGACCAATGGGCCCTGTTATGTTTCTTCTGTGATTTCTCTCACTATTGTGAGACTTCATACAGCACTTTTACATAAAAAATGATTATCATTAATGTAAATGAGTCTTCTGAATCTTTCTTTCAAAATATTGTGATAGATGACAATTGCATAATATCAGGACCAGCTTTATTTTACTGTTTATCATGGAGAATGAATTACTAGTTGGTCCACCAGTCATGTGTAGGTTCTCAACAAATATTTGTTGAATAATGAATGGATAAATGAATATCTATTTCAGTAATTTACTTTAAATGGATTTTTAATTAGAATAACTAAACTTAGATAAGAAAGATACTAATCCTCTAATCCTTTAACTGCCATGAAGTACTATAATCATCATATTCTCTCTTCATGACTGTAAATTTTTCTTGATAATGACTCACTCCTAAAATTTTAATGTGGTATTTCTCTCTCATACTCAAACTATTATACACAGAAAGTGATATCTATTATTTGAAGGTACTTTAGCAATTATCTAATGCTCCAAAGTAAAGTAGGACTCTTCTTATATCAGTGACTCCAAAACCAACATCATAAAGAAATCACTAAGTAGGGGAGCATTTTAAAAATATAAATTCTCTGCCCTTGACATGAGAATTCTATCCCTATGTGTAAATGTGATGATTCATGACCCTGTACAATATCATAGATAGTCCATTGTCCACCCTGCCTGAAGAATCCAGAGCTCTCTACCTATGAGAAAGTTTGTTATATTCTTGAACATTCAGAATTATATCATGGTGATTACTTCATAAGGTATATAAATTTTGAATAACTATATTGTATGCCTGAAACTCCATAAGATTGCATGTCAACTGCACTTTAATAAAATATTTTTTGTTTCTTATTTAAGAAAAATTTTTAGAAAGACTTTTATTTTAATTAAACGTATGTCTTATGTACTCCTTTGTATTTATGATATATGTCACAACTTTAAAAACAACAGGATTGGAAGAGAGAGTTGTGTCAGGACCTATCATTTTAGAATGGAACCAAGTTCTATTTAACCCACAATACATATAACCACTGTGTTAATATGCATACACATATATGATCATTCTTCTTTGATTGGTGCAGGTCTGTGTTTTTCATAATGCTTTTATGCTCCAGTTCCAAAGCCAAATGGTGTTTTTTCAACAGAATAAAATACTACCACTTTCCAATTACACTGAGGGTCTCTATAACATATTTAAGCAATTCAGTGATTTTTAAAAATTTACAGTTCTTAGTCTTTCTACCACAATTTAATTTATGATAATGAAATAACAGCATAAAAATAAAATTAAGACAAGTAGGAAAAAAGTCATTTCTTGATTTATTATAGGTATTTTCTGTTCTGCAGTTTTATGATTAAATATAATAAATTGAATTTATTAAAGATCGGAACTTGTGTCTAGCAAATAAAATTGTTCTGGTACTATAATTTCTAGCTTATGTCAAATTGTACTTCTACAGGAAAGTAATTTTCATGTTCTTCAGATGTATTTAAAATATTCTTACCATTATTTTTAAATTATTATTTACCTTTAAGACAAAAACAACACATAACTAAGAGAAATTCTATCTTGGCATTTTAAATAGTATTTATTTTCACATATTCCATTTATCTCTACTATATTATGTATGCATTTCATTTGCTATATGTGAATTTTTTCCATTTGAGGTAATCATGCAATTTGATTTGAAATCAATACATCATACATCTTGCATGGAAAGGTTAGAAATGGCTTCAAAATAGTGAAAATTTTCCTCTTTGACACAATTTTTAAAACATTGTTAGTTTCTAACAGTGCTTTGGAAAAAACAAAAAAGGGAAGTTAAAATGGTAGAGAAAAGAACAAAAACTATTGAAAGGATTAGTTAATATACAGGGTCCGGCAGAAGTTACGCCATTGAGTGCGGTTGGTAGGGTCCATGAATATCTCGCAAGAGATGGACAGCAATTTGAACATTTCACCTAACATGCCATTGTGGTGTGCTTGAGTGAGATATTGTTATGTTACAGAATCACATGCATACTGTTTTGTAATAATATATTTTTATGAAATAAAACAGGGGCGTTATTTGTGCTAGACCCTGTATTTTAAGAAATATATAAATTGTGCTATAAAGCATTTTTTTAAGATTTTATTATGTTTAGAGAAAGTGTAAAGGAGGGAGAAAGAGAAAGAAAGGAACATCAGTGTGCATGAGATACATCAATGGGTGCCTCTCAGACGCCCCCAACTGGGGACCTGTCCTACAACCCAGGCCTGTGCCCTGACCAGGAATCAAAACTGCTACCATTCAGTTCACAGGCTGGCACTTGGCCAGGGCATGTAAAGCATTTTTATTAGTTTTTTGAATATAGTTGAACCTACTCACTGAATCCATTAGTGAGTAGGTTCTAATCTAAATCCATTAGGAATTTGTTCATAAATTAAATAGCTAATATTCCTCTTAGCCATACTAAGACTCTTTAACCAAATTATTTATTTGAAAAATCTGACAGTTTTTTCTGAATTGATGGGTATCTTAATCATCAGCAGAGTTGCTGTGGAGAATGAGAGACTAAAAAGTCAATATTCCTTCAGTGTTTTATTTTTGTTCAGTTTTGATTTACTTTTTTAATCATTTAAAATTTTCATTTACATAAATTTATAAGAAAACTTTTTAGCCCTGGTAGCTTTTAGGTTTGTGTATAGAATTGCAAATTTTTAAACTATAATAACTGTGAGAACACCTGTGAGTCAATATTTCTTCATGAATTAAAAATAACTGGATGCACTGTTCCAGAATGTTATCGCATAAATAGCCTATTCTAATTTCACTGCAGTGACAAAAAGTGATAGTATTGGTAAGACTATAAGTGCATTTAAATCTGCCTTGAGTTTATTACAATTCTTAAAACACAGTGATAATAATGGTAATTAAATTTTTAAACTTTTAGCAAAATAAATTGCATAGGCATATGGCTACCCCTCATTTCTTTCTTTCTTTTTTTTTTTTTTTTTAGTAATAGTCTATTCAGGTAGTTGTTTTTGTTCAAGGCAAGATTGACAATAGCATGCTTGATGACTTTACTGAGTCATTAACTCTCTTGGGTTACAGTATTTGCATATTTATAATGAAAATCACATGCAAAAATGATGCCTTAATGATCTTTTAGCTGGTTTGGTGAGGAAGCTAGGATTTTTAATTTTATTAGAATAAAATCTTCAGTTGTTCCTCCTAACTGTGTAGAAACAGTTGTTCAGTGTATCTAGTATTGACCAACTAACTAGAAACAAACTAGAACTGTTAATCACATTTTACTTCAAAGCTTTACCAGAAGAAGGACAGTGACCATAGAAACTCCCAACAGAAAGGTAACTGAGATTTGTTCTAAAGGAAACCTCACAGAATTTTTTGCAGACTAAGTTTAATTAATTTCTATGACTCCTCCGTTACAATGTTCTAGTACTAGTCCGGGCATCTCAAATTCAAAGCCGTAGCAGGTGCCAAGCAGGTGATATGAGTGATTAAAATGAGGTTTAAGGACAAGGTTATGTTGGGAATTGTGGCCACCTGCAGAGCACATGCTCCCTTTAAAGGAGAAACTGCTGCTCAGCATCAGCTAGTTGGGGGCACACAGGAATGCAGGCAATATTGCCAGATCTGATGTTTCAGGAAACCCAAACCCTCTAATTCCTATGTCAACTTTGCAAACAACTCTTCTGGCCAAAGAAAGTGTATCACAGTGGGCCAGATCCGCTGGATGAGCCACCTGTTTGATGCTGAAATAGTAATTGTTGGAATAATAACCCCGAGTTACTAATCCTTCCAAGTGATCAAAACAGGAATAAGTAGTTTTCTTCATCTTGTTCTAAGTCAGCAAACTGCTCATATGTTTTAGAACATTCTTTAGTAATGTAAGTACCAACATATTAGACAAAATATTGTATTTTGTCTAATACAATATTGTATTTTGTCAAAATACAAATACTCTTAATGATTAGAGAGAGAGAGAGAGATGCATGTATGTCATAAATTAATTAAACTTTGGCTCTTTTTCTTATTTACCTCAGGTAACAATCAAAATAATTAATGGGATGTTATATGGAATTGTTATGTAGAGTACTGTAAAATCCTTAACAGATTCAGAGAGAAGAGCTGTGATGGGTTTTTAAGTATCTAGAAGTGGAGCTAATTATAGAAATGCTAAATATGTATAAATAAATGATATTGCCTATGTGGAAAGCTGTTTTCTATATTTTATATGACTACTTAGATTAACGAGACATTAAAATAAGCTTTATTGGAATTTCTAGAAAATAAAAAACAAGTTGGCTCTAAAAAATGGTTTTAATAAAGCAGCTCATTAAAATGCAAAAGTAAATACTATTATTGGTTGGTTCTTCAGGGTTTACATAATATACAGTGAGTTATAGAGAGCTTTATAATTTCAGCTGGTAGTTTTGGAATTTTGGAGATACTATTTAATTTACCTTTTTTTCCCCATTTTGTTTTTAACTCTGGTTAAGAGCATGTCTAAAACCAAACAAGCATGACATTATTATATTATTTATATTTGTAAAGATAGATAAGACTTAAAAACACCTTTATCTGTTTAACATAAGTGTAAATAGTACTTGTAATTTACTTTTTATATTTATTTTTTAAATCATAAAGAGCTTTCCTTTATTACTTCAACTGTAATAAAGTATGTGTGAATTTGGAAAATTTCTGTGTACAAGGTTTGGCAAAAGTAGGTTTATGGTTGTGAGTACTCAGAGCAGTTTATTCTTGTATTGTTATTCATCATGTATTGTATTATTTTCCATATGAGCAACTATAAACCTACTTTTGTTCCACCTTGCACAGTGAATTACATCAATATGTTTCGGAAATCTGTTCACGCTTCAACTTTTTTCAAATCTAGCAACTGAAACATATTTGTACAAGTTTAATTCTGCTTTGTCCAAAATTCATCACATGTACATATTAATATTTTAATTATATAAATGATTTACATTGAGTTGGCCAAAATGTCCATTTAGTTTTTTCCATAAAATAAAAGACACATTTTTCATTTTCACCAATAACTTTCTTGATTTGGGTATTTTGAGTATGTCACCTGTCTCCCACTATTGCCTTCCCAGGGGGTAGGTGCCAGGGGTGCTGCTAAACATCTTCCCGTGCATAAGACAGCCTCACAACAGAGAATTATTTGGCCAGAATGTCAATAGTACCAAGAAACTTGCCAAACCACTTCTGACACATTCAGTCAGTCACAGCAACGTCTCCACACACTGCGTAAATCTTTTTTTGCCTTTCAGTTGCATCTTTACCTTTCTTGAAATGATAAAGTATCACACCAAAAATGTTGTTTATTTTCTTCCATCCTCAATATTAAAATGGCTGCACAAAAATTCACCAATTTTAATGTTTTTTAAATGCATGCTTATATGACAGCTATCACAATACAATCTAACAAAATGTTTCAGAGAAGTTACAGACAACTAAGCACTAGTAGAGGCATCTTACAGAAAAAACGAAACAAACTTTTTGGCCAACCCAATATATGAGCACGCAGTGTGTATTCTGTATTTTATGGATGTCTGTAATCTAATGTATTCAAATGGGTTTACTGTTTTAGGGTAATGGAACTTTAAAATTTCTGTGGAAATAATTTTGAAAGAGACTATATCTTTAAGAATTTTCAGAGAATATAATTATAAGCAAAATAATCTTTACATTTCCTTTTGGTTGGTTATGTGGGATATTGTCTTGTGCTTTAATTAGCAGAGCCCAATATTTTAATCTATGTATTTAGCTGTTAAAGAAAACTGCTGGGCAAAATATACTTTTTCCATAAGTTTGAAGAGTAAAATTTGTAAATAATTTTTAAATGTCCAAATATTTACTTATTCATTGGAGAGATTAAAATTGTCCAAACATTAGTAAAAAAGATTATCTTAAGGTAAAAAATATGGTATGTTATTCATTTTTGTTTACTTCTAAATTTGACTTTTCAGTGTTTTCTCTGAAACAAAATTCACAGTTCAGGTAGAACACATTTGTCCTGGCAGTGTATTACCAAACTCTGTCCGGTGCTTGTGAACAAGAGTGCCGAGGTGATGCTGAGTACGGGCCATTTAACCATTCTTGCCTGTCACAGTGCTGCAGTCTCACTCAAAATAAAATTATAGTTACTGACAAATTACAGTGTCTCAGAGCCTGCAAACGTAACACCCCCTTATCTGTTACTTGAGTAGCAAAAACAAATGCAGATATGGACAGAAATTTTGACTGAGATTTATTGTGATGTTTAATAATGGGTATTTCAGAGCTCTAATTTTTCTTAAGCATAGTATAGCTCTTGTATTTTTAGACAAATATATACATTTTGTTATTAGCAGAATTAATATTCAAAAATTTTCTAGTTTAATTCCATATGTTAGAGTAGAAACAGCACTCAGTTAGATAGAATCTAATTCCATTTGGCTGTGAGCATTCTCTTAGACCTGGGGCAAGGGTTTGCACTTCCTCAGGTTCTTGGTTGTGCAGAGAGCAGACTCAATAATCTTGAAGTCTCATTCACCTATGCAATTCAGATTTAGATCATTACATTATTTTAACACTTAAGCAATATTTAACACTTAATTTAAACTCCAAACAGTAGGAGGTTGACCAAATTTATAACTTTAAAAACTGAATGCTTAATACTCTTGCTTTTTACCCAGTAATATAAAGTGTATTTATAATTATTATTTAATTCTTCAAGTTAATTATTTTAGTTTGTTTTTTGACAACTTTAATTAAATTTATTGGGGTGACATTGGTTAATAAAATTATATAAGTTTCAAGTTTACAAGTCTATGATACATCATCTGTATATTACATTGTGTTCACCACCCAAAGGCAAATCTTTGTCACCATATATTTGACCATCTTTAACCTTTACTACCTCTAACCCTACTCCTTCCTTGTGGTAACCACCTGTTGTCTGTGTCTTTGAGTTTTGTTTGTTTGTCTTGTTTGTTCATTTGTACCTTTTAGTTTTATATCCCACATATGAGTGAAGTCATATGGTTCCTGACTTTTTCTGCCTGACTCATTTCACTTAGCATGATATTCTCAAGATCCTTGTATGTTGTTGCAAATGGCAGTATTTCATCCTTTCTGTGGCTGAGTAGTATTTCGTTATATATGTACCATATCTTTATTTAAGCATCTGTTGAAGGACACTTCAGTTGTTTCCATACCTTGGCTACTATGAATAATGCTGCAGTGAACTAGGGGTGCACATATCTTTGCGAATAAATGTTTTCAAATTTTGGTGGGTAGATACCCAGCAGAGGGGTTGGTGGATGCAATGGTGACTCTACTCTAAAGTTTTTGAGGAGCTTCCATACTGTTTCCCATCATGGTTTACCAGTTTACATTCCCACTAGCAGTAAATGAGGGCAGTAAGAAGAAACAAAAAAGGGAAAAAATCCAAGACTCTTACAAAGAATGAATCAATAGGATTTGGTGATTTATTGAATTTATTTATTTGATAAACATTTAATGAGTGCTTATTAAGAGCCAGGCCCTATTCTATATGCTCGGGATCAGGATTGAACTAACAGGTAAAATTCCTGCCATGATGGAGTTTATAATTTGATGGAGGAGACTGACAAGTGTAATATATCAGGTGTCAGGTGATATGAGTAGAAAAGGCCATAGTGTGTGACGGAGTCACAGGAAATGGAAACATGGCCTCACTGCCTGAGAGCAGACTGAGGATTTGAGTCTGGGAACTAAATGGAGATTTAAGAATTCTGAGCTTTTTTTGGTGATTGAAATTAACAGGGATAAAGGGAATATTATGAGATTAGTCCTGATAGTCCCAAAGCTGATAATGGAGGTGAGCCTGTGTTTGCTGGAGTGGGGTGGAGGTGGTGTTGGGGGTCTTGCACTGAGAGTTCAGAGACCCACTTCCTTCAGGCATGTGGGGATGGAGGGGGTATCTCGCACAAAGCAACTGAAGCTCAGGGGTTCCCTCTTGATCTGAATGTAGGGAGCAAAGGGAAAGACAGACATAAAAATCTTCAGTATTTCTACTTTTGGTATCTATGACCGTTGAAAGGAAAATTGGGAAATTGCAAGTGTTATAATTTTTAAGCGGATGAAAAGTAAAAGATTTTTAAATTTTTAAAAGGCACAAAATTGGCATGAAGTTAATTATAGGGTGAATCTGCATATCTCTATTTAGATACTTATAGTCTGTTAAAAAAAAAAAACAAGAACAATCCATGTTATTGAAATCAATGTTAACTTCAGTTTTTAAAACTATGTAATAAAAATAAGGCATTAATTATACCACCAGAGATTATTGTAAACAGTTTCCACAGTAGATGTTTAAATTTTTTTATTACCCTATGTACTTTTTGAGTAAAGTACTTGGTAATCAACAAATTTTTCTTTTCAGAATACCAAGAAACATGAATCTAGATGAGTTTTTTTGTACTGCTAAGCAAACAAAGGAAAGAATACGTGGCTTGCCAAACAACACTGTACTTCGGTATCTTGATTTTCAGTTTGCTACAGTCATTGCATTATCGCCATGTTATTTTTGTACAATGGTAATCTTCCAAAAATGTCCAGTAAATTAGAGTGCAGTGGAGTGACATTTTCAGGCAAAGAAAATATTACATTTCAATATGAAACTATCTAGATTTTTCCATCTTAAGAAATTTAATTACCTTTTAAAAATATGTTTATTTTATAATGCCAACTTTCATTCCACTTGTATATTTCTTGATTTTAGTTGATGTATAATCATAGGAAATTAAGGGAGCTTATGATAGTTTAGCAACTAAGAGAGCTTTTATTCTAATTATAAGCAGTAATTTTGAAAAGTCTAGGACACAGAAAAATCATCTATATCTTTCAATTTAGTGTGGAATGACCCAGATTGTTCTGCTTGAGCAGCATTTCTCCTCTCTAAACAATAAAAAGCTCCAAGACTGGTATTTTACACTATTTGTAAAATAGTGCTTAAAAATTGATGAGTATGACAGACATTATTTACACCGAATTTTTATTATTTGAATCAAGGGAGGACAGTAGGCTAAGGTATAACAGTAGATAATTTTTTAAAAAATCATATATTTAATGTGCAAAGCAGATCTTTCTGATATTTCTCAAATACATTCCATGTAGGAATAGAATATGGCCAAATGTAAAACATTGGTGGAATATAAAAATATTGCAAATGATGATTAATTTGTGTTTTTTTAACCAATTTTAATATATAGGCTCAAGGATGATTCAGAGTAATTTAAAGTTATTTTCAAAGCTCAAAATGGAAATTGCCAAATTTTTAAAATCTTCTGTGGTCAAAAATTTAACAAAATAAACAAGGTACAATTAGCTAATGTCCAAGTAAAATTTTCATACATAAATACATGAAAAAATTCCAAAGTTGATTATCTTATTTGTGGAATTGTTAACCACAGGTGACCTGTACAATTATAGCAACTTATGTGCCAAAAATAATATTTTATTCTTCTCAAAATTTAAAATCAGCCAGGGTGAAAATAAAAGAAAAATTAATGATATACAGTATTATCTGGGCATGAGAGAAAAACACTTTCCCCTCCAAATCATTCTTAAGTATATGCTAATTGTGATAACACGAAGAAGCATTTAACATGATTCCAGATATACAAAGAATTCATTAAAGATAATCCAGATCATCTTTTAGCTAAATGGCTCCAAAAATGTGGGTAACTACTGCTAGAATAGTGTTTTCGTAATAAAAGCCAAGTTTTGGATACACCTAATGTCCCACATCCTGAGGCTCCGTCTTCACTGGTCAGGAGGAATTAGAATTTTGGTCAGTTTTTTATTCTTTTTCATATGTTTTATGATGACTTGAAAAAATCAAGTCCACTCCAATTTTATTTACTTCATGAAAAGTAAATTACCATCAAAATGCAAAGTAAAATGTTGGGCAAACCAAAAAAATAATTGTAAGGCAATTCATAAATGGAAAATAATGTTGTACTGGTTCTTCTACCTTTTTGTAACTTCAGTGAAACATAATTTTCAAACTCACTTGGAGGATAGCAAAACACTGATGGCTAGATTTAGCAAAAGTGCCCATCAAGTGAGGGGTACAAATTGATTTTTAAAATAACCCATGAGACAGCAAAATGTGTTGAGGTTTCGTTGATGGGTACAGTATGATGCCATCATACTGTACCATCAAGCAAATGGTCTCTAGAATGAGGTCAAATGGACTTAAATCAAAACCTCTCATCAAGTTGTGAGCTTGAATAAGATTGTTGCTTTCCAAATAATTAGGTTTTTTATTAGGGGATAATTACATACTTTAAAGATTGTGGTGCCCTGGCCAGGTAGCTCAGTTGATAAGAGCATCAACCCAATATGCCAAAGTTGTGGGTTCAGTCCTTGATCAGGGCTCATAAAACAAACAACAGAAACAACCAACAAATGCATAATTAAGTAGAACAACAAATTGATGTTTCTCTCTCTCCCTACCCTTCCTCTGTCCAATATCAATAAGTAAAAAAAAAAAATTAAAGAAATTTAAAAAAAGATTGGGAATGTGAAATAAAATATATGTGAAGTACTTAATGTAATGACTAATATGGAGTAAGCATTCAATTTATGTTAGGCAAAGTTATAAGTGCTTTTGAAGTAGTGTGGTAGTTTGAATGGAACTGAAAACATTAATGGCATTAGTGAAAGTTATGTAAAAAAAATAAAGAAACTTTCTTCAATAAAGCTGCTTTGGTCTTTGATTTCATCAATAATTTTCAAGATAGCAAATCCATGCAGCTACATTAGTCTTCAGAGTTAAGGGACCAAAGAGGAAGTGCCAGTTTTCAAGCTAGTTTTAATGGTGGCCACTCTGAAGTCTGTGCTAAGTTTTAAGTTCCAAATTATCTTAAATTCAGAATAAGTGCTATTGATATTTATTAAATTAATCATTAAGAAAAAGTTAAACTATTCAGTGGCTTTTGTAAAAGGTAGGAAAATGCATAGTACCATATATATTTAAATTTTAGTTATGTTAATTCTAGAACATTTATTTATTTCAGGTTAGTTTTTTCTTTTATTCCCTTTTTAAATATTTTATTGATTATGCTATTACAGTATTCCAGTTTTCCCCCATTATCCCTCCTCTACCCGGTACCATTTATGCCCTCCAACAATGTCTCCCTTAGTTCAAGTCCATGGGTCATGCATAAATTCTTTGACTACTCTATTTCCTATACTGTTCTTAACATTCCCATCCATTCCGTACCTACTAATTTTTACTTCTTAATCCCTGAACCTTTTCCCCCTTTCTCCCCCTTCTCCATCCCAACTGATAACTCTCCAAAATGATCTCCATATCTATGATTCTGTTCATGTTCTGCTTGTTTGCTTAGCTTTTTGTTTTTTAAATTCTGTTGTTGAGAGTTGTGAATTTATTGTCATTTTAATGTTCAGAGTTTTGATCTTCTTTTTCTTAAAAAAACTCCCTTCAACATTTCATATAATAATGGCTTGGTGATGATGAACGCCTTTAGCTTTAACCTATCTGGGAAGAACTTTATCTGCCCTTCGATTCTTAATGATAGCTTTGCTGGCTAGAATAATCTCGGTTGTTGGTCCGTTTTTCATCACTTTGAATACTTCTTGCCAGTCCTCTCTAGCCTGCAAAGTTTCTTTTGAGAAATCACTTAACAGTCTTATGAGAACTCCTTTGTAGGTAACTATCTGCTTTTCTCTTGTTGTTTTTAAGATTCTCTCTTTATCTTTAACCTTTGGCATTTTAATTATGATGCATCTTGATGTAGCCCTCTTTAAATCTATCTTGTTTGGAATTCTCTGAGCATCCTGGACTTGTATGTCTATTCCCTTCACCAAATTAGGGAAATTTTTTTCTTTTCAAATAAGTTTTCAATTTCTTGCTCTTACTCTTCTCCTTCAACACCCCTCTTGATTGTGTGCGTTTGAAGTTGTCCCAAAAGCTCCTTAGCCTATCCTCATTTTTTGGATTCTTTTTTCTTCTTACTGTTCTGATTGAATATTTTTTTCTTTTTTATGTTCCAAATCATTGATTTGATTCTTAGCTTCATCCATTCCACTGTTGATTCCCTATAAATTTTTCTTTATTTCACTTAGTGCATTTCTGCCTGGGTCTTTTTTATGCTGTTAAAGTACCCCATGAGTTCCTCAAGGATCCTAATAACTAGTGTTTTGAACTCTGCATCTGGTAGATTGATTATCTGCATTTTGTTTAGTTCTTTTTCTGGTTTTGTTTTGCTCTTTTATTTGGGCCATGTTTGTCTTCTCATTTTGGCAGCCTCCCCGTGTTTGTTTCTGTGTATTAGGTAGAGCTGCCTTGACTCCCTTTCTTAGTAGCGTGGCCTGTTGTAGGAAAGTGCAACTGTTTAAGTTGGATGAGGTGGAGCCTTAGGTAATCACCAGGGTGGGGCAACTCATGTGAACCAGCTTGATGGAGTCTCAGATATGATGTTGTTGCTCTGTGGCTGTGTGTTGGGGAGAGGCTAGAAAGGGGACTGTGGCTGCTGCCTGGCCTCTGGAGTTTTGTCCAGGAGGAAGCTGTCCCCCAGCACTTGCTCTGATGCTAGATACTTCATTTTCCCCCCATATGCCACTGGTGCCCTTCTAGCTGCTGCCCCAGTGCTGCAGCCTAGAGGGAGTGAGTCTGCATAAGTCCTAAGTCAGTTTTGGGCTCTTTAAGAGGAGACATCTGAGAATCCCTCAGTTTCTTCTGCTGCCCCAGCTCCCACTGGTAGGTTCCCAGGAAGGAAGCTGCTCCAAAGTTGTGCAATGCTTTCCATATTGGCACAGAAAAACGAGGGAAACACCAGCCCCTGCAGGGCCTCAATGGAATTCAGGACTGTTATGAAATGTACAAATGGATACAGGAGATTGGTGGCATTTCTTAATTTATTCTCTGAAATTCTTTATCATTTGATGTCTTTTGCATTAACTGATGCCATGTTTTGTCTTGCAGGCTATTTTGTCTTTACATTTTATTTAGCAAGCTGAGTTATGAGTGGTTTTAGAACAAAGGTTATGTCTTATGTTTATAATTGGCATAGCATTGACTCCACTGTCTTAAACATGACAGATGTACAAATATCTGTTAATTGGTTGATATCTGTATATTTATAAAAGAGTCATCAGGAAGTTTTATCTTCCTTATCAGCAAATACATATTTATTGAGTACCAAGATGATTTTGAAACATACTAGATGCAGCTTAAACATTAGTATTTAATTATCCTTACATTACAAGAGCATTCACTCATACAGTGAATTTATTTAATTCACGTATTCAATAAATTCTTTCCTTAGAGCTGTTTAGTGCCAAAGTAGCAGATACTAGGCTGCTAAAATAATGGACAGAATGAACAATCCATGTTTCATGAGAAGAGAGCAAACAATTGCAACAGAATTTCTGTATTTGAGATAGAATAAAACCTTGAGAACACATTATAACGGACATTAAAAATTCACAGTGTCAAATGTAACGTTGGCCATATTGTCAGGTTCATGAAGTAACCTAGGTGAACCTGTACAGCTAGCTTGCAGTCCTGCTCCAGGAGCCCAGCTGCCCAGATGCCAGCTGCATTTTGGTGCCACCTGGCCGCAGTTGTCTAATGAAAATACCGAAAATGTAGGTGATTCTGAGCCCTGTGGCTGCCTGAGACTTTCAGTATAGTGGCACAGTCCAGGCACTCCCATGGCAGAGAATTGGGGCAATCTACCTTCCATCTCCCTGTTTCTTAAAATGGGCTTGATAGCCTCCACAGATGATGAGAATCCTTACCCACCCCTGTTTGCCAATAGTGTTAGGCGATCATGTTACATCTAATTTCACATTGTTGTGGAAATGTTATTGTAAGTTTTCACTGTCTGTACAGCTGACATAAAGGAAAGCATGTGAGAGTTATACAAGCTGATGTATTTGGGGAGGGAGATTGGGGAAGTCTTCACAGAGGAGCCCTCATTCAAGCAGAGGTTTAAATGAAAGACAGTGTTTTGCCAACTGGCCTTGTGAAAAAAGAAGTGTGTTTATGAGAGGGGAGAAAAGCAGATGTCAAGGCACAGAAAACCGAAAGTATGTGGTATTCCAGGGAAGTACCTGTAGTTGTGTTTTTCTTGAGTATGGTTTAAGAACGAAAAGAGAAGGAGATGAAATTAGAAAGTTAGGCAAGGTCGGACGTTACTCACTTTCTAGGCCATGCCACGTTCTGTCTTATTCTATAGATGTCATTACAGACATTTTTTCAGGAATTTCATTTGTAAAAGATCACTATCAAACTCAGTTTTCTCCTCTATAAAATCGAGGTAACAGTACTTTACTGGGTCGTGTAGGTTAGACAGAAAATATGTGAAGAATTTTGAATTTAGTTCATTGAAAAGTAAATATTAGGTAAGTGGTAGCTTTTAGTATTGTATTAGTACTAATGTTACTATAATTAATGATTGGAGAGGCAAGGCTAGAGGCTTGTGGCTTCTTTCCTAAATTCATAAAGATGTATTTTCTGTTTCAGTGACAATCAAGTCCATGTATATATTTAAATAATTTTGAAAGCTATTCATTTTCTTGTTCCATTTTGTATGTTAACATATAATTAGAACTAAATGACTACATTTTAGTATATTCGTTTTCTTAAATGAAATATTTATGTTCTATATTATTGTAAGTTCATTAGCCTTTTTCTCCTAATGGAAAAAAATCTGCTTTACAGACTTTCTTTGGTCATTTTAGAATTTCTGTCTCTTGTCATAGAATTATGTTATATTCCATACTATCCATTCCCTTAAGTTTACAGTCGAAGAACCGAGGCCAGAGAGATCAAGTCATTTGTCTAAAGTCATGTGCTTTCTAGTCAGAACTCCAGTCTCCTGACCTAGGTTCTTATTTATTAACCTAGTTTTGCTAGTAATTTGAAAGCATAGAACTACTTGGGCAAAAAACCCTGATTTTTCATCCTAACTTTTCTCTGACCTATTGTTATAGAAGGATGAGAAAACAAAAATGTTGACTGCATAGGCAGAGACAAAGTAAGCCTCTGATTGAGGGGCTGTAAAATCTCTAAGGCATATAGGAGAACGGATAAGCACAATTACCACAGCATAATGTAATTCCTGCCTGTGAGGTGAGGCCAGGGAGCAGCTGGTGGTAGGTGGGTGGTAAATGCAGTCTGAAAGAACTGGGCAAAACAAAAGGACTGACCTGAATGTTTTCTACCAAACAGCAAATGAAGGCTTACCATCTTATCACACAGGATGTAGTTGTACTACTATGTAAGACTCACCCAACGAGTCTCACAATGGGGTGGCTGGATCTGCAGCTCAGCGTCCCCTGGAAACTTGTTAGAAATGCAAGTTTCAGGTGCCCCCTCTGGACCTACTAAGACACAAACTCTGGGAACGGGGCAGAGAAATCTGTTTTAATAAGCACTCCAGGTTATTTTGATGCAGTCTGAAGTTTGTCAGCCCTGCTGTTAACTGGGTGGGATTTGTTTTCATCTTCTTGCAGTCCTGGTAAAGTGTGGTGGTCAAGTGTTTTAGAATCAGACTGTCCCAGTGCCTGCTTCACGGCTTACTAGCAGTGAGGCCTTGGGCAAACTTCATCACCTTTCTGCACTCTACAATCTTCTGTTCTTATCAGTTGCTATTCATAAGGTCATTCCAAGGAGAATTTCAAATGAGTACAATATATGTGAAGGTCCTGAGATGGAAAAGTGCCCAACACTTTCCAGGAGTTTAAAAGAGGCTGAAAAGTAGTTTATAAAGAAAAATGAGATGAGGTGAAGGAAACAGACAGGGGCCCCGCAGCACCTTGGAGGGTGAGGGTGGGTTCTAGAGTCCTGTGGGGGAAATGCTCTTTATAAGGAGAGACAGTTTTTGTTTGCTTGTTATGGGAAGAAAAAGGAGAGTAGTGCTCAGAAGCAATTAGATTTATAAAATGATAGTTGGGAGATAAGAAAATTTCTTTTGATAACTTCTATTTTATGGATTTGGTTTTTCCCAAGTACAGTGAGAAGACATTGAAAACTTTTAGCAGTCCAGTGACATCACCCAATGTATGTTTTAGGAAAAATTACTCTGGTTGCTATATGGAAAATGGGACATGGATGGTTCGGATGCTATTGCGGTTAGGTACACAAGAGTAGCACAGACTGGAGCTGTGCAAGTCAGGGTGGGAGAGATGGAAGGACAGATCTACTTTGGGGGCAGGGTCTGTAAGACCTAATGTAGATTGGGCGTGGAGTAAAGGAGAAGGAGAAATGGAGGGTGCCTCTTGGATTTCTAAATTAAGCAACTTGGTGAAAAGTGATATTTCTTACTGAAACAGGGAAGACTACAGGAACACATTTGATTAAAAAAAAGTTAGGTTCAGTTTGGACACATCAAATTTGTGAAATCCTGTGTGACATCTGAATGGTTGTTACAAGTAGGCTATTGGGTAGACAGTTCTGGAGTTCAGAAAAGCTTAGTCAGCTGACTTAAATTTAGAAGTTATTGGTGTGTCTATGCGTTTGTGTATGTATACATTGATGTGAATATGTTGTGTATATTCATATGTTATTTTTAAGATAAGGAAATTTCTTCCTATAGCTTCCATTTTTCCCTACAAGGAGAAGTTATTTGCTGGGAGGAAAGCAAAAGGTGGAAGGTTTGAGTAGCATGAGGAAGGAGCGCAGTGGTTATTGTGCAAAGTGGGAAGTGCATATGCAGAGCACCCTTTAAGGTCAATGGCAGTGAATTACAGTGGAATCAGTGAGTTCCACTGATTGTTTTTCAACAATGCTCAAATGTTGAGATGTAGGCATAGAAGAAGCATTCAACAAAGGGCCTGCCAGTTGGATGTCATCTGAGTAGGCGTGCTAAAATGTTAAAGGTATTTGCAAAAGAATGATTGAAATGAGGGCTCTGAAATCTAAGTTAAGTGTAAGTACAATAAAGAAGTTGATAATTTGAGG
Organism: Anoura caudifer; assembly: GCA_004027475.1. Classification (NCBI taxonomy): domain Eukaryota; kingdom Metazoa; phylum Chordata; class Mammalia; order Chiroptera; family Phyllostomidae; genus Anoura; species Anoura caudifer. Next base: position 303,134 of record PVKU01000332.1, on the reverse strand, counting down.
AAAAGTGTGGGAATCAAAGTTATAATATTGAGGGATAAGGATACCTTATTAAATGAGCTATAAAGAGAGGAGGCAGCGATGTAGCAACTCTCTGAATAAAGTTGAGAAATATTATCCCAATTTTATGAAACAGGGCACTGGAGGAACAAGCTAGTGGGATTACTCAGTTACAGCGTGAGTGCGCAGCTAAATCGTGAATGTAGTCTCCAGGTTAAATTCAAATGACTTCCCAGTGGATAATTATTTTTGTTACTAGTTATGCTAATCGTAAATATTCTTTGTTCAAGATTAGGAGTCATTGCCCTTAAAAGAGTGGAAATCCATATGGCCATATAGGTATTAAAATAGAGAAATATATTGTTTGTGTTAGAGCACGTGTCTGCCTTATCTTTATAACATTTATTTGCTAAGTATTCTTTTACTGCTTTATATTTTTCACTTTCAGTGTACTTATTTTATTTTATTTGAGTGTCAGTTATATTATTTTTAATATTAAGCTTAATGTTTTGCCAGTGATATTTGATTGCCTTTATAAGGTGTCTACATTTTATTTACAGCACAACACTAATTTCATAATTAACATCAATAGAAAATTATAATTTACATCGGAAAATAAATTTTATTTCAAACATTTTTGCTGTAATCTGTGCCATTCTAAACCAGTTATCTGGAGCAGCATTGTCCAATAAAATATGAGCCACATATGTAAGTCTTAATATTTTCATAGGCACATTAAAATATAAAAACAAAATGAAAATAATATTTTACATAACCTAATATATCTGAAATATTCTCATTTCAAATATCAATTATATAAAAATTAATGATATATTTTATCCTTTTTGGAGAGGTGTACTAAGTGTGTATATTACACGTACAATGCATCTCAGTTTGGATGAGGCACCTTTCAAGTGCTCATTAGCCACGTGTTGTAGTGCTTATTAGTACTGGACAGTGCAGCTCTAGGGACTTCGTAAAGTAAAATTCAGCAAAGTGAAATACTCAAAGTCAAGCCCTTTGTCTATTTCTCCTGAGAGAAGTATGGTCTAAGAAACCTTGGATAGGAAAGATAAAGCTTTGTTGGAAAGAAGAAAGAAAAGGATAGTAGTTGTTTTAGTTTTTTTTTAAGTAAATAGACTATCAGATTGGTACAAAGTTCTGGTCTTTTTTTTAATACAACAATTTGATTCATAATCCTGTCTTTTAAACCCATAATTTTTCTCTTTAAATTTTCATATGTGACTAATTGTAAAAGTAAGTATGACATAATTGTGTTTATTTATATAAATTTGATTTTAAATGCCTGATGATAAATCTTGGACAGTTTGATATTCATTGTATAATAATTTATAACAATCATTCAAAAGTCCTGAGGCTTTATGATTTTTATTTTGGAACATAAGAGTTTTAAAATATAAAGATTTGATTTTGTAGAATTTAATAAATGCTAAATTTCAAATTCACATTTTTAATTAAAATTTAGGATCTTACTATCATTTAGTAACATTGTTTTCAACATTTTTAATCAAAATTTTATTGTAAAATAAATATTTAGTTGTTGGGGGGCTCCGCTCACAGGCCCCCCCTACCCTGGCCACCACAGATGAGAATAAGTCTACCAAGACATGATCTGCTTGGGGAGGAAAGGTGGCTGATCTCTCCAAGGAGAAGGGCCAAGAGCCTCTTCCTCAATGGGCTTTTATTGGATCATTTTGCATAGGAATACAGGCTCATTAACCATTATCAGGCAGTAAGGATCAAACAATAGATAACATACAAAGAACTCTGAGGGCCTATTTTGAGTCAGGATCAGATAGCTATAGAGCAATAAAACTTTGAGGAACAAACTCACTTCTTGCTTGGACCCTTATTTAATTGAGATCATTCTAAACAAAGCAGGTTTCACAGGATTTTACATATTCTTTCTTAGGCCTGATCGCACTAGGGAACGTGCTCTTTCCAGCACAGTGTGGTACCTACCACCAGCATTGTTTCAGGCTTAAGTCAGGCAGGGTAAGCAAAGCAGCTAAGAGAGTAGGAGACAGAATGAAGACTCAGGCTATGTCAAAGCTGAGGGTCCATCACCCCCTTTTGCTGTAGCCCCCCAAGTCCTTCCTTGGGGCCTCCACGTGATTGCGCCTGGCTTGGGTTGTTTCCCCCTTGGGGAATCTTACCTGTCATTGGCTAACCGATCAAGCGTTGGGGGCCAGTTATGGATGAAGTAAAAGGAGCAGAAGCGGTGCCCCTGCCAGGGAGATAAGCCTTGTCTCCTTAGTGGCTTATGGTCCGAAGGTCATTCACTCAGCCTTAGCCATGGGGGGTGGGGGGTTACAGCTCCTGAAACCAGGTAGGGTGGTTCCCAACATTTAGTGCAATATAAAACAGTATCAACACATACTTACCATGCACTTATAATTGAATACTGTAAGGCATGTCAAAGGTGAAGAAAATAACATTTTTATATTTGCATTTGTACATTTATTATTTAGTCATTCAAATGTGAGTTTAAGAGAAGTAGCAGGTTATGTTTATTAAAGGGAAAGAATTTTAATATATAAATATCCGTAAAAGCAGAAGTAACCTATAAACATACTACAAGAAGCATGTTTGAGATATGATATTTACAATTTGCCTACATTTTATTTATCTTTATTATTTCATTATGATGAATAGGTTCATTTGAAAATGGAAGTGTATTAGTTTCATAAAGTGGCTAATTGTAATGAAAATAATAATACTCTTGAATTTTACTGCTGTTAGTTTCAACACAAACTTGAGAAAATAGTGCTTTAATGTTTCATGTAAACACTTTGCTCCAAGTGTGCCCACGTTGCAGTGGTGACTCCTTTTTGGAGACCTCTTCACTGGCTGTCGTTAGGTCTCTAATCTCACTGAGCATATTTATCCCATCTTAGTAACAGTTGGCTAACAACCATAATACAGCACTTAAATTGACATTCTTTCCAGACAGAAAAGGGATGATGGGAGTCTCGAATTTTGGAGTTTGGCAGTGCTTTCATAAGGATGATCTGTAACATAAGGAGAATTTCCCATTGACTCATTATTTATTAACAACATGGAAGAGTAATTTTATTTGCATGGTTGTATTTAGCATTTCATTTAGTGCCAAAGTGTGTAGCTTTTTATTCAGTACCAAACACAGTATGACATTTTATAGATAATAAATGTATGTTAAATTGAATTTGCTTGTCTATACAGTATTAATTATTAATCATATTTGTAACAAAATCATCTTATAAATATTTTCATTGAAATATATATTTTCAAGTTTGAAATGACCAAAAGTATGGGAGTTATTCACCTATATGAAGTCTGAGGGACCAATTCTTTAAGGCAACAGAACTTCTCTATTTATGTAAAATCAGTGCTTCAAATAAATAAGCAAGTTTAAGTTTCTGTTTTTACTAAAGCCTCAATATGATTGTAATTGTAAACAAACATATTAATTAGAGGTAACATTTAGCATGCGCTAAATGCTGTATATACATTTTTTCATGTAGCCCTCATCACAACCTTGTGTGAGTTATTATTTTTCTTAGATTAACTCATTTATTCAACAAATACTTAAGGTGGCAAGCATTATTTAAAACCTGAGATTTCACAGTGAACAAAAGAGGTAAAGTCCTTTCCCCATGAAGCTTACCTGCAAGTGGAAAAATCTATAATAAATAGTGAGAAAACTACTGCTCAGAACAGGTAAAGAAATATTTTCAAGGTCGTGAACTATTAAATGATAGAAATAGGATAGAAACCGATGTCTGACTGACTTTGAATCTAAATTTAGGTTTCCTGCCTTGATAAAATTATCAGATTTTGTTGCCTTGAAAAAAATCACATGATATTGTTGAACTGTTTATCGACCAAAGAACAAAGTATAAGGTTTTTTCCATGATGGACTGTGCACTAAACTTAGGAGAATTTGAAAAATATAGAAGAATTAGAGTAGCCACTTGCCCCCAGCCTCCTCATTTGTGGTTTCAGTTACTTGTAATCAACCTCAAACCAAAATATTAAATGGAAAATTCTAGAAATAAACAATTCCTAAGTTTTAAAATGTTTGCCATTCTGAGTAGCATGATGAAACCTTGCACCTTCCTGTTCTGTCCTCCCCACAACATGAATCATCCCTTTGTCCACCATATCCAAGCCGTACAATGCTGCCTGTCTGCCCATTAGTCACTTCGAAGCCATCTCCTTAATCAAATCCACTAACTGGCGTGGAAGAACATGTCTTCAGGTAACTCTTCTTTTCCTTAATAATGGCCTCAGAGTACATGAGTAGTAATGCTGACAATTCAGATAACCAGAAACTGTAAAGAGCTTCCTTTAAGTGAAAAGGTGTGCAGGTACAGGAAAAAAACATAGTGTACATATAGTTTGACAGTGTCCACGGTTTCAGAGATCCCCTGGGGCTCTTGGACATATACCTCCATGGATAAGGGGTCTACTCTATTTCATTATCCAAATATAAAGAATTAAGCCCATCTCAAATCTAATTTTTCTTTGAAGCCTGTTTATCAGTAACTCTCTTTTAAAAATAACTTTTGGGGCAAACAATTGAAAAAAGCTAAAAAAATCATTTTATTGATTTCTCCAACCAAAGATAAATGAAAGTTATTGATACCTAAAGAAGCATAACTTTAGTCTCATCATTCTCACTGTATATTTTGCTTTGCTTGTGTAATGAGGCTAAAAATATAATACTTAATGTCTCACATATATCTTAAAAAGTCTGAACATTGGGAAATATATACTTTAGCTCCAGAAAAATCTGCCAATGCTTCTTTTTTTGTATAATGCATGGTTTTACCTTGTTCTTTAAATATTTCACATTTATAATAATAGTGGGAAAACTTTAAAAATCATGCAGTAAACTAAAAAATGGCTCCAATTCCAGTGGACTTCCTAACCTTGAAAAGCCCTAGCATTGTGCATGCTGAGACATCATTCTAGAGGAGAGATTCACAATCTCTACAGGACTGATTGACCTAGAATCTGAAAAGAAAACGTTTAGATTTCAAACAAGCTGAAAGACTTCTTTTGGTTCCAAAAGAGGCTCAGTATATATGAGCAAGGACAGGTTACTATCCTTATAATCATTGAAAGAAGGTTTGTCTTTTTGTTCATGGTGATTTCTGAGTGACATATAAAACAAACTTAAACTTGAATATTGATGACTAGAACATGCTCTACTGCACAAATTAATGCAAGTAATGTACTCATAAAAATCTGGAAGTTAAAAGTGCCTCAACAATGATCTCTAACATCCTCATTCACTAGGTTAGGAAAAAGAGGCATGAGTAAAGGAAACTTTTCTGATAAATCATTAGCAATGGGATTTGGGATCTAGAAATGTGATAACATAGTGGAATTTCAGTCATTTGCAAGCTGTTAGGAAAGGAAGTTTAGAGATAGCAGGCCTCCGCTACTTTACTAGCCTAAAACTGTAGATGGTTATTTGGATAAGTGAAATAAAGCTTATTAAATAATAAATTAGGGTAATAATTTCAAGTTCCACATTTTAGGAAGGGAAGAGTATTGAATATAGAGAAATGTTTTGATTAGAGGAATGTCAGACAGTAGCAGGGTTTCTTACACACACACACACACACACACACACACACACACACACACACACACACAGAGCAAAGAACATGCTCCAATTCAAGAAATGGTACTTTATAATACAAGCATCTGTCCAATAACCGGCAACTGGTACAAGCAAGTAAGAGTTACCAAAATGAGAGGTATTGGGTTAGCTCTTGGCACCTGCTTCCAGGAACACAGCAGAGGGAAGGAAGAAGGAATTAAGACTTTCAGGGTTCTATAATGTTGGGGAGCTTGGCCAAGCTCATTGGGGTTTTTTCCTACTCTGCCATTGTTACTATTACCTTCTAACTCTTGAGCCTTCCAAGCCCCCTCTAGCACCACTTCCTAGCCCAGGTATTGTCAGCGCTTCCACTCCTGGGATTGCCTGTCTCCCTTCCATCCTTAGGTGTCCGGTCTCTTAAGGTCTCTTCTCACCACCTTCCCACCTTTCATATGCCCATATCCTCACGAACTCAGAATTTGTCTCTGTCATGTGTTTTCTCTGTATCCTAACAGCCAAGCACTTAACTCTATTCATTCAAATCCATCAATTAACACTTTTTGCCCTGTGGCCTACAACCTTCATTTAATTGAATCGCATACTTCTGTAATCCTTGTTATGCCATTTAAGTCTCGGGGGAATACTTTCAAATATTTTACTTACCTTTTATTACCTTTTTTCCTAACGATTGACAATACTAGATTTGGCGCTTTAAAAATCTTCCAAGATAAAATTTTCAGCAACTGTATGTCATAAAATAGATAATTTGCATTGGCAATTTTACATATTTTACTTTGAAAATACTAAATATATTGTTTTCCAGTGTTTTACTAAAGCAAAAATTAGAAAACATGCATAAAACAGTACGTAGAAATGTAGAAACCCTGTGTCTTTTTCCGAACTGAGTATTCTATATCAATACCCATATTGTCATGTAGTAAACTCTCAGGGTTTCCTTGAAAGCCACGTACGCAGCCTGAGCGGCGAACCGAGTGGGTGGGTTAGTTTTACCTGTGTGAAAGAGAAAGGAGGGCTGGTCCTTGAATGCTCTTTTTATTTGTCCATTTCATTTGTCTATTTGTTTTAATTTTTTTCTTATTGTCAATACCTTTGTGTTCATTTTGGGAAAAACAAGGTAGAAAAAAGTAACATTTTTTTATTTTTATTTATTTATTTTAATTGTTCTTGTACAGTTTTCTGTCTTTTGCTCCCATCCCAGCCCACCGCCCCAGCCCTCCCCACCTCCCTCCCATTTCCACCCCTCCTAGTTTTTGTCCATGTGTCCTTTATACTTGTTGCTCCAAACCCTTTCCCTCTCCCCTCTGGTGACTATCAACCCCTTCAAAGTAACATTTTTTAAAAGCATAATTACCAACCACAGAAAAAGAAAACTACTTTTAGGACACTGTTCACAGTGAACCCTTCCAGATCTTTTGCTATGTGCATTTATATTTTCCCCACTTTCTCAACAAACAAGTTATTTTTCTTCATATTCCCTTTATTTCTCATGCAGGTGACTGGTAGATCATCTCATGAATCCAGGTTTTCTGAACTCCTTAGTGTAGCAAGAGATGTATCTTTATTTATTTATATAAATTTCTTTTTTTTTCTGTTTGTGCCACTGAGTAGCTTCTGGCATTTGAATTTTTCTCCGTGTCCCCTAGGATGAAAGTATTTGGTATGTGTGACAGGTAAAACTAAGCTGCAAATATGAGTATCTGCTTCCTCTCTCCCTTTTTTCCTATCAAGAACATATTTTATTCAATGAATATTTACAACAGCATTTTAAAAGGTACATTCTATTTTATTGATGAACATAACTTATTCAGAGTTCCTCTACTGTTAGACATTTATAGGATTTTGCCTTGTGTGTGAACGTTCTGCTATTGTAATCAATTCTCAATAAATATCATTCTTGCTAGATCTCTACACTTTGCTAAGTTTTTCCTCAGGATAATTCCTAAAAGTAGAATTGATAGGTTAAAAGGTAGGCTTGTTTTTTTTAAGGCTTTTGATAAATATTGCCAAATTGCCCTTCAGAAATCTACCACTGAGACCACAAGCAACACTAGAAATGTATTATCAATATATTGGCAGACTCTTACAAATACTGTCTTTTAAAATAATTGATAATGTAATGGGTCTTCACTTTCTTAACCACTATGGGCATTGCAAGTAATTGCTCCTCTTTGCAGAGTCTTTATTACAAATATTCCATAAATCAAGAGCCCCAGTACTTTAACAGTTTTGGTTGGTAGCTTGTTTGCTTGCAACGTTGTTTGCTTGTAGTTTCAGGTGACGCCCAGTGAGGAGAGTAAAGGAAGTGAATAGTGAGAGCCTCACATCACTCTCTGTCCCCTCAGCACGACACCCCAGGGCAACTATTTATAAACTCATCCCCCGCCCTCCCCCCCCCAGTGATTTTAAAGTTGCAGGGAGATGAAAAGTAGATCCATCTTACAAAAATTCTAATAACCCTTTTTTGTAGGTAATGCATTATTCAAGTTGCTAGGTGGAAGAAAAGTGTATTTCTTTAAAACCAAATAGTAATGAAAATATTAATCTACACACTGATTTCCACTTCCACTTAGTATTTTATTGTGTCCTACTTGATTTTTAGCCAGGCTATTTTTGCCCTTTATATTCAACCATGAAAATTAAAATGCACAAATCACAAGGTACAATAAGCCACATTGTGTGGGGATATCTTTGCCTTCCTTGGTAGATAATAGATTAGGTCGGAGGGTTACCAAATACATGTTTGAGGTAAGAATTCTTGCATAACAGGAGCACTAGGGCACTGTGACTATCTGGACATGTGTGATTATTTTCAAAGCCTTAATCTCAACCAAACTTTGATTTTCCTTTGTGGTGCCATGCCTTTTCTGATGACAGCACACTATGAAAATCTTGTATTGCATTTCTGTGCTTATTTGCACCGAGTCCCCGGAACATGAGCTGTCTAGAGGAGCAAGATGTTTAATAGATGCTTATCAGATGATGGTGGTGGTAATAATGAGAAAAAGGAATAAAATAATTTTTGCAGCTTTTATGTGTCTGGCATTTTGCTTTAGTGCTTTACTTACATTTTCTAACTTATTAAATGAAGGAAGTAATTTCCAGAACAGGAAACAACTCTCCCAAGATCAGTCAGCAAAGCCGAAGAACAAACCAAGAATTCCTGACCCTTAGTGTGCCCTACTCTCCATTATATAATGCTGAATGGCTATATGAAAACCATTTTAGACATTTTAAACTAAAATTTTCCATATAAGTTTGCAATTATACATATGTATTGATGCTGTTAAGTATTTCTGTAATACATGTTGAGGGGCTTTAACCTTATTTTATCTATTGTCCATATTCCCTGATAATAATTATTATAATTTCCATTTATTGAATTTTCACTTCAGACATATTATCTCTATTCTTGAAAATAAAATATTCTAATTTTATAAATTAGAGGAACCTGGGTCTCAGAGTAGAGCAGTTAACTCTTTTAGAGGAAGTTAGATAAGTGGCAGCAAATTTGGGCTTCAAGCCCAAGTCTCTTTGCCTCCAGAACCTGAATAGCAAAATCAAACATGCTTGAAAATGATTGATTTAGGGTTTATAGAACCATGTGTCCTGTTTTCTCTGGTTGCACTCTCACTCTTTCTGCCTATTCTTATTTCTCCTTGAAACTGATGTAAAGGATAAAATAACATACTTTACTGTGCTTTTTGAATATCACACTGAGCCTTTTCACTTTTAAATACTTCAAGAAAATGTGCATACATTAATAAAATTAACAGGTCGTCCTATCCTTTTAGCAGATCCTGCTCTAGGATAGAGGAAACCATTTTTTTTACTAATACCAAGAAATTGAATTAAAGATAAGCACTCACCTTAATGGATCAATTTTCTTATTCTTATCTTGTAAATGAAGTATAAATATGTATCTATGTGGTTTTATTTTTAATTTTATTTCTGTAATTATGTGTCACATAGTCAGATTTATTAGAATCAAATTAAAGCAGAAACTATGACTTTCTAATACTGAGTCAGAAATTGGTACTATATAAATGAGTCTTCTGTTTTTGCACATCAGGCTGCTTCTGTCACATTTGTCCAGGTTTTGGGGGCCAGCAGAGTAGCTGCTTACTCAACTTCCTACCACAGGCCAATAACCATAGAGAAACGCAGGGTCCTTTCTCTAATTACTCCCCTTCACAGTGTTACTCTGAGAGATCATCAGGCAGCTCACGGGCTTCATTGACTCACTGATTGTTTTCTGAAGCAGTTGATTATCTAGAAAACTGATAATAATTTTTCTTTCTGTCAAAAGAATGCAAGAAGAAAATCTCCTTTTTTGGCATATACTTTTATCAATAAATATGAAATCACATAAAATGAAATAAATTATTTTTAATTCAAAGCTAATAAAAACTTCAATCCCTGTTGGAAAATTTAGCTACTATTAGATAAACCTTATTAGGTTTTTCATAAAGTGAAAAGTTATTTTAAAAGGCCACTCTTAGCAATGGATGCTACAATTTTCGCCATTTTTTGAGAATGTTCCCACTCATCTAATTTCTTTGGAAGACAGTCTTCGGAGAAGACTTTTGGAAACTTCTGTGTGCTGTCTAGCTGCCTTCAAGCATATTTGCACTTGGAGGACAGCATGTCCTCTTAAATGAGCCCATTGATTTTTCATGAATTGTTTTCCGTACAAGCTAGTATCTTCTCCAACCCCAGAAATGAAATCATGTATCTGATTTTCCATAGTTGTGTTAAGGTTTGTCCTGAACAGTAAGGCCCATTCAAGAGCATAGTATTTGATACATTTTAATTCTAAAAATGTGTCCCATAAATGATATGATTTAATTCCATTTCAGATGTTTCATCTAAAATACCTTTTCTGTCTTTTCCTTTTTACTCTTGTCTTCACTTTTAACAATCCATCGGCCTACAGTGTCTTTACATCCAAAATGCAAAGCAGACAAATGGGCATCTCAGGGAAGAACATGACTAAAAGTACCAGCATCAGTGGAGACATGTGCTCGCTGGAGAAGAATGACGGCAGCCAGTCGGACACTGCGGTGGGTGCCTTGGGCACCAGCGGCCAAAAGCGGCGCTCCAGCATTGGGGCCAAAATGGTAGCTATTGTGGGGCTCTCGCGGAAAAGTCGCAGCGCTTCTCAGCTCAGCCAAACTGGTAGGCATTTTTACGTTACTTTTGACTTTATCTTTGAGTTGTAATTAAAACACACATTCTTTTTCTCCTACTCATTTTATTGCAGTAACATGTGGGTGATGACTTGGTTCAGAGGGGAAGGGGCACTTTAAACTAGTCAACTTCTCTGAAAATATAGCAATGACTTTGTTTTTCAGTGATGAATGGACCTGCTTTAAAGTGGACCATGGCCACTGTTCTCGAAACGTTTTTAAAGTCTTTCTTCCTCAGGGAGGAGTTAAGCTCTGTTTCCCCTGATTGCCAGTCGCTGATCCTGTCTCGAGATCGTCTGATCTGTGAGATACTTGCTTTTCTGTAGCTTTCTCACGTTGGAACCAGACAAATTAATTCTCATTCCCAGCAAGTTATGGTGATGAAGATGACATCTCATATTTTGTGTGAATTATATATTTTTATCACTGACAATCTAACTTCTTTTACAGTTTGTAAGCAGCACTTACTGTAGTATCAATTTTCTCACTGCAGTTTTATTTCCCTGGTTAAACTTCAAGCAACAATATTCTCCAGCAGCGGGGATGGAGGAATTTTCTGCTGGCAGTGAAGATATTCAAAGCTTTGCTAATTTAAAATTCAGTTGCGAAATCACATCTGCAAAAAATAAATTAGATACAACACTCCTACTCAGAAAAGCCACTGTTAGCAATTAGGAAATCTGTGAGTCAAAGCAGTGTCGTTTTTCAAATGGGTGTTGGTAGTTAAACATTAAATCCCTGGTATCTTGGGAATAATAGTATATCTTCTACTTAACAAACAAAAGCATATAATATGGTGTTTCTCTTACAGCAAATAAATTACAGGCAAATGGATTAAATCTTGTTTATGTTTGAATACTAGGGTTCTTGTACACAGAAGTCAAGACTTAAATGAGCAACACAGAAGAATTTAAACGTACATTATTTCTTGGACCCAGCTAATCTTGATTTTACAAACTAGCAGTGATTTTGGAATTTAATGTTATATTGCAATATAGCAATAATATTATATTGAAAGTTATTTGATGGCATTCCTTATAACCTGGCTGTACCTCACTATTTTTAATATGATTGTCATAGGGAGTTTTCATTTGGTGTTTCAAAATGTTGTTTTGCATTTTAATATAGAAATAAAAATTTAATTTATGAACATAATGTTTATATTTAAATGATTTTTGCTTTCTGATATTTATACATAATTAATTGTGTTATGCTGATATGATAAATGTTAGCCTTTAGAATTTTTTTTACATTTCTCTGGCAGTTAGAACTTAATTTATTGCATTTTTCTCTTTAAAACTTATAAACATCTATAAACCAAAAACTGCTCTACAAAATAAAGTCTGTTAATTAAAAAATATAAGAACCTAAAAAAACATTAATAAGATTACAAGTAGGAGAATATGTGGTGTTAAACTAAATAATTCCGTTCATTCAGGGTTTTTAAACAAATATTGAGCACTTACTATGTACCAGGAACATGGAGAACAAAGATAAATAAGAAATTTATAACTTGAGTTGTTTATCATCTCTTGAGCTGCTTATAATCTGGTAGAAGATGGGTACTTTAACAGGTTGCTTCCAGATAACATGGCAGTGGTCCCGCTGCAATTGCCTAGAAAGTGTGCTGATGCCCAGAGGAAGTCCACTTAATCCGTTCTGGAATTCCGGCAATAAGCTCCTGGAAGAGATTATACCTGAGTTGAGATGTGAAAGGAGAGTGATGGTTAACCAAGTACAGGACAATTTTAGAGGCATTCCAAATAGAAACCATGAAAAACTATAATGAACAAAGGCATGCAGGCATGATGGTACAGGAATGGTAGACAGTTGGGTAATTTTACCATGAAATATTGAACTGAATGTAGCTGGAGATGAGGCTGGTAGATAAGTGGGAACAGATCATGGAGAGTCCTGGTGATCGTATTAACTTAGGTTATTGGAAGTTTTAAGAAGTTTTCAGTAGAGGATCAATATGGTCAGATTTGCACAATTTGTAGAACATAATCTACATAATTTGTAGGACATTCAGGCTGCCACTTATTTATCTAACAACTATTTTTAAAGCATCTACCATATGCTAGGAATTATCCTAAAGAAAACATGAACAAGAAAAAAGATTTTGCTCTTCGAGCTTACATTCTAGTGGGGCTCCAATAAAGAAAATAAACTCAAGTCAGCATTTGGTAAAGAGTATTTTAGAATGAATTAGCAAAGCAGTACAATAATTCAAGCAGTACAGTAGAGATAAGCACCTGGATGAATTTGAATTAAGTCCATTGTAATAAAGATAGAGAGAGGTGGTAGTTTCAATGAAATTTTAAAGAGCAAAATTATCAATAGTAGTCAGCCATTCGATTTAGTGACTCTGGATATGGGGACGTAAAGGAGAGAGAATTCTAAGACAATTTTTATAGTTCTGGTGTGCATCGTTGGGTGGATGGTCGTAGTGCTCTCAATGGCTATTGAAAGTGTAAAAGAAGGAGTAGGTTGTGGGAGAGGGAGCGGGATGAGTCCTAAGCCGAAGAAGGAGACCGGGAGGGAAGGGCAAAAGCTGTGAGGGTACTGCCACAGAAGCTAAGAGCGTAGAAGGTTTCAAGAAGAGAATGGTCAATGTTTCTGAAAAACCAAGTTCATGTCTTTATGGTTTGGGTGTAAATATCTCATGTATATTTCCTTGACAGTATTTTTATTGAAAAAGTATTTATTGGCTGACCATACACAGAGATTCTATATCAACAATGATTTAGTGTTTATTTATGAGTAGTTACAGGTTTCTAATCTTCAAAAACATTGTGATGTTGGCAGATTTAAAAAATATAGTCTTATTCCTTGTTCTATCATAGAGGTAGCTTCTCTATATGTAGTATAGCATAAAATATTCTTTTTTATCATTTTCATTAATATTTGTCATTTTCAGTAACATTATAATGGCTAAGATTTTAATCATTCTTAAAATGTGCAGTTATTTTTACCCATCCACCTAATAGCTTTGCCTGTTAGCTGTAGAATTCAGATATCTCACATTTTCTAGCTTATATTTACCTGTAGAATAGCAAACAGATTGTTTTGCAGTTACTGGACTCTAAACTTTCAACAGGTCCCTAAATTCTCTACCGGAGTGTATATGCATATTTGTTTTACGTAAGATTTTTATATTTTCCTTTCTTTTTTTAAAAGATTTTATTTATTTATTTTTAGAGAGGGGAAGGGAGAGATAAGAGAGAGAAACATCAATGTTTCATTGCCTTCTGTGCATGCCACCACCACCCCACCCCCCTGCCCCGCATGGGGACATGGCCTGCAGCCCAGGCATGTGTCCTGACTGGGAATCAAACTGACAACCCTTTGATTCTCAGGCTGGCACTCAGTCCACTGAGCCACACCAGCCAGGGCTATGTTTTCCTTTCTTAAGAAAAAAATTACAGTCAAGCCCCAACCATCTCTAAAACTTAAATCTTCAAATTTAATCTCTAAGCTATTTGATATATAATGGCATTCACAACAATATTATGAAGCAGGAATTAATTACTATTCTCCTCATTTACCAATGAGGAAACCAAGTAAGAAGAGGGGGACTGACTTCCCCAGGTTTACCCAACTGGAAGGGGAGCAGTTGAGATTTTGATCCAGGCAGTGTGGATCTGGAGAAGATCTCACTCTAAATGGGTCTGTTGGAGTTTACACCAGCACTGACCGGGAGAACCTTGGGTGGTGGCGGCCGTGCTCTCTCTCCTGCCGTGCAATACAGTGTGGCCGCACTAGCCATGTGCTGCTGTTGAGCACTCGAGATGTGGCTAGTGTGACTAAGTGACTGAATTTTTAATATTTTAAAACATTTTTCACTAAATGAATTTAAATTTTTACAGGCACATATTAGTAGTAACTACTGTGTTCGGCAGTACAGATAAAAACAACTGTGGGATTTTTGATTAAAAAATTAAATAAAGAAATAAGATTGTAGCTTGAGGAAGATAGAATCAAAGAAGAGTTTTGGTTTCTTAATGAGACAGGGGATACCTGTGGGACCTGAACAGGTGAAAGAGCTTTGGAGCCAGAGCTTCAGTGCAGATTGGCTGTTATGACTTGTGGTCACTCAGGAATCTGTGCTCTTTTCATCTTATACCAATTTCTGAGCTCTCAGAGGACTTTACATGTACTCTCATTATAACATTTATTTATTTGTGTATATCCTTCTCAGTGTCCAGTATAGTTTCAGGTATAGTGATCTAAAACGAAAGGCCCATGTACTCCTTGGGGCACATTGTGAAATTCTCTGCGGAACGGGAATGATCACTTCTAATATTGATACCAAGATAACAGCTGGCCTGAGCCTGGAGTTGCAGATAATGTTTACATGGTACGGATGCTGGAGTAGGCATGGGCATTTCAGACATGAGCAGCGTTAGACTCAGAGGTACGGAAATATAGTTTATGTGTGAGCAGACAAGAGAGTATTTGACACATGGTGAGAAATGAGACTGGCAACAAGGGTCTGGGCCAGACTGCAGATAACTTAACGTCGGGCCAAGTAGTTAGAACCACAGAGTTGGCAAGAGGGAGGGAGGTATTGCAGGATTTGGAACAGGGCCGTGACAATCAAAGCTAGAAAGATTCCGTCAGTAAGGAGGTCTCGAGTTCAAGAATAAGAAACAATTTTATCTGTTTAGAGCAGAGATGTTGAGGGGCTGATCGATGGGTATTAGTTTTCCATTGCTGCCATAGGAAATTACTACAAACTTCACAACTTAAAACCAATTCACTGTTCTGTCTGGTGAGCTCAGCTGATCTCTGTGTCTCCCAAGACCAAAATCAAGAGTCATCAAGGCAGTGTTTTTACCTGAAGGCTGCATTTCCGAGCTCACCCAGGGTGCTTGGCAGAACTCAGTTCCTTGCCTTTGTAGGACTGAGCTCCCAGTTTGCTTTGACACGTGGCCCCCCTCATCTTTAAGCACATTGAACATTTCTTGTGCATCTCATGTCTCTGAAAACCCCTTCTGCTGCATCTCTTCTGTCCTCCGGCTCAAGAGAGTCTCTGCTTTTAGGGGATCGTGGAATTAGTTTGGGCCCACTGTGATGATCCAGGATAATCTTCTTGGTTTAAGGTCCTTAACCTTAATTACACCTGCAAAGTGCCTTTTGCCATGTAATGTAACATATTTTCACAGCCTAGAAAACAGTGCACAGTCATCTGTGGGGACCGCTCTGCTTACCACTGTGATCGTAGTGGAAGGAGAAGGAAAAGTGAGGAGGGTCAAGAACTATTGTGGATACGGTTTATAAAAGTTGTTATTTACATCCTGCATGCTTCGTGGGAGTCAGTACAAAATGGAAATAAAAGTTAATCTTCACAGATTACATTATCCAACCAAAGAACATGTATCAGTCATTAAGATATAAGCTTTTTTTCTAATTTAAAATTTAGAAAAACATCAGTCATTAAAAAACATAATTAGCAGTAGCATGAATTTTTTCATTTGAACTTCACAACCTGATGTGTATGCATTATCATCCCCATTCCGCATATCAGAAAACAGTCTCAGGAGTCTCGTGGTGGAGAGATACACTCCAGAGCTGGTACCTTTTACATGACCCCACTGTACATTTTTGTAATTAGTATATTTTTATAATTAATTCTTTTTGTATCATTAGGAAGGAAAATATTTCCTCTTCAGAGTAAATATTTCTCAATTACTTTACTTGGAATTACTTTTAATTTAACATAGGTTTTTATTTAATTTAATTGGACAAAATTTTAAGATGTAAATAGCCAAAGGCATTGTACTTGATAGTAATCACTAAAGACCTAGTAACTTTAAGTCTTTAAACCATAAAGAGTTTAATTATAAGCTGAAATGTACCTTCAAAAAGAAGTATTTTAATGTTATTAAAGTAAATGCATTAATGTTTTTCAGCATCAGTGCATAAACAGAAATGCAATTTTAAGGTAAATCCATTTTAATGAAATTTCCATACATTCTGAATAGGTATGTGGACTGCTAGATGCTTTTTATTCAATTGAGTCCTGATCCAGTTAACTACTAGGAAGACTTCCAAAGAGACAGTAGCATGTATTTGTAGGAAATTTAATAAAGCTCTAGCTGAACAACATAAAATTCTACCAGGAGTAATGACAGTTCAGTCCTCCAACATATGGAAAAAGGTATGAGCGTTGGCTCATTGTTCCCTTGGGAGTTCAAAGCTATTTGGTCCAAAAACTTTGTAGAGTGAAAAACACTAAGGCTGAATTCATTGTTTCTCTCTGATGCTGCTTTTAAGTGGACAAATTCTTCTGACTTTTTACTGTTAGACGAAGTTGATTTTTTTTAAACTGATACTCTTAGTCACTACCTTAGAACATCTTAACATTATATTGTTACTTGGTAAATATTTATTGAATCTCTACTCTGTGAGAGACACCAAAGTATGCAATAACTGGGATCCTCTTCATCTGGTATTTATGTTCCAGTGGGAGGCAGAGACAGGCCTTCACAGATGGAATAATAATAGAATTACAAAGCTTGCCCTGATGGAAAAGTACCAAGTGTCTTGAAAGCATATCATAGGAGGTATAACCTGGTCTGGCTCATTTCTTACCCACCTGGGCTCTTGTTGGATACTTTGCACACAATACGGTTTCAACGAATACCCTTCAGATGGTGCGAAACATTGCACATGATGTAAGGTGCCTTTCTGCCTTTGGGTTTGGTAACCTCTGTGTTTATGAATACGGTCCACAGATGAGCACCCTGCGCTGTCAGTGTGTGTGTGTACTCTGTTCAAAACAATTGAGAGCCAAATGACCTTTTGAAAAGGTATTTAAATAAAACTGTTTAGGATCTGAATTTATGTACTATGTTTATACTATGAGGGAAAAGGGCAATAGATTCTAGTTTAACCTAGATATATGCTTGAAGTTGAAATAGTGGGAAAGTGGATGTAATAAACGAGCTTTGTCCAGAAAAAGTTGAGCCACTATTCACGTAACGAGAACTGTTTGTGCAGACATTCAAAATGACTGAGCAAACAGAGCAACGAATCTGCATCAGATTTTGCATTAAGCTTGAACATTCCTCCTCGGAAACTATTCAGATGATTCAGAATGCAACAGCTATGGGCAGCTGGTGACTGGCAGCTTCATCATGACAGTGTGTCTGTTCATGCATCACGTCTCATGCAGAGTTTTTGAGCAAAATGTCATATCACGCAGGTGCCTCATCCCCATTACAGTTCAGATTTGGTACCCTGTGACTTCGGTCTTTTCCCAAAATTAAAATCACCTAAAAGGGGAAGAGATTTCAAACCATCAATGAAATTCAGGAAAACGACAGGGCAGCTGATGGCAATTGGAAGAACTAACCGTGTGAAGTCCCAAGGTGCCTATTTGAAGGGGACTGAGGCATCATTGCCCTAGGCACAATATTTCTTGTATCTTGTGTCTTCTTCAATGAATGTCTCTATTTTTCATAGCACATGGCTGTATACTTTCTGGACAGACCTTGCACCTCTCTTAGGCATGAAAGTTCAGCACTGACTTAAGAATGTAATTTCTGTAGCTTTTAGTCCAAAAAGTGGTTTGTTTGTTTGTTTGTTTGTTTCTGGTTTTGTTCTGGTATATGAGGAATTTATCACTCTTTACTTGAAACTTCATAATTCCTTAGAAAATGAGAATAGGACAAGAGATAGTAGAGAAGTATGAGATGGGGGGCGGATATTCTGGTGAGGAAACTGATGGGGAGGCAGCATGTGACGCAGAAGTATAAGAAAGTGTAGAAAGGTGTGGACACAAGGAAATAATCAGAGAAAACCACTGAGACCCCCAAGGGGGCTGTACTCATAACTGAGGCATTTATGTTTTGGCACCTTTGAACCAGAATCTCCTTTCCTTAGGAGATATAGCGCCCAGAGGTGGGAAAAAGAGTGGCAAGCAGCCTCCTATTGTATCTCTTCCACTCCCATTGGGATTTGAGCATCTCAATCCCTTGTCCTGTTTTGCTTTCTTCCTCCTCCTCTGCCAGCAATTGTTCTGGAGTTAGAGCCCTCTGCGTCAAAGGTCTCTGACCTGCTGTCAGCCAGACCGAGTTCTTCACTTAACCAGCCAGCTGTAAAATTATCTTCCTGGAAAGGACAATTTGATAGAGTCATACTTCAGTATGTTAAAATAGATTTCTTTTAAAAAATACAAAGACTATTTAAGAAACTCTGTTCATTTGACTTATTCATTTGAAAAAGTTTTTCCCCAAAATAAAGACAACTGCTTTATGCAAATGAAAATACCAATGTTTTTAAAACAAAATAGTAAATGTAATGAACAACAAAAAGAAAGGCATAGCATATAACTACATACATGTCTGAAAGTCCAGTTCTTTTTTATTGTATTTTTTCTTACCATTTATCCCCATTATACCCTCTTCCACCTCCCCCCACACCCCTCCCCCCACTTCACCACACTGTTGTCCGTGTCCATGAGTCCTTTTTCTTTTTGGCTTGGTCCCCCCAACCCCTCTCCCAGAGCTGTCACACTGCTCTCTGTCTGTGTCTGTCTCTATTTTGCTTGTTAGTTCAGTCTGTTCCTTTGATACCACATATCAGTGAAATCGTATGGTAACTGTCTTTCTCTGACTGGCTTATTTCACTTATCATAATGTTCTTCAGGCCCATCCATGCTGTTACAAAGGGTAAAAATCTTTTTTACAGCCAAGTAGTATTCCATTGTGTAAATATACCATAGATTTTAATCCACTCCTCTACTGGTGGACACTTGAGCTGCTTCCAAATCTTGGCTATTATAAATAATGCTGCAATGAACAAAGGGGTGTACTTATTCTTTCTAATTAGTGTTTCAGGTTTCTTCAGATAAATTCCCACAAATGGAATCACTCTGTCATAAGGTAGATCCATTTTTAGTTTTTTGAGGTAATTCTACACTGCTTTCCACAGTGGTGGCACAAATCTGCATTCCCATCAACAGTGCAAAAGAGTTCCCCTTTCTCCACATCCTTGCCGCACTTGTTGTTTCTTGATTTATTGATGATAGACAGCCATTCTGACAGGTGTAAGATGGTATCTCATTGTGGTTTTAGTTTGCATCTCTCTGATGATTAGTGACATTGGACATCTTTTCATACATCTACTGACCAGAATCTGTATGTCCTCTTTGGAGAAGTGTCCAATCAGGTCCTTTGCCAATTTTTTAATTGGATAGTTTGTATTTTTGCCATTCAGTTTTATGAGCTCTTTATAAATTTTGAATATTAACCAATTAATATTGGTTAATATTTAATATTGGTTAACACCTTATCAGATGTACCAGCGAATATGTTCTCCCACTTAATGGGTTGTCTTTTTATTATGTTGATGGTTTCCTTTGCTGTGCAAAAACTTTTTAGTTTGATTATGTCACATTTGTTTATTTTTTCTTTTGTTTCCCTTGCCTGAGGAGATATATCAGAAATCATACTGCTATGAGCAATGTCTGAATTTTGCTGCCTATGTTTTCTTCTAGGATTTTTATAGTTTCAGGTTTAACATTTAAGTCTTTGATCCATTTTTGAATTTTTCTTGTGTGTGGTAAAATAAGGAGGTCTAGTTTTATTTTTCTGCATATACCTGTCAAATTTTATTTACTTATTTATTGAATAAATATCTTTAATCCATTGCATGTGCTTACTTCCTCTGTCAAATATTAACTGACTGAAAAGGTATGGATTTATTTCTGGGCTCTCTATTCTGTCCCATTGATCTAAGTGTCTGTTCTTATTCCCGTGCCATATTGTTTTGATCACTATAGTTTTATATTAGGTAGCATGATTCCTCCAACTTTGTTCTTTCTCACAATCACTATTACTATTCAGGACCTTTCGTGGTTCCACATAAATGTTTGAAATAATTGTTCTAGTTCAGGGAAATACATCACTGATATCTTGATAGGAATTGCATTGAATCCATAGAGCTTTGGGTACTATGGACATTTTAATGATGTTAATTCTTCTTATCCATGAATATATTGTGTACTTCCACTTATTTTATCTTCTTCAGTTTCTTTCTTCAGTGTCTTATAATTTTCTGAGTACAGGTCTTTTACATCCTTGGTTAGATTTATTTCTAGGTTTTATTCTTTTTGAAGCAATTGTGAATGGGATTTTCTTAATTTGCCTTTCTGATAGTTCATTATTGGTGTATAAAAATGCAACTGATTTCTGGATATTTATTTTGTATCCTGCCATTTTACTGAATTCATTTATCAGTTCTAGCAGTTTTTTGGTGGAATCTTTAGGGTTCTGTATGTACAATATCATGTTATCTGCAAATAATGACAGTTTTACTTCTTCCTTACCAATTCGAATGTATTTTATTTCTTCTTCTTGTCTGATTGCAGTATGATTTTGAAGAAGAAAAGTTAAAGTGGACATCCCTGTGTTGTTCCTGATCTTAAGGGGAAAACTTGTAGTTTTTGCCCATTGTGTATGATGCTGGCAGTGGGTTTGTCATATATGGCCTTTATTATGTTTAGGTATGTTCCCTCTATTCCCACTTTGCTGAGAGTTTTTATCATAAATGGGTGCTAGATTTTATCAAATGCTCTTTCTGCTTCTATTGAAATGAAAGTCTATTTCTTATTTCTAACTGAAATACAAAACTGAAATTCATTTTCTTCTTCAACAAAGTATAATATTTCTTGTTCCCAAATTATATAGCACAATGCATAATTTTAAAGTTATACAAGGTCTTTTCTTTGAGTCACCTTCTAGAATTTAATTTCCACTTACAATCAAATCTTTTTTATTTTATATTTTGTAGTGGGGAAGACCAAGTGGTTCACATTCTGTGTATACTTAAATAATCTTTCATATATTTAGATATGAATTAGCCTTATTCTAAGTTACATGATCTCAATTGTAATAAAACTTCCTCACAGATTTTTCATACTGTATTATTCCTCTGTTTAATCCTCTTGATCATATTTAGTATTTCCTGGATGTGTATGTATTTTGTATTCGTAATGTGTAGAAACTTAAACTGGAAAAATTATAAAGATGCTTATTTTTTCTGACTTTTTCATAGAAAATTCATTTGTGTTAGTAAAATCTTATGCTGTCTCTGCTTCATTTTGAATAAGAGAATTGTGTAAGCTTATTTAGTTTTAATTTGCTTTATCTTCTTGATGTTTTAGGGTTTCTCATTTTTTGATCTCTTAGTATAATTTTCACTTAAAAGAGTTCTCATTAAGTTTTATTTTATTTCTAGTAGGACATTTTAATATACTAAGCTCAGTTAAAATTTCATGGCATTTAAATATTGCTTAAAATTTTAAGTGGACTATCAAACTAGTACTAAACACTGATTTTTAACAAGTATTATCAATTTAAAATATTCCATCAATAAGTGTTTTTCATAAAAGGCATTGTGCAGGTACAATGAACTATCAAAAATTATATAAATCTCAAACACATTCTCAAAAATCTTAAGATATACTAGGGTAGATATGTTAGGTAATATAATTAGTAACACAAAATACTGTAAGATTTCAGAAAGATCACTTCTGACTACAGTTAGATTTTGGGTGAATTCTTGGAAGGTTTATGATTTGAGCAGGAATCTGAAGATTAAATAGCATTTTGATGCAGTGGTATAGGAGTGCATGTCAAGCACAGGAAACTTGAGCAGTATCAGGTAAGTTCAGAAAAACATAGACTATGTAAGAGAAAGATTAATGATCTAATTTGACTAGCATATTGGTTTTCAAACACTTTTCTAAGCAGTTGGAGCTCTTTTAATATTTGGAGGATTCAGACAACACAGTCTGTAAGTGAATTGAAAGGTGAGTACAGCTTGCTCACAGAACTGCGCTGTGTCGGTGTGCCTGGAACACAGAGTACCAGAGATGGAGTTGAGATATAAGACTGGAGAACTGGGCAGAGAACTGATCATGGAATACCTTAAAAGTGATGTCTGGCAAACTAAATTTTCCCCTACAACTATTGGCAGTTTTGCCTAAGCGAGAAAGACTAGAGGCAAGGAAATGTTGCTGGAGAACTTGGTGGTGATTTTTCAAGACAGAGTAGTGGCGTGGAATACCAGGTAGTTTTTAGGGAGGGAGAGATGTGGATGGATTTGAGAATCAAAAGAAGGAATCAAAGCTGATTTCTGAAAGTCTGACTTGAGCAACTGGGTAGACAAATGTTTTTGCCGTTTATTGAGACAAGGGAACCAAACCAGAAGCAGTGAGAACCATAAGGTTACTGATGAATACAAACATTTATTAGCACTTACTGTGTGCCAGGTATGTAGTGCTTCTTATGCTCTACCTTCAATGCATTATCAATTAATCATCTTTAATGCATTACCTAATT
Source organism: Anoura caudifer (assembly GCA_004027475.1). Lineage (NCBI taxonomy): Eukaryota > Metazoa > Chordata > Mammalia > Chiroptera > Phyllostomidae > Anoura > Anoura caudifer. Next base: position 279,963 of record PVKU01000332.1, on the reverse strand, counting down.
TAATTTTCAGTACATACTAGCTCTTAAGATATAAGAAGACTTAAAGAGGAAATAGGTAATAAAAATTGGAGGTATCAGCTGTAGAGAAACGAAGAGGAAAAGACTCTAGTTCAGGGGCTGCCAGTCTATGGAGCACAGGCCACATTTGACCATGCTGCTGTTTTTCTTTTCTTTTTAAAATTTTTTTTTATATTTCATTTATTTATTTTTAGAGAGGGGGGAGGGAAGGAGAAAGACGGGGAGAGAAAATTTGATGTGCAAGAGAAACATCCATCAGTTTCCTCTCACATGCCCCCAACAACCCCCAACAGGGGACCTGGCCCCCAACCCAGGCATGTGCCCTGATCAGGAATCAAACTGGCGACCTTTCGGTTCACAGACCAGCAGTCAATTCACTGAGCCACACCAGCCAGGGCTTTTTTTCTCTTTTTTTGATAAATAATTTTTATTTGATAAAGCTTTATTGGAACATGGCCAAACTCATTTGTTTGTGTATTGTTACTTTTGTGCCACAGTGGCTCAGCTGAGTGGTTGCCAGAGAAACTCGTATGACCCAGAAGGCCTAAAATTTTTACCATCTGCCCTTTACAGAAAATGTTTGCCAAGCCCTATTCTAGTTTGATGCAGGTGGGGATCCAAACATGATTTACCCTTCAAGATGAGAAAAATTTTTTGTATGTTTGGACATAAATGGAACGGAGTAACTGAAGATATAAGAAAGAGAATTTGTCAAGTATAAAAATAGACCCCCAAACATTCTACTGCATAATTTTAAAATCTCAAAATATAAGAAAGGACTTTAAATGCCACTTAGTCCAGCTAGCCTTCTACCTGCTGCTTAATTTTTAGTCCTATCTCTCTACTCTAGCTGAACTGACCACATCAAGATTATCCCGCCAAGAAGTGAGCTACATTGTGAGAACGTGGGGTTTTCCACTCCAATCCCCTTGAAGTCTGATCAGTGTCCACTTGTGTGCTCTCCATCACTTCCATTGCACTCTCAGCACACTATGATAGCTGCCCCGTTTACCACCTCTGCTTGTGGCTCACTGTTCAGTTTTTTGTCTTGTTTTTTTTTATTAAAATAACATAAGTATTTAAGATTGTAAAATAAGTATAACAAACATAACACTCATATGCTAAGTGAAAAATTCTTTGCATTCAGTGTTGATTATTATTTCTTCAGTTTATTTAGAATCTTGTTTCTCACAGTGGAACCTAGAATTATTCTTTCAGGATCCCGGCAGCCTTTGAGAAATGTGACACGATCATGGTGGTTAGGCAGCGTTCTTCCAACATGTGCAGTTTGGGAAGTGCTGTCCTTTGTGGATAATGGTAGTTAACGTTGATTCAGGCCTTCTTTGTCCTCAGTAACATTTTGCAATTTTCATCATATGTCTTCTGGACATGGTTGATAATTTATTCCTAGGTATTGTATAACTTATATTACCGTTGGAAATACCATATATTTTTATTACATTTTCTAGCTGGTTATCATTAATATTTATTTAAATTGTTGATTTAAATAGTGTTTTAAATATTGTATGAGGCCACCTTACTAACCGCTGATTAATTCTAATATTTTTTTCTCATTAATTCTAGTTTTCCCTTTAGATTTTCTAAATGCAACCTCAGATCTTCTTAAAATAATTTTCTCTCTTCCTCCAAGTGTGTGTCTTTCAATGTACATCTCCTCAGACCTACCATAGGTTGATCAGAGCAGTGACTTGAGATGTGTTCAGACATAATATTGCATTTGTTCCCTGCTACTTTAGAAAATGGGTTAGTATGACTCTCTGCTTTTTAAAAAAGGGAGGGAGGAGAAGAAGCAATACTTTTTCCTTTTCAACCGAAAATCTGCACTATATGTCATGTTGTCAAATAAAAAAGTAAAATTGTTTTCATTTGTGCTGTATCCTCTGAGGCTCTTTGAAGCATAAACTTTGATCTAAGAGTCATTGTTTTTTAAGGTCACTGCACTATTTAATGCACTTATATGACATTGGGTCTTTTGCCAACCTAAGATCTATTTCCAGCTATCAATATTTTCAAAAGCATGAGAAAGTAAATTTTAAAAATGAATTAACAAAGTGATAGGAACAAGGACAAAAGTAATCACAAACAATATTTACGAAGGGCTTCTATGCCTGTTGCATTCTACCTTTCCTCATTTAACAGTGTTTCTGGTTAAAAATGGACACTATGAGATTTCATGAAAAATGAAATTCTCTTTCATCTAAAGGAGCATTTCTCAAGTGTGTCCCATAGATCTTTAGATGTCAACGTGTGTTAAAGAGGAAGAAGGTGTTTTGTGGTCAAATAAGTATAGAAAATGTGAGTTAAATAGTTTAAGTAGGGGGGTTATAAATTGCAGGTCTTCATAAAGTTTATGTGCTTTGTGACTTTTCTAAAGAAAGGCACACTATGTAGTGTCTCCCTGACTCATTTTGACCAAGTAATCCTTTGTCTATGGAGCATATCTTGGAATTAATATTTTTTGGAATACTTTGGAAAATACCTAAACATTTTCAAATTTAAATTGTAGCACATGCTTTTAGGAAAACTCAGAGTTAGAAGAAGTAGACAAAACACTGTTCTCTGATATGTCATTGATATCTAGTTGCGTATCTCTAATTGCATTTTTTCTTTTTTAAAAAATTTTAATTATTTTTAGAGAGAGGGGAAGGAAGGGAGAGAGAGAGAGAAACATCAATGTATGAGAGATATATCAATCAGTTGCCTCTCGCACGCCCCCTACTAGGGACCTGTCTTACAACCCAGGCATGTTCCCTGAGTGGGAATCAAACCGGAGACCTTTTGTTTCTCAGGCGGGCACCTAATCCACTGAGCCACACCAGCTAGGGCAAGGTCGTGATTCTTTTCTTTTCTTTTTTAAAAAATATATTTTATTGATTATGCTGTTACAGTTGTCCCATTTTTCCTCATCATTCCCCTCCACTCTGCACACCCCCTCCCATCCACATTCCCCCTCTTTAGTTCATGTCCATGTATCATAAGTTCTTTAGCTTTGACATTTCCCACACTATTCTTGCCCTCCCCCTGTCTATTTTCTACCCACCGTCTATGCTACTTATTCTCTGTACCTTTTCCCCCTCTCTCCTCCTCCCACTCCCCTGTTGCTAACCCTCCATGTGATCTCCATTTCTGTGTTTCTGCTCCTGTTCTAGTGTTTGCTTAGTTCGCTTTTGTTTTAGGTGTGGTTGTTAATACCTGTGAGTTTGCTGTCTTTTTACTGTTCATATTTTTTATCTTCTTTTTCTTAGATAAGTCCCTTTAACATTTCATATAATAAGGGCTTGGTGATGATGAACTCCTTTAACTTGACCTTATCTGAGAAGCACTTTCTCTTCCCTTCCATTCTAAGTGAAACCTTCGCTGGATAGAGCAATCTTGGAAGTGGGTCCTTGACTTTCATGACTTGAAATACTTCTTTCCAGCCCCTTCTTGCCTGTAAGGTCTCTTTTGAGAAATCAGCTGACAGTCTGATGGGAACTCCTTTGTAGGTGACTCTGCCTTTATCCCTTGCTGCTTCTAGAATTCTCTCCTTCATTTTAATCTTGGCTAATGTAATGATGGTGTGTCTTGGTGTGTTCTTCCTTGGGTCCAACTTCTTTGAGACTCTCTGAGCTTCCTGGACTTCCTGGTAGTCTATTTCCTTTGCCAGATTGGAAAGGTTCTTCTTTATTATTTGTTCAAATAAGTTTTCCACTTGTTACTCTTCCTCTTCCCCTTCTGGTTCCCCTATAATTTGGATGTTGGGATGTTTAAAGATGTCCTGGAGGTTCCTAAGCCTCTCCTCATTTTTTTGAATTGTTGTTTCTTCCTTCTTTTCTGTTTGGTTGTTTCTTCCTTCCTTCTGGTCCACTCCATTGATTTGAGTCCCAGTTTTCCTCCCATCTCTATTGGTTCCCTGTGCATTTTTCTTCATTTCACTTATTGTAGCCTTCATTTGTTCATCTAATTTGTGACCAAAATCAACCAATTCTGTGAGCATCCTGATCACTAGGGCTTTGAACTGTGCATTTGATAGGTTGGCAATCTCTTCGTCACTTAGATGAATTGGCTCTGGGGCTTTGATTTGTTCTCCGGTTTGAGCCATTTTTGTTTTTGTTTTTGTTTTGTCTGGTCAAGGCTGTTACATAGTCAGGGGTGGAGCCTTAGGTGTTCCCCAGGGTGGGGCAGCCCAGTTGCTGGGTAGTGACACTGTATGTGGGGGCGGAGTCTGAAGGGGAACAATGGTGCTTGCTCCACTCTGTCAGATTCCAGTCCAATCCGCTGCTTCCCCTTCGCCTGGATTATCTGCACGTGAATGTGGGACCACCTGGTCAGCCAGCCACCTTGCATGGCCTCACTGGTTCTGCACAGTTGCCACCCCGTGCCCGGGGTCTGCTAGCTGCCTTCTGTGCACCTGGGGTCTGCCATCTACTGCTGCCTCCACACCCGGTCCACCAACCTCCACATTTTCCTGCTGCGACTCCACCCCTCTTACCAGTCTGGATGAATGGTTGTTGGACTTCTATACAGTTCAATTTTTGATCAGTTCTGGTTGTTTTCTTGTTTCTAAATCTTTGTTGTCCTTAATTTTGGTTGTGAGAGGAGGCACAGTGTGTCCACCTATGCCTCCATCTTGGCCAGATGTCCTCTAATTGCATTTTTTATTAAATGGATTGACTAAGAACTAAAAGGCCTTCTGAGCTGTTTTAAGTACCTCTGATCTGTTCTTTAACTGTTTCATGAAGACACCATTCACAATTAGCTGAGTGGTAGTACATGAGGTGAGAGGCGTGGTGGGACGAGGAAAGATGCAATGACAGAGAAAAGGAGTCAAGGGCAGTAAAGGTACAGTGATCTATCCAGAGATGAATTACTTTAATATAAAATGGTACCTGTGGCATCATGGGCTTGTAGATTTGAAATACATCATGATAAAATATAGTGTGACTATTGTGATTTTTTTCCTACAGTTTTGAAATCTCTTTAATTTTTAGTTTTGTGGAAAGACAGATATCATACATGTATCTGCATTCAACCAGTTGTGATATGTTGTTTGGGTTGAAGTTTATAAAGAAAATGCAATTTTAAAAACAAATAGTTGGAAAAGGGTGATCTCATTTTCAAATGTCCCCAGGGCTGTTCTTGTATAACCAGTGAGTAAATTTGAGGGACACAGAGTAAGATTTATAGCACAGGTGATGAAAGCTGCAACTACCCAAGGTGATCATTGAAAACAGTTTACAAAAAGGATCATTTATTTAAAAAATAAAATTATTGGTAAGCATATTAAGGGTGTAAAGGATATTGGGAAATAGTCAAATAAGGCTCTGAGATTTAGTTTAGATGAATGTGTCCAAAAGGAAGGTAATGTGAGCCACATTTGTAAATTCAAATATTCTAAGCAGCCCTAATTTAAAAGTAAAAGGAGACAGGTAAAATTAATTTTAATAATATATTTTATATAATCCACTACATCTAAAATATTATTTCAATGTTTAATGTTATTTTACATTCAAATTTTTGTACAAAGTCTTTGAAACCTGGTGTTCATTTTATACTTGTATCACACCTCAGTTTAGACTGGCCACATCTCAGGTGCTCAGTTGCCACATGTGGCTTGAACCAGCCACATTGAACAGCACAGGTTCAGACTCTACCACTGCACAGATGTGCATCTTCTTAAGCCTTGGCTTCCTCATCTGTACAGTAGAGATAACCTCCATTTCAGTGGTTTAATATGAGGATCAAATTATAAAATGTATGGGAAGGTATCCTATAAATCATTTACAAATATCAGTGATTATTTACTTTAATATGAGTCATGGAACAGTTGCACCTGCTCCAGAGCCATTGTGGCCAAAAGCACATTCTTCCTTTAAGCCTCAGAAAAAAATGAAATAAAGGAAGGCATTAAAAATGAATCCATGACAATATAGAAGTAACTACAACTTCTACCCCATATTGAAAATTGTTTTTGCTGCTCCATATTTTGTTTTGTCTGATGGAGGACAACTAAAACTCTTTCACATACTACTGATATTTTCCCCATGGAATTAAATTATCAAAAGGATTTCTTTGTATGGAAGAGTTGATATATTTTTTTCTGTCTAATCATTTAATTCTCAACTCCCTATGACTTTGGCTACCAAGAAGTTTAAAGTTAAATTTGAAATTCAACTATAACAATTAAATAGGACTTTATAGTAGTATGCATCTACTAATTTATGTTTTATACTTTTTTCATGCTTTATCATATTTTTCAATGGTCCTTCTTAAGTAAATGTGTATATTTTATAAAATCAGTAATGTAAGTAAATAGAAACAAATGTCCAACTCTTTTATAGAATTTTAAGGTTAATAAGATTGACATTCAAGTTAGACAATTTTGAATACTGAAATAATTATTTACACCAGAATGCAAAGGTTCCAGAATACCATGAAAAGAATTATTTTGAAAATGAACTTACTTTTTTACAAGAGAGCAACCTGAGTTTTCAAGGAATATAGTGGTAATTGTTAGGAAATGCTACATGTAGTCCTTTAAAAAATTAAATTCTGGAAATCTCATCAAATATAAAAGAATATAATTTTATTGTAGGCGAGATCCACAATTTTTATCATAATAAAGTTTAACGAGTTGTAATACAATTAAATCTATAGTCTGCATTTGATAGTCTCATTAATTATATTTATTTTCACTATTAGAGGATTTTGGGGAAAGCAGTAAGTAGTCTAGGTTCTGCAGATATATACATATGTATGTCTTTTAAAAGCTAGACTGAAGTTCAAAACTGTGAAAGTGTTTTTTGATAAAACATTTTTGATAAAACTTCCTGGAATACTCAATAGCAGTCCTAGGTTGTGGGACTCTGCAAGGAGAAAACTACTGTTTCTTTAGTTGGTATTGAAGTATCTTTCCCAGGTATATGGGTATAATCTGTAAAGATTGTGAAAACATGGAAGGTATCAAAGAAAAACAAGAAAAAGTGTGCTGTGTCATTACTTGTAATCTACTTGGGTATATAGAAAACACATGTAAAGGGATTTTTTTAAACAGGTTAACTGCAAACCAGAGAAAAAACAAGGTGCCTGTACAGTGACATGAAATTTCTGAGGCCCTGTGTTTTCTCAAAGTCTGCACTCCTTGGATTGCTCACACTGAAGTAGATGGTATGCTTCTCGAGTGCAAAGACTTCATATTTTCTATAAATTATTATTCTTAAAGCATCTACACTTAACCTTGAGTATAATTATTTTTTGTGTAATTTGATTTACTTACAACTAACTCAGTGAGATTAAAAGCTTCTGGAGAGAAAATGCCATTTGTTATAACTGTTTTACCTACCTCATGCCATCTAAAACAGTACTTAGTACTTTTATTGGATAATGTGAAAAGTATTTCTTCCCTAATTGGTCAGAAATAATTTTTCTGATAGTAGCAAGATGAAGGTTCTCACTGACTGTAGTCCTAAGTCTTCATGATTTCCCTTTTAATATCTATGTTGGGTAGAGTTTCCAAAGAGATCAATGAAGTTTATAGTGGTCACTGATAGTTCCTATTGAATGACTTCTTATTTTAATTTAGTTTAATTTAATTTAATTTAATTAATTTATTTTTATTTTATTTTATTTTATCTTGATTAATCCTAAAAGATTTAGTAAAAAATTAAATAATGTGATATGCGAGGTCTGTCCAGAAAATGTCCAGCCATTGTTAATATAATGAGGGTTTGCACAACATCGATGTAACCTGGCAACCAAGGGGAGTGGGCTGGATTGTGCATGTTTGAACAATGACAACTTCACCGTATTAGTGGGGGCGGTAGACATGGTTGAGTGAGCATGTGTCTGTGTGACCATCACATTCCAAATGACTGAGTGAGTAGAGCAATGAATCTGCATCAAACTTTGCATTAAGCTTGAATATTCTTCCTTGGACACTATTCAGTTGATTCAGAAGGCATTTGGGGACGATGCAATGAGTGTAGTGCAAATAAAAGTGTGGCACAGATGCTTCAAAGATGGTGGAGAATCTGTTGAAAGTGATCCATGTTCTGGAAGGCCTGCAATGAGCAGAACACCTGAGAATGTTGAACATGTATAGGCTGCAGTCGACAAAGATGGGCGACCCAGGTGACTCAGCCCCGGTACAGCCCAGATTTAGTACTTTGTGACTTTTGGCTTTTCCCAAAACTAAAATCACCTTTGAAAGGGAGGAGATTTCAGACCATCAGTGACATTCAGAAAAATACTACAGGGCAGCTGATTGTGATTCCAACGAAGGATTTTGCAGAGTGTTTTGAACTGTGGAAGAGACACCAAGAGAACTATGGGAGGTCCCAAGGTATCTACTTTGAAGGGGACTGAGGCATCATTGTCCTATGTACAATGCCTTGTAATTTTTTTCAATAAATGTCTCTATTTGTCATATTACATGGATGGATACTTTCTGGACAGACCTCATACTTTTACAAATCCTTAGTAAATGAAAGATTGATTTGTGGAAGTAATAAAAATGTCATGTGACATTCATCTACTTCCTTTGCAAAGTGCTGTGTTTAGAAACTCTTTTAATATGCTAAGGAGTCAGATTCTAGCCAAAGTTTATGATAGGGAAGAAATAAACAGAAAATTCATGGTCTATGGAAGAGTTTTTATTTCTGTTATTTTGGGTATACAGACAATAATAGCTAGCATCTGTTCTGACTGGAGAGTTGTAAAATATTTCCAGTGTGAATACTGGTTTCTATGAAGCATAATTACCTTGATTATATCATTTTATACATATGAATAAATAAAAATGTATTTAAACTTCTCTAGTTACATTTACATTTCATGCTAGGAACCTAATTTCAACTCAATAACCCCTGAAAACAAAGCATAAAAACAAAGCATAAAAACAAAGCATAAAATCTTGCTTAAACCAATAATTAATTATATTTCATAGTAAACAAAAATGATTTATTAAACTTTTATGATTTTCCTTCCTGGAAATCATGGGTTGCATATAAATTTTTAATTATCCCTCATGTCTGTAACCTTTCAAAGCTGTCATTTTAAGTCTTCATTTCTTTTCTGATTCTAATGAAGCACAAATTCAACGTGACTAAATAATAGATAGGTGTTGTTTCCAAAGGGCCAAAGGCCATTCATTCTAGGTTTGCCTGGATCAGTTTTATCTGTAGCCCAAAGTCCTGGCAAAATTCAGTAATGCAAACAGTAAACATTATACTAAAGGAGAGCCTTCTACTATGGAAATATAAGTAGATTTATCATTTAAACTCCAAATGATATAAATATCTAAAGGTTCAAGTTTTTGTTTTCTTCCTTACTAAATATCTTCTTAGTTATAATTATTTCTACCATGCTTTTTAAAAATTTTATTTTTCAATTGCAGTTTACATTCAGTATTATTTTGTATTAGTTTCAGTGTACAGCACAGTTGTTAGACAATCATATACTCTACAAAGTGTTCCTCCTGATATTTCCAGTACCCACCTAGCACCATACACAATTATTATAATATTATTGACTGTATTCCCTTCTCTGTATTATTTCCCCATGACTATTTTATAACTACTAATCTGTACTTCTTAATCCCTTCAGCTTTTTCATGCAGTACCCCACTGCCCTCCCCTCTGGCAGCCATCATCAGTCTGTTCTCTGTATCCATCAGCCTGTTTCTATTTACAGGGGTCTCCTTTCTAGCATTGCAAGGGTAGGGAGTCGGGGGTAGAAAAAAAATAGGGGAGAACTGGTAATTCCCTGTGTCCACAGGACTGACTCCCAATGTCATTCCACTCTCACAACTCCAAGAGCTTGTCATGGCACATTTTAGCCTGTGGCCTTAATGCCTTCACCACCTACATCCTTTCGTTCTTTTCGGCCTTACCTGCTCATAGATTGCTGATCTGCAATGCAGAAAGGTTCCCCACATAAGGTTTCCTTATCTATATTAGAGAATTTTTAATATTCCATCTCCTTGGCCTTTTACTTACTTTCCGGTCAAGTCAGAATCAAAAACAAGCCTGCGGAGCCTGAAAAAGCCATAGCCCAGCACGATTCCAGCAATCTGCTAGTGTTTCCAAAGCTTAGGAAAGGATATTGTTCAAAGGAAAAATACCTTGAAGGAAAATGGAAGAAAGAACCTCTGTCCACAGGGAGGTATGGAGAAAAGCAAAGCATGGGGAGAAATAGTGTTTGTAGACTGAGAATTGGAACACAGCTATAATACTCATCTCAAGTCTCAAGTTACACGATTTTAATATGCCTTCTCAGAGGAAATCAAGTGCAAAAGTTATATGATTCTTGCCTTTTCCTTCATAGACTTAATGAGGCAAACTTTTGGCAGAAATGTAAGTGTGGAAAATACATGTTCTTGTCAATTCAAAAGAATTCACGTAGGCACTTAGTCCTTTGATGTATTGTTTGGGACTAGTTCCTCTTCACTGTGAGAATTTCTATTCAGTGCTTATAGCACGAACAGTATAATAATGACAATCTATAAGGTGTTTAAGAATAAGTCTCAGGGAACATAGACAGAAAAAGTTTCCTGCTGTTAGTGAAATATCAATGCAGAGTTAAAATAGCCTAAGAAAATAAATCTGTAGGTGAAACTGAACATTTCAAAACTGGAGTCTTTTATTCTATCACTATATTCAAATCTAGCATAAAATGTAACTATTTTTGTTTAGATATGTACCTACTTGAAAACAAAATCTCTTGCTTTTAACATTAAAAGCAACACATTGTGTATTTCTTAAAGTTGTATTTGGAGGTATGAAATCCATTTGTTTGGCTGAAGGGTTTTTTAATGGACTATTTGAAATGATTTTTGTCAATAATTAAAGGAGTAAATGTAGTTATATTTTAGGTATAGTATTTATTATTTAGGAATCATGTTATTTTGTAGAAGTAAGATCAGCCAGAGTCTTTAAAGCTGTACTTTGATAAAATTTACTGGATTTGAATATAAAACATTTCTCTTAACAGCGAATACCTTCCAACATCACACATACTTCTTTTTCAGGCGTTCTTATAATTAGACATTGAAATAAAACAGATGGGTTTTTTAAAACTTTTTATTGTGACATAATTATGAACTCACAGGAAGTTACAAAAATAATATGGAATGTCTTGTGTACCCTTCCTCCAGCTCCCCCCAGTGGTAGTACCTTCTGCATTTACACAGTAGTATGGTACCAAAACCAGGGCATCTACATTGGTACAATAATGTTAACCTCACTACAATTAACGTTAGATGTGATGAGTAAGTGAGGTTAAGTCAAGAAAGTTTTCCATAGTTGTGGTTCATGTGATAGATTTAGTTGTCATCTTATTCTACTAGGGCTGCCATAACAAAATACTGTGGACTGGTGACTTAAACAGTATGAATTATATCTCACAGTTCTGGAGGCTGGGAAGTCCAAGATCAAGGTGCCAACTGATTTGGTTCTCTGTCTGGTGAAGGCTCTCTTCCTGGCTTACTGTTGCAGACAGCTGCCTTCTTGATATATCCTCTAATGAGAACGAGGAAGAGGGACAGGGAGAGGGAGAGATGGGGGGATGAGGTGGGGGATCATGCTTCAACATACAAATTTGAGGGAGGGACAATTTAGTTCACAGCGAAGTGGAAGTATTTATCAAAACAGGGAATGCAGTTAAGGAGAGGAGTACCATTTCCATCTTGGGAATGAGGGTTTTTGAAATAACTGTGGAGATAGCTGGGAAGTAGTCTAAAGTTTAGGGGATTGGGTTCAGCTGCAGATATAAAATAGAGATCTAGGAGTCATCAGAATGGTTGTGTGTAGAGGACTGGAATTGGAGCTTAAACACCTCTGTTCAATAGAACAGTGCTTAGTGGTTAATAATGAAAGTTACAGAAAGTTCAGCTTGAGTACCACATTTGTCAGAAGCTTCATTAAAGAAGTAGGATTTTGAGTGATTTGGTTAGATAGAGAGGGTGCCCGTGTGTGTGCATAGAATCATCTAAGTAGAGTCGATACTATCTAAATTTTTATCTAGAGATCCTGAGCTAAGATTCCCAGTTTCCATTATAGGTTAACTTTAATTGCTATGTACTCAATTCACAAAGAGTAAGTAACAAACATATCTACATACCATTATGTGCCAGGCGTTATATCCTAAGTAGTTAAATAAAAGTAAGACCTATACATTTCCTATGCATGAAACACTCAAATCCATCAAGTAAGTCAGACATAATGGAATAGTCAGTATTTTAGTAGGCATTTTGGAGAGACGTGGTATGCAAATGAAAGTTTGCTGTATATGTATGGGGAAAGGCTTACAATATATAAGTTTTTTAAAAGAACATAAAATTATAATAGAGTATGATTCAATCTTCCTTATATTTAATTACAGATAATAAATATACCAAAATATAGTTTTATTAATTCAGGTAGTGAAAGTATGAGCATATTTTTTATTAGGCCTCTTAGTATTTTTTAGGTTTTCTATAATAATCACATCACACTTTTAAAATTATACCTTTTTTATATTCTTAAAAACAGCAGTTTTATTGACTGAGACTGCTAGCGAGCATGACTAGTCTCATGAATTACAGATGTCAGCCTTTCAAAAGTGTATCTCCACTGTTTACCCATGTCTGCAAACTACTCAATCTTCACTTTAATAGCTCCTTGTAAATTACCTTTTCATCTTTCAAAAATGGACTATGAACTTGCTTCTTAGTAATTATTTAAGAACAGTAAACAGCCAGACTTTTTCATCAGTTATCCTGAAGTATAGCTGTTTCCATGAGAATCAAAAAAAGAAAATTCACCTCCAGTGAGTTTTCAAAAGGAGAAGAAGGAACTGGAAAAGAGCACCTTCTCTCTTTCTCAGACATTTGAAGCTCTGGCATTACAGAAACATGCCAGCACCTATATACTTACATCTCTGATGGAAGACAAATTTTTAGACTTTTGTTATTAGGTCATGGGTCCATATTCCTGGCCTGGCTATAACACAGAACTGTGCTCACACATAGTTCCTTCTCTTTACTTCTGATATCTGATACCCTTACTGCTGAACTGAACCCATTATTTCTCTGGTGGTCTAAAAGAACGAAATCACCAGAGGAAGGCAAGAAAGAAAGAAAGATTTTTTCTAACGTATGAATATATTCCAAACATGTATATATTTCAAGTATATATATTCCAAATATGTATATAAACCTATGTATACACATGTGAGTATATTCCAAATAAATTTTAAATGTACATATTTCAAATGTATATTGTTCAAACACACACATTTAAAATATACATACATACTCTAAGTAGTGAATTCCCTGTCACATTCCCTGTCAGGTGTTTACATTAAGCCAGTGACCCTTGAAGATGATATAAGATTCAATCAACAAATGCTGAATTCTCCCCAAAATGCTGAACAATGGCTACAAAATTATAATTCTACGTAATGTGTATTTTTGTCATTATTAAATTATGAAACGAGCCAATTTTTAATTTGAATGTCTGAAGACAAAAGAAAGAGTCATTATTTTGACAACATGGATGGAACTCCAGGGTGTTATGTGAACTGAATGAAGTCAGGTAGAGAAAGATAAGTACCATATGATTATACTTATATGTGAAATCTATAAAACAATAAATGAATGAACAAAACAGAAACAGACTCATAAATACAGAGAAGTAACTGATGATTGCCAGGTAGGAGAAGGGTTGAGGGGCTGGTTAAAAAAGGTGAAGGGATTAAGAGGTTCAAATTGCCAGTTACAAAATAGTCAGGAAATGTAGATTAGAGTACAGCATAGGAATATAGTCGATAATAATGTAATAACTACGGTGTCAGGTGTACGAAACTTACATGGGGGAATCACTTTGTAAGTTATATAAATGTTTAACCACTACTCTGTATACCTGAAATTAACATAACATTGAATATCAGCTGTAATTGAATTATTTTAACTTTTGAAAAGAAAAAAGTAATTAATGACTTTGCTTCAGAGATTACAAAATACTAGAACTGGAAGGGACTGTCTAATCTAATTACCCATTTGTTGATTGAATCTTATTGCATTGTTAAGGGTCTTCGGCTTAAGCTAAACCCCTCCAGTGACTGGGAACTCACTACTTGAAGATAAGGATACCTATTCATCTTTCCAAGAGCTTTGAATATGATTTGGATCCCGGTCTCCATAACTGTCATCCATTGGTCCAGTTCTACTGTTAGGACTCATGGAACTCGTACATGAGAGTTTTTCATATTTTTAAAGAAAGTTCTGATGTCCTCCTAGTCTTTACCATTTAGTCTTTACCACTTTTGTCTTTACTATTCAAGCCTTCAAATACTTAGATTCTAGTTTTCAAATGTATTCAAGTTTGCTGTATTTCTTTTAAGTTTAGACTGAAAAGTGCAGGTGGTTCTGAGTGTGCAGTGACTGTATTGGTCCCCATGGATTTGAGGTCATGCATCTATTCGGGCCGCCTAAGAGTACATTGACTTTGGGGGACTTAACAGCTCTGCCGTCTCACAGACCATTTCCCTCCATCAAAAATAAGAAAGATGCAGTGGCTGTTACCAGTTTTTGAGTTGTTGTAGGGGTTACGACTGTTTTAAAGGCCTATTCATCCACTGTCTCCCTTTCTCAAACATTTGAGGAATGTTACATTTAATCTTTTTTTTTTTTTTTTGGTTGTGATTTTGTTTTAATCTCTTCCTCTTCTGGGATGGGAAACATTAGGGAAAGGTGGTAATATACAGTTTATTTTACTTTTTAATTTCTTTTTTTTTAAGATTTTATTTGTTTAGTTTTAGAGAGAGGGGAAAGAAGGAGAAAGAGAGGGAGAGAAACATCAACATGTAGTTGCCTCTTGTGCGCCCCATACTGGGGACCTGGCCCACAACCCAGGCATGTGCCCTGACTGGGAATTGAACTGGCGACTCTTTCATTCTCAGGCCAGCACTCAATCCACTGAACCACACCAGCCAGGGCTGCAAATACTTTTTCAAAGGAGTCAACTCTTGGGCCATGTAAGAGTTCTGATTATATCAGATTATCTTAGCCAAAAGAAACAATCCAAAATTCTCCACTTTAGCCATTCTTGGTGAAAATTGGACGGTGCCAGAAACACAAGAGATGGAGCTTTCATCTGAAATTCAATTCTAGTACCCTTTGTTCATGTCTGAATTAAGTCATTACTGCAAGGACTTTTGAGTCACAACTTTGGCTAAGAACAGCTCTCACTTACTTGCTAATTTGACCTCCTACTGCCACTGACCACGTACTACTACTTACTGACCTCCTACTACTACTAACTGGGCCCTTACAGCATGCCAGGCACCACTGAACATTAATTACGTACCAAGCATTTTAGTTGTTTCCATTTCTGTTACCGCACCAAGCATTTTATGTGCACTATCGTAAACATCCACTGCAACAGTGGATGTTTAATGCCTCACCAGCCAGGGCAGATGAACTTTTTTTAAAGTAGCAAGTGATAAAAATTAGATCCTGGTAAAAAAGAGACTCAAAAAAAGCAAAAAGAGACAAACTCTTTGTCCCTTCTGGTCAATAAACAACTGTATAAATTGCTTGATTAATAAACTGTGGCCCTGGCTGGTGTAGCTTAGTGGATTGAGCGCAGGCTGTGAATCAAAGGGTCGCTGGTCTGATTCCCAGTCAGGGCACATGCCTGGGTTGTGGGCCAGGTGCCCAGTGGAGGCCATGCAAGAGGCAACCACACACTGATGTTTCTCTCTCTCTCTTTCTCCCTCCCTTCCCCTCTCTCTAAAAATAAAGAAATAAAATCTTTAAAAAATGTTAATCTGTAAATAGAAACATAGTCTCTATTCCTATGACATTTGTGGTGGGCTATTCAAGACAGTGATAATCCTGTCATTTCAAGTCTTGTCTTTATAAGGGTTGTGCCATAGCTGCTGCCTATGAAATGCAGACTCCTGCACCAAAAGAAAAAAAAGTAGGTGTTTGTAAATTCCCATTTTTATGAATCAGCATACTCTTCCTAAATGTGAATAATAATCTTCTAATTCAGCTTTTTCATGTACGTATGTCTCAGGACAGCGGTTTGTCGGATCAGGAGGGATTTCTGTGCTTACCAGGGTGAGTTCTGTGCTTTTCCAAGAAACAGCTGAGCTCAGGACCAAAAGCTAAAAAGGTTTAGAAGGAAGGGTATTGAAAATTACATTTGACTTAAAAGCCAAAAAAGATTGTTTAGGAGTTTAACCATTCCAAAGAAATTATTATGTCAGTGCAAATTACTTTGCATGAACCAGTCTTTAACCCTAACCTGTTAATAATAAGCAATCAAATGGTGCCATGAAGATTTGTTAGTTTAGAGCTGATCAGCATAGATCTATGCCAGAATTCTATTTAAGTCAATTATCCTATGACTTGGAAAATAAATTTACTTCTCAACAAGAGCAGTTATGCTAGAAAAATGTCTGTTGCCAAGAGAATTAAGCATAATGAAAATTTTCATTGTAATATATATGAGCCAAAAAATATAGCTTTACTGTAAAAGAGAAATAGGGTGTTGATGCAGTAAAAAGATTGCGGGTTTTTTATGGGGTTTTTTTTTTTTTTTTTGACAAGTTAATTCATTAGTACAAGTTCTGTCGATCACAGGCAGTTGTGAACAGGCATTTATGAGTTATGATGGGGAAATCAGGGATCATGAGTATTGCATTGAGATGATAGAGCCATTTTTCAGTGTGATATATGGCAGTATATTATTAGTTTTAAGTGAAATACTTTAAAAATGCATACTTCGAGAAACTGATAGGAAAAATGCTATTCTGAATTATTTATAACGTTACATTACAACCAGAAGGAAAACTCACTTGATGACATTTGGGACTAAGAGATTTCAATATAAGAGAGCATAAAAATCTATTTTGATAGGAAAATTATAATATACATACTTTAAATTAAGTTTTAAAGTTAAAAACATTCCTTTCTTATTTTTGAAAGGATCTCTTTAGCCTTCTGATATAAAAAGAGTTGAAGATTAAAGTCTTTATTCTTCCCACCTTAAATGTATTATCTAATACAAAAGTGGTTCAGTTACTGCCAAATATGACTATCACTGAAAACAAAATTGTTGCTTTATCTACTTTGCTTGAGTAAAATATAAGACCTTATCTTTCTTGAGGTGAAACCTGGAATTTAACACTGAATTTAACATGTGAAATTTTTTTTAAGATCTTAAGTTCAGCTTTTAGTTTTCTTTCTTTCAGCATGAGCCAGCCCAACATAAATTTGTGTGTTCATTCATTTCCTTAACAAATATTCCTTGGATACTTACTGTGTGCAAGGACAGTACCAGGTACTGAGGATACAGTGGTGAATAAGACAGGCACATGGTACCTACCATCATGTGGCTTATGGCTATAAAGGCATTTAACATGGAATCACACTGTGGAGTGGGTGAAAGGAAGCAATACAAATAAATGCTCAAAGGAACAGGGTGGACAAGGGTCACACAGGCCACACTGAGTGAAGAGTCTCATTCTCTCATTCACTCTCTCTCCTTATTTACTTCCCTTTAATCCACATTTTTCTCCTTCCCTCTGTTAGAATAGTTATTTTAGTATGTGTAATGTGTGCCTTCTGTGTATGTATGCGCTCTTGTAAAATGTGCATTATTGTTTTTATATACTGTATGTATTTATGCATGCAATTTTCATTTACATTCTCTTCTCATTGAGCATCACGGTTTTCCGAACATCCATGTGTTACATTCAGTCCTGTAGTTCTGATTGCTGCACTGTACTCCATGGCACTCACCACGTTTTTTCTCTGTTCTTCCAGTGCCAAACATCAGAGGTACTCCAACTCCTACAAGCACGAACAACACTAAAATGAATATCCTCATATATCTTTCCTTATGAACCTAGGCAAGAATTTTTTACAGATAGACCCTGAACTAGATTTATTGAGTTGTTCAGTGTGTGTTTAATTAATTTGACCAGCTTCTGCCCACTTATTTCTTCACCAGATTGCCTGCTCTAGTCTGCTGTCCCACCACTTGTGCATATGGGCCTCTATATCCCAACACCCATGTCAACAAAAATTGGCATCACTTGCTAATGTTAATGTGCTAGTATCAGTATTTCTGATGTTAGCATGAGTGATAATAGCAATGAGTAATTCCTCATTGTTGTATTAAGTTGCATTTCCCTTATAAGTAATGAGTCTGAAAATCTTTTCATACTCATCAGTCTTTTTGTTTGCTTTTATATAAATTGTCTGTTACTACTCTTGCTCATGTTTTTATTGGGGTTTCTATCTTTATCTTTTTGGCTTTCAAGGGTTTCTGCTATTAATCCCTTCTTTGGTGTGAGATATCACAAAAATATTCATATCTATTATCTGGAAGATTTTTTTTCTATTATGATTGGGATTGGGTAAAATCTGGAAGAATCCAGAGCCTCGCAAAGTAAGATTATCAGGCAGTATGGGCATAGTTCCCACAGGCTGTGAGGGTCTTTAAAGTCCTTTGTTGCAGTGGCTGCATTGTTTCCCAGCCTGCTCAAAATAATTTTTGTAGCAAATATTAATATTATGAGAATTTTCTTTTTTTCAAATTGTCCAAATGCTCCTCTATTCTACTTTTGTAGTTGACTTTTTTTGATGCATGTGATTCCCCTGTAATCTTCAGATGTTGTTCTCAAGTCATGTTTTGGAGCAAGCTTTGTGCAAATAGCTTACCAAAATTATGAGCAGTTAAGATTGCAGAGTTTACAAATATTATCGGGCATTATTTACACTGTATGATCATATAACTCTTCAAAATCTTCATGGTGATTTACTTCCCCAAAACATCTTTATATCAAGACTGAATATAAAAATAAGTCAAGCAAAAATGTTTTTGAGCTATCACTACATACAAAATAACTGTTAGACGTAAGGTGACATGAAGGTGAATGGAAATAAATTCAAACAAATAAAACAATAGTGTTCCTTTTAAAATTCATTTGGCTATATTCACTCATTCATTAGCCCAAACCATTTATTGAGTATCTAGCTCATGACACAAAAAGTGTCTGACCCATGATAGGTATTAATAATAATTACTTGATGAATCAATGAATGAATGAGCATAATTGTAATACAGCTTGAATATCACGTGGTAGAAACAGACTCCAGATGTATCTAATCTCAGAGAGGGGCATTTACCTAAGAAGATTAGGAATTATTCCCCAGGAGATACCTGATGTACATGTAGAAAATGTCTAGGTGAGAGAAAAGCAGGGAAGAAGGCATTCCAGTACCCCACCTTCACATACACGCTGGAGCTAGGAGGGAGGGGTGGAGAGAAGCAAGAGATAAAGAGAGAGGCCAAGGGGAGGGAAACCACTGAAAAGTTTTAAGCAAAACAGTGACATGGACTAACTTGCTGTTTAAATAAATCATCTGGCTTCACGAAGGACAGATTGGAAAGTACTTAGGTTGAAGAGAAATTAAACCGAATGTTGAGAGATGAGCAGTACATCAATAAGCAGAGACGCAGGAGAGCATTCCGTGACCAACATACGGTAGTGTCTTTAACAGGCTCTGTGTTGGCAAGGCTGCCTGGACCTTGGGTTCATAAACCTAGGGTTGGGAGGAAGGAGACTTGAACTGGATGGGGTAGAGATGCTGTAGAGCTGAGCCCTATTCCTAACTTGCAGTGTACAGTGTGCTTTAAAGAGGAATACGATGAACTTGGGCCCTATTTGGTGAAAGAAGTGAGGACAGGCATGACAAGAGACATCACCTAGAAATGGCAATATTCAGAGTCAGACTAGAAGCTATATTATGATGCTAAGGGGCCAGGGCCTGAAGGTATGAGGAATCAAATAACTTCAGGCCTCACAATAAAGGAACGGTCAGGGTAGCACAGGTTTAGCAGAGCAGACAGGAGGCTTTGGACAAGCAGATGCATTCCCCATCCTACTAATGGACCAGACTGGAGGGCAGTAAGAAATGAGAAGTGAAGAGGTGTGCTGGGGAGCAGAGAATGGGTTAGTGAAGGTTGAGTAAAGCTGTTTGCGTTTAAAAAGTGGGAATAAAATTGTGACTGTCTTTTGGTTAGAAGCCCTGGGTACCAAAATTAGTAGATTAGATTTTGTACTATCAACTCACTGAGAGTTTGCTTCTTTGGTGTTCTCCTTAAGAAAAAACCTGTTCTAGGAAAATGAACCTGGCAAAAGTGTCCAGGATGGGAGGGCAGTGAAAGGGAGGGACTGGAGGCGGAAATGCCGACAAGCAGGTTGTGGAAGAATTCACACAAGAGGGCCAGGGCCAGGACATGAGAACTAGAACTGAAAGGAGGAAAGTCGACCCTATGTAGCATCAAATCTGAGTTGGTATAAGCATCTAGTCATTTTTATCTTAAAACTATGTCAGTGTGTACTAAAACAAAGTTTTAATCCCAGCATAAGAATTGACTTTTGAAATAACTAACATAATTTTTGAAGGTTTTATTTATTTATTTTTACAGCGGGGAATGGAGGGAGAAAGAGAGGGAGAGAAACATCAATGTGTGGTTGCCTCTCACACGCCCCCTACTGGGAACCTGGCCCACAACCCAGGCATGTGTCCTAGACTGGGAATTGAACCAGCAACCCTTTGGTTCACAGGCCAGCACTCAATCCACTGAGCCACACCAGCCAGGGCAGAACATAATTAAATATATTTGAACATAATTAAATATATTATAAGTTATATTTCTACTTAAGTATATATTAAATATATTTTAATATATGGCATGTAGGATCATAACTACATACTTAGATTTATGAGAATTTTAAATTGCCAGGTAGATCAGTGCTTTCAACATGCAGTAACAACCTTTACGGTTTCTATATTTCACAACTATCACAAAATTCTCAAAATATTCTCAAAATAAACTTTCACTCACTTCAATTTGATATGTTATTAATAACATCTAGAAGACAGATGGTCATAAAAGCAAATGAACAATTAAGAGATGCAAAGAACTCAGCATCACAGGTTTAAATGAAGATGTTAGATTAAAACCTTTTTAAAATGCAAGATTTTACATTTCTCTTATATTTAGTTAAGTGGCTAGAAAATGACAGTTAATTTTGAATGTATCCGTGCTTTAAAAAATAGCTGTGCTTCTAGTACTAAATACTTCAGGTGATGAAAGCAAGAAACATTCTGATTTGCTTCCTAATAAGAGGAGGTGTGAAAGATGTATTTGGGCCATCATTTGCTTTGGTGAATTGGATAAGCTATAATCACATTTGTAGAACATTTTAAAATAAAAAAATTGTAATCTGTGAATAATGATTTACAATGCTAATGAAGAAACATCATTTGTAAAAGCCACAGTTCACAGTAATAGTAGTCAGATGATTCATTCACATTTACCATGAAACTGATTTTAGCAGTTTTAATTTAAAATATTTTTTTAAACAATAATGAAATAAAAAATAGAGTATGCCTGTTGGTAACAAACAGCTTCTTTATTAGAATTTATTTAGATAAAATGGTAAACTAATCCCTGATCATTTTGATAGGCTCTGGAAATCCTAATAATATCAACAAAAAATAAAATTTCTGCCCTTAAGAAACTTAAAGGTTTATGTACATAAAAATGTAGTGACAAGTGTGTTTTTTAAGAGACTATATAAATAATTCATGTTTGTTTTCACTGGAAGCATACATAATATCCACCACTGATATAGAAACATCAGTTTTTAAAACAGTAGAAGTAATTAGTAATTAGAAAATACCATTTGATTTATGGAAAATCTATGAGTTAAAATTCTATGACAAAAAGAAATATGGCTTATTGAGACAGCAAAATTGTATAGGATGTTAAAAATGTAGAGTAGATCTGCATAATGCTAAGTAAATTATTTAAATTTTTAGAAAAGAGACTGATGAAAGCTCTTGAAAGCAATGTAAAAATAAAGATTATGGGTGACTTAATTTATCTCAAAGCGTATTATATTACTTTATCAAGGCTGCTGTGAAAAAACACTACAGACTGGGTGGCTTAAACAGAAAACATTTAATTTCTCACAGTTTTGCAAGCTGGAAAACGTTAGATCAATGCCAGATGATCATAAAGAATAAAAAATGTATAGCAGAAAAATAAAAATGCAGAATTCTATACCATGGTTTCTCTATGTCCAAATGCTGGTAAATAGTGGTGGTTAAACTATAAATAAACATTTTCGGAGAAAAACTTTTTGAGTAGTGTTGGCAGATTTTTAATACAATACATGTATTGGCATATTTGGTTACTTTTAAAAAAAGATTTTATTTATTTATTTACTTTTAGACAGGGGAAGGGAAGGAGAAAGGGAGGGAGAAAAACATCAGTGTGTGGTTGCCTCTCACACACCCCCTACTGGGGACCTGGCCCATGACCCAGGCAGGTGCTGTGACTGGGAATCAAACCCGCAACCCTTGGTTTGTAGGCCAGTACTCAATCCACTGAGCCACACCAGCCAGGGCTATTTGGTTACTTTTTAACTGTAAATCATACATCAAGACTTGAAGCTCTGCCCCAAATGTCTTTTCATGATTTGTTGTCAAATATGGGGAAGGAGTTTGGGATTTGAAATACTACTTCATTAGAAGGTTGAGTTGTAGGAATTGCCAAACAGAAGAATCCAAATTCTAAAACAGTAGTCAAGGAGAAGCCTTACAAATATAATCCCTTGCCTGGAATGCATATTGATTGCCTTTCTTTACAATTACTTATATTTGTTAGAGTACCTTTCACTCTGACTGTTTTCCCAGGGCAATAGTCCTCTTTTTTTTTTTTTTTTAGACCTGAGCTTCTCTCCTTACTGTGGGACTATAAATAAAGTGTATTATAATGAAACCATTTTGAATTGAATTTTAAGAGGGAAATATGTTTAATCTGTACTGTTATTTTCTATTATGTTATTTCCTACATGAAGTTTCATATCCACAAGACAGACTGTCACTATAAGACATTTTTTGACAGAGTGCTTTAGTGGGAGTCAGCTTGTGATGAGTTGCTGACCTTGCTTTCTAAGTTGGCCACTCTGCACACAATTGGCACTTGTTACCAAGTACACTGAGCGGTGACTAGAACTCCCTTAAGGCATCAGTTCACTTATGCCCAGTCTAGGTGATGTTTGTCCTACATCTGTATAAGATGAATGTTTTTCAAGATTTGGTGGGGGAGGGGATTGGCAAAATGTTATTTAAAATCTTGCAGTTTTTAATGCTTTGACAGAATCCCTATTCTCTACTGCCTTTGGTTTTTAACAACCTTAAATGACTTTATTTGAATCTTCTGTCTTCAGAAAAAATAAAAAGCAAGGTACCTGCAAGTTAAAAGTCAAATGGACAGTTAAGTCAAAATATCTATGAAAAATGCTAAATTATTTCTATTTTTATGTTAACAAGGTATCATGTAATATAAATAATAAATGAGGGAGAACTCCCCAAAATGGAATTTACTTATAAAAAATGTGTATTTATTTTTACATATTTAAACTTTGGTCATGTTCAAAGTACTCGCCATCTGATGCAATACACCTATTGAGATGTTTTTTATACTGCCCAAAATAGTTTTTGAAGAACTCGTTGATTTTTATGCCTTTTAGTGCTTCTGCCGTTTTTTGTTTCACCTCTTCCACATCAGCAAAACGTTTCCCTTTGAGGACTTTTTTCACCCCAGGAAACAAAAGAAGAAATCTACAGGGGCAAGATCGGGTGAACAGGAGGAGTGGGGCATGTGGGTCATACTGGTTTTGGTCAGAAACTGCTGAACATGCACCACGGTGTGGGCAGGTGCACTCGTAAACCACTCATCATGAAATGAGCAAACTCATTGAAAGAGTTTCCCCCAAAAAATCACTGAAGCCAAACACAGCCTCTCACAACAATGGCAGCTGGAACTAGATACAGATGGGTTCCTAGAACACTCAGCTAGCAGGGGAAGCCTGTACTACAAGGGGCCCAATCTCCAGAAGATAATTCCAGTTTTGGGGGATCCCCCATATAACCATATCCAACCAATATATGATTCAGTTAAACAAAATGATAATAAAAGGATTTCTTTAGCCCTGGCTGGTGTGGCTTAGTGGATTGAGCACTAGCCTCTGAACCAAAAGGTCGCTGGTTTGATTCCCAGTCAGGGCACATGCCTGGGTTGTAGACCAGGTTCCCCACTGGGGGTGTGCGAGAGGCCACAACAGATCAATGTATCTCACACATTGACATTTCCCTCTCTTTCTCCCTCTCTTCCCCTCTCTCTAAAAAAATAAATAAAATCTTTTTAAAAAAGGAATTCTTTACTGCCATGTATATTGAAGTGAATATATAAAGCTTAGCCAGTAAAAGAAGAAATAGGAGGAGGAGAAACAAGTAGGAACTAGACTTAATAGTGGCTAAGGGAATCCCTCTGCTTTCCATGCAAACCTGATGTTATTCCTGTCACACTGTGGTGTAAGGACTAAATGAATAGTGGATTAATAAATTAATAGTGAGTGAACAAGGCAGTTTAAATCTTTCATAGATATTGGCATTGGTACCCAAAACTTACACAAAAGTTTTAGCTCTTACTGTGTATTTGAGCAGAATATTTACTCTCACAAGATCTTACAATGTTATTGATCTCATAATTTGTGTGAAGTTGCTAGGTGATAATCATTTAGAATTTCAAGGGAATTACAATAGGAGAATTTTTTTCCCTCAAATGTTTGAGAATGTTCTTCTAACATTATCATGAAGACCCTGTATAAATTATCTCATCAGTAGGAGTAGTGGAACAGAATCTGGAGTAGGGAGTTTCTCAAATTTGGAAGTGATCCTTACTACTACCACTTCCCTAAGGGACTGGAAAAAGAGACCCTCGTGAGGAGCCCCGACCCTACCCAGGTCCAGAGATCCAGAAGAGGCATATACAGTAGTTACTATGGTCAGGTTAGAGAGACTTCTGTCTTCAATTCCTTTCACCCCTATTTTCTGCCTACCAAACATCCTGCAGGGGGCTCTCTTCTGCAAAGCCTTTTTAGCCCATCTAAGTAGAGTTCGTCTCTCCTGACTTTATGTCACCAGAGTGCCTAGAACCTATCACAAATGTACTGCTTATTCTGCTATATTGCATTTGCCTTTCTTGTCTGTGTTATCCTCCCTACCTCCTACTACCAGACTGAGCTCCTTGAGGGCCAGACCCATGTTTTGTGTATACCTTACCCACAGATCCCAGTAGTCTGACAGGTGGTGCTCAATAACTGTCTCAGTGCATGTGGGAGTGGAGGCCCGTGTGAACACCGTGCATTGGAAAGGAAATATCTGAATGACTGAAACATTCTGATATTCTGTGCACCCCTCTTTGCTTTGGTCCTAAACAAGTTTCTCTAAATGTCACTCTTTCTAGTCCATCCACAGATCTTTTAACCTTAGCATTGGATCATGCTTAATCTTATCAGTGTAATAAATTGTTTCCTTTTAATGAGTATTTTCATTTTTCTTTGAAAATGGTATTTCACATGACTTTTAAACTTACATAGATGTATGTAGAAGGCATGAACAGTCTTTCTCTAAATTTTGGCAGTTTTTATCCAAAATGTTTGGCTTATGATTGGATTGACTCCATTTCATTTTGGAAATACACTTTCCGGGGTGGCCAGCTACCAATAAATTACAAATTTCAAGGATGTATATTTACTGTTTTCTCTGGAGGCTGAATTCATGTGGTTCTCTCTGAAGTCATATCTTTACACTGACTTTTTTTTTGTACACTGACTTCTAAAACATCTTGAGGACATTAGTGAAAAGCTTTGGATTCCTGATGATAGCTACATGAAGATTTATATAAATGTGCCAAATAATAAAGCCCTGCTAAAAGTAAAAAAAAAATACTTTTTGTCGAAATTTCCTTGTTACAGATGAGAAAACTTGTTGGCGGACCTGTCGCCTCATTGTCGGAGTCAGCGGGTTGCCTTGCACAGTGTCACTTAGTGGTTAAGAGTATTGTGACACCTGGCTTTAAATCTCGGGTTTGCTGCTTATAACGTTGGACAAGTTAGCTTATAACACTGGGCATTAAACTTTATGGGTTTAAATCCTGATTTTATTTCTTAATAGGTTTCATATGTGACTTTGGGCAGGAAACTAACCTTCAGTGTGCCTCAGATTTCTCATTTGTAAAATGAAGATGTTAATAATATTTCCTTCATAGGATTGTGTGTGTATGAAATGAGTTCATGAGCTGCAATGTAAAGTTGTTTAGAAAAGGGCCGGGTCTGTAGTAAGGGGGCTATAATTGTGAAATTATTCCGCCAGCATGTGCTGTCCATCAGGGTTGCAGCCTTTGTCCATTTTTGTTCACTATTGTATCCCCAGGGGCTAGAATAGTGTCCTGCATGTGGGACATTTAACATATCTTTATTGAATGAATGTGATCTCTTGTCTATACAATGAGAAGTAGCTACTTTGCAGGGTGTTTATGCAGGTTAAATGAGGCAAATATATGAAGAATATAACATTCGCTATCATCATCACCATTGTTATACATAAAGGGCCATAATTAATATTAGAGTTCAAATTAATATTGATTTAATGTTAAATCAATGTTATTAGAACTCAAATAATATCAATTTGAACTCTAATATTAGTTCTTTCCCTACATTGTCTAGCTCTTCTGCTTTTAGGGTTCATGACTTTGATCTTTAGAGTTTTTCCCCTTCCTTCTTCAGTCAGATCTTACCACTATTTTTTAGCCTAATCAATTAATTATTTTGCTTTCTTCCGTGGTCATTTTCTGTTATAGGATAAAGGCAAACATTATAATAAATTTCATTATAGAAATAATAATTTAATCTTTCTTTTTTATCATCTCATGCCCTAAACATCTTTTGACTTTGTTAACTTTTGTGAAAGTTTGGGTTAACCAACTGCTAAAGTATAACATCTGCAATTCACCTTTAAAATCTGCTATGTAAACAGCAAAAATGCTTTTGAAAACTGAAATCACAAAAGCCTACAGTTTATTTGCACCATATTGACATTAATCTGGGGATGGGAGAAAAGATTGTATATTTTTAATTTCATATTGAAGTCAAGAGAAATTGCCCAAGACTGTTAAATAATTTTAGCAATTTGAAGTCAGTATAAAAATGTTGACTACGTGGATTTTCTCCCTCAAGACTTAATACAAAGATATTTTGTTACAGCAGAAATATATAAATTTTAGGATTCTGAGACTTGTTTTAAACAAAATAAACCAAAATATATCTAAAAATAGTTTTATTTAGCATAGAATTATTTGCTGTAAAGAGGAATAGTCCAAATTGGCAAAGGTATTGACATTGTGAAGACTGAGGTAGAGACAAATCCCCATATTACCAAGAACAAACGTGTATCAAGAGGGAAAAAGTGGTTCAGTCTGCAGCCTGGTTCTGTAATCTACCCTGGGCAGTTCTCAGCTTTTCCAGCAGCCAGCCTCTTCTGGGTTGACTGGAAAACACTATATTGTGGCAGAACAGCAAGCAAGAAGAGTCCTTTTTCTATTTCTTTTTAGCATATCCACGTCAGGGGGCTGCTATTTGTTTTTTCCACTAATTCTCAGAGGGACTTACTTCCTCTTCTCTTCCTTTAGTAGTTAGTAGTTGGCATTCTCATCATCACCTACACCATTTCTAGCTCAGAAAAGGGCAAGACTGCAAAAGGCACAACCATGCTTCCTATTGAACTAGTCTGTGCTCTAGACCCTGTGACTGCTTCGCGAAATGACCATTTTGTGTATTAACTTAAGTGACCAAGCCTCTGTTTCAGGAATAAACTGATTTAACATAGTTAAGCAAGTCATTTAATATTGTTGACTTGTTATTAGCTCATTTATAAAGAACAAATAGCAATGACATTCTCAGGATTGATGTAAGAAGGAAGAAGCATGATTGGTGTGATGTTTCATGTTCATCAAATACAATGCTATGATAGTATATGCAGCTATCCCTATATATCTTTTCTTCAAAAAGATGATTTTTGTATTTAGTGGTAAGATCTTTTTCAAGGCCATATTGTGCTTTTAAAAGGCAATTTATTGTGTATATTTATGACTCACTTTAATCTTTCAGTGAATAAGAAAGTTAAAAGTAATTTGAATACTGTAGATTATAATGATCTTGGAGTTAATGAAACTATATGGTGGACCGTCATTTGTGAACTATATCCAAAGCCATGTGAATGTATATTCTCATATGGAAGAATAACATTTCCAATCTTTTGTCAGTAGTTTATATTTTATGTGAATTTTAAGATTTCTGTGGGAATGATAGTACTTAGAATGGAGTAAAGAATAATAAATAAACTTGTTAAAATATATAAACCAGAGTATTATTTATATAATATTTACTATACATAGAGGAACAGTTGAGCATAGGACAGAGAAATGAATTGTAAATTTTCTCAACAGGTTCAGTATACTCTGCAGGCTATCGAAGACCAGCGGTCTCTGGCCATCGTTGTGGTTCATCTCTCTGATACCTGTGTGTTGACACTCTTCTTTATCCTTAAAGCTCTCTTTCCTCAAACAAGGCGATTTTTTTCTGTCTTCTGTAGTTCTCCCTACTCCTTCTGTGCCATTCTTTCATCACTTATCATATATCTTAAAGTCCTAACTGTAGGAAAAAATGTTAGAAAGGTTCCCAGGGCAACCTTGTTCCGAAAGTGCAAGAGAGAAGTGATGCTCATGTAGAAATAGATGCGTCTGGATTCCAGACTGATCTCTTTTCGGTGTATAAAACCAGGTCATATAACGCCTGAGAGGGCGGGCCAAACTACTCAGACAGGGCCACTGACTCTGTTCTTAGGTGCCCTATCCCCATGCCGTCACTAATGGAAGCCAAGAAGCTCCCTTCCAGAATGACTTACAGCATCGTTATCATGTCCCTGGATGCCAAAATAACAGTTTGCAGTCCTGGCCAAATTATTTTTCTAGGGTTTCTCTATTCTAACCCCTTTTCTTGGTACTTTCCTCTTGACCATAACTCAGTACCCACACCAGGTGCCTGTGCACACACACAATCAGGAAACAGAACTCCGATCGATGAGTGACTGACTGCACGGGCTACAGTCTGATATTTTATCTCATTTTATTTTAAAAATGTTGATTAGAACCTAATAAGTTCTTGTCATGACTCGCTAAACTTTTTTAAAAAATCAGATGGCCAATAAGGAGCTTTTAATTTCCAAAGTTCTTTGATTCTCCTTCTTATAATGAAAATTTTACTTAATAAAAAAGTTTTCATACTCTGAATAAAAGCAATAAGGTATGGAAAAGCACTTACAGCATTCCTGGTTTTATCAGTGTTCTGTCGAGCTGCTGATATTTTAGGAAGATGAATAATAGGAAACTGAACTGAGACAGAGTTGCAGGAATGTTAATGAGAAAATACAAAGCCTCTCAGAAAAACAGAGGCAGAAAACCTGGATGATCCTGTCTAAGCAATTAAAAGTTGTTATTATGTGATGGTAATCTTACCTGTACTGAAAGTGTATCAATTTTATAAAGATTTGAGAGGATTAGTACTGGCATGCATTTTTGTACCTTCTAAATTGTGATGTTCAAGGGCCATAATCATGAGCACACCTAGACAACCACGTGTGATCTGTCCCTCTTATCAGCCTCTTATCTCCCTGATCTCTCGTGCTTGTCACTCAGCTCCCCCGGTCTCTGCTGATCCTTGGCCAAACAATGTCACTCCTCCTGGCCATTGCACTGGAGGTTCTCTTGGCCTCAAACTCACTCTCTTCCTCACGTCTGAATGGCTAGCTTCCTCAGCTTCTTGAAACCTCTGTTCAAATGTAATAAATGAGGCCCACTGTGACAGCCCTTCTATTTTGTTTAATTTTATGGATTTATATTTTTTACAGTAGATGGTATTATTTTTATTTATTTATTTATTATATTATTTTTCCATTACCTTTTATCCTCCCCATACCCTTTTCCACCTGCACCCACCTCCCACCTGCCCTTCCCACAATCATACACCGTTGTTGGTGTCTAGGAGTTCTTTCTCTTTTTTTTTTTCTTTTTTGCTCTATCCTGTCTGCCCTGCCCCGCCCCCCTCCCCTGAGCTGTCTGCCGCTGTCTATCTATGAGTCTGTCTCTGTTTCCCTTATTAGTTGAGTTTATTCATTATATTCCACATATGAGTGAAAGCACATGGTAACTGTCTTTCTCTGTCTAGCTTATTTCACTTAGCATAATGTTCTGCAGGTCCATCCATGCTGACAGCCCTTTTTTAAAATGCAGACTGTCCTGTACCTGTTAATTATAACTTTTTCCATTTGCATTTATCTCCTTTTAACAGTATGTAATTTACTGATTTCTTGTGTCTCTCCCCCTCTCTCTCCCTGGGAGAATGTAAGCTCCCAGGGACTTTTTTCTGCTTTGATCTCTGTTGTGTCTAAGTGTTTACAAATGTACCTGGCATATATTAGGAGCTTAATTAATAGTAATTGAACGAGTGTTTGAATCTCAGTATATCAAGCAAAGAACTTGTACATATATACTACTTAGGAAATTCTTATTGTATGGAAGAACCGTTTTAGATTATATAGTTTACATTCTACAAAATAGTTTGAAATGCCCTACTACACATACTCAACAATCAAGCTGTGACTCGGTTAGAACTGGAATCACGGCGCCCTACCTCTCCACCCCCTGCTTGTTAGGAAACAGTGAATGAGTGGCTTGTCTGAAGTTACAGGAAGGGGGGCAGTCTTCTGACTCCTATTACAATGGAATTACGGTTGCTTTACGTTCTCGGGTAGAGATTTGCAGTTTGCGAAATGGGACATGTTATTTCACTTACATGAACTGTTTTTGTTTCTGGTATGTCTGTGTTGCTTCCAAATTTATGTTAAGGAGATGTTACCTTATATTTAGATGTTAAAGCTTTATGGAGCTTATTGTCATTCTTAGCAACATAGGTAGCAGATTATTTAATTTGGAGAAAGAACGCATTAAAAATTCGTAAAATGAAAGCAAAGTTGATAAATACCACAGTACTTTTTATTGCTGGTGGTTTTGGGGGCTCTTTAAAAAACTTTTTTCCCCTCTGTTGACTATCCTTTTCATAAAGGAACAGTAAAAGTGAACGCTTTAATCCTCGGCTTTCGTGGAACTTGTTAAAAACTGGGAAGCCTTCGTGTAATGCTTTGGGGGAAATTTCAGTATTTCCGGGCTGTGCTTAAAGAATGTTAATATTGTATGTGAAACTGAGGAAAGAAAAAGATACTATAAAAATGCGCCTGTTCTGTTACCCATCTGTGATGCCTAAAGTAATTGCATCTAATTAATCACAATCCTTGGCGCGAGGGTAGATAGCAGAAGCTACTCCGACCAGAGTAACCTGGAGCCCGCCGTGTGCCGCCTTCGCCTCCGCCTCCCGGCCTCCCCCCCTCCGGCTGCTGATTGGCGGGGACCACAGCATCAGCAGCATCTCCCTACGAGCGGGGGGCGGCGAGACTCCTGCAGCCACAGCCTCCGGGATACTCAGCTCCCTCCTGCTAGACCTCCGACTTGCACTGCAAGCAACCGCGTCTCCACCCGCCACTGCTTTGGTCTCCTCTTCCTACCTCCTCCCCAACAAAGTGAAGGTCCCGGCAGCCAAGAACACCGCGTCTGGTCCGGGCCGGGCCAGGGAGGCAGGGGCCATAACCCCAGGGTCTCGCGGCACCATCGCCGCGCCCCAGCTGCCAAGACGCCTCGTATCTTGTACCGCGGGAAAAGCGGGACTTCGTCCAAGATGGGCCGGCAGGGCTTGGGGGGCCCTGGCGCAGCGGGGCGCTCCATGCAGCGCTCCCAGAGCCGGAGCAGCCTCTCCGCCTCCTTCGAGGCACTGGCTGGCTACTTTCCCTGCATGAACTCCCTGGAGGAGGAGGAAGGAGGTGAGACTGTAGCTGGCATTTCTGTCGGTTTACAACTCGAATCTCGAGAAGTCGGTGGTTGAAGGGTTTGCCAGGGGTTACTGATCGGTAAATAGCAGTGTCCCTGTCCCTGCGCTCTCTGGGACAGTGCTGGGGGCGCCCCCAGAGCACGCCATTTGAGCCCCCAGGCTTTGAGAAGTTGAGGCCATTGGTGGTTTGGAGAGCTCCCCAGGCTACAACTTGGGAAGCGCTTTCCTAATGAAGTTCAATTGTCCTTGGAAGTTGAATGAGGTTGTGTACTGGTAGGAGGCAGGCTGCGCCTGTTGGGTGCACCTCACTCAGTTTTTGTTTACCGCAGTCTTGGTATTCGCATTTACCTCGAGGATGGAAATGCTCAAAAATTAAAGGTAGCGGCAAAACTTCGAAAGAAGAGTCTCAGCTGTGAAAACTCAAGATGTGGATGAGGGGGAGGGGTGGTACAATGGACGGGTCAGAGGTTGACAATACTAAAGGCGGTTTGTGCTGTGGAGACTGAACTTCGTTCACAGGTCGGTGAATCTGACCATTGGTTGTCGATCTCTGGTGTTTTAGCGATGCCTTTATAATTAAGCTAATGACAAAAATGGAAGGGGACTAGCTGTTTTAAACTTCACAAAGTGGTTTCAAGTCATGTTTTGTTGTTTTTTTTTTCATTTAAGATTTAACAACTAACTAAAAATGTAATTTGTAAATCAAAGTAAGAATTCACTGCGGAATAATAGCATCCCAACATTTGAGATACTGTTTATTAATTTATCAATACACATAGTTGTAAATTGTATTCATCTTTACCCGTATATACAGAGTAGGTTATTTATCATCACATGTAAACTCCATTGTTGTATATAATAGGATTTACTTTGCTTTTTTTTTTCTGTGACCATCACTGACCTCTTATGAGAAAAACTGTAGTGAGTCCTGATTTGGAAGAAACTACTACCTGCTCTAAGAACAGGCAGAAATAAAGGTTTTCTCTATTTTACCCAGTGGGGGGGCAAGGAAGTGAAAGGTGGAGGATTACCAACAGTGTGTCTGAAAGTGGACTTCAAAATAATGTGCTAGTTAGAACATCCACGTTTCCTCTAGCTTGCTTTTGCAGTATCAGTTTGCTATAAGTTTAATATCAGGAACTTCCCTAAATGTGGTTTTATATTTTTATACTGATCCTTTGCTGTTCTTGCTTGTACATTTACATTTCACTTATTTTTTATAATTAAATGTTAAAAAGTCAGGAAATATAAACAAGAAATTATAAAATCAAATTGGGTAAATGAATGGTTATAATTGTAGATAAAATTTTCAGTATTATTAAGCTAGGCACTGTTCTAAGAACTGTCCCCATTTCACAAATGAGGAAACTGAGACAGGGAGAGGTTCGGAAACCTACCCAGGGTACCCAGACAGTGGGTGGGAGTTGGCACTAGAAGGCAGGAAGTCAACAGTGCAAACTGTGCACTCAGCTTCAGGCTGTACTAGATTATTATTTACACACACTTGGCTACAATCACATGCCTAGTAAGAGGTGAAACTAGAACGCAAACCTAGTGTGCCTGAAAATACATATTTAAATAAGACACATTATTATAGACTCATTTCTCAATTTTTATTTTTGTACCAGGTCTTCAGTCTTGAGTTTGCTTCAGGTGCACTATCATCATTCTCCCTTGAATTGTAACCAGAATTGTTGGATTTACAAAGTACCATTCTAAAAGTCTTTTTTGAGGCCAGAAAAGCTTATATAAATATGAAAATTTTTCAAAATTTAAAGTATACATTCATTTAACCTTGGCTCCCACAGGCTCCTCCCAAAGGAAATTACTACATCTACACATGGATAAATTGGAGCCAGTTTTGGTCCCATAATACAGCTTCTTGAGTTGCCAAGACAAAATGTTCCATAAGGAAGCCAGCATTTTAAAAAATGAAATATATAGTTCTTTACAGGTAACTAGAGAGGAGGTACATCCCATAAATAAGAGGTCTTTCCACTGTCATTTACAGCCAAGAGAAGAAATCCTAACTTTCTTTTTTGATTTTGCAATACTCCTACCACCCTTAAAAGTCCTGAGATTTTTTTAGGGTATTTCAATGTACCCTGCAGGGTTGTGAAAGTTAGAAATCACCAACCTGGAGCAGTGCTTCACTACAGGTTTTTTTTTTCCTACTGAGATACCCACGCAGGACACATGACGTTCGTGAGGATAACTACCCTCATGAGCCTACTCAGGAACGTGATATAGTCATAACTGTGAGACCCATTCTAATTTATAAAAAAGAAAGGTAAGTCCACCATAGCAGATGAATTTCACACCGATTGAAAACAACCTGTTTAACGAGAGAAGTGGTCTAGTAACCAGTGTGATTTGACTAAATCACACGATCAGTTTAGTAAGTCAGTGTGATTTTAAAGCTAGTCCATTTTTCCTCTTCAGAAACTGTGCAATCACTAAATAATCTCAAATACTCTGTCTTCCAGTTCCATATTCTCATTTCATTCTTGTACAGTGTATCCAGACATATTACCTTTCTGCAGAAGAAATGCCAAGAAATTTGTTGAGAGACCAAGTTCTTTTCATTCATTTGTTCATGCGGAAACATGTATTGAGGTTATTTCATGTGTTAGGAGCCGTGGAGGTCCCTAAAGTGGGTGGATGTGCTCCCTATCCTCTTCGAGTTTACTGCCTAGTGAAGACAAGTATTAATAGATGTAACTGTGCAATTATAACTGTTCATGCGTTAGAAAGGTGAACTACAGAGTGCAATAAAAGACCGTAAGAAAACCTAATTTAGGAGGTAGAGAAAGGTGCCCTGAGAAAGTGAGAATTAAACAGGAATTCAGGTGATCTCAGTCTCTCACGTGCCTCCAGCACACCTTTGAAAACAACCTGCCCAGAGTTTACAGCTGTTAAGTGGTGGAGCTGTGATCTATACCTAAAACCTGGTTCTGGAGTTCGTAATCCTAACTGCCCTGGGTATCGTTACTTAGTTATTATACTGGATTTTCTTATAATGTGCTATATTCTTAAAAAAAAAACAAGTACAATAATGATAGTTACCATTTATTGAACACCTTCTATGTGACACATTTCTTTGGCTTTATAATACTTCTTCAGGGAAGTCATTATTTTAATCACTTTACACATGTGAAGACTAAGACTTGGAGAAGTTAACCAACATGGCCATGGGCTATCTCAGTGGGCTGACTTCAGTGAGGCTGCAAGGGGCATTCCTACAGGCACAGCAAGTTACGGTTGGTGACTAGTCTGTGTAGCGTCTGTTTGTATGCCTGCATTTTTTTATATGATTTGAGTTTTTGCTTTATTGTTCTTGGATATAGTCCAGATAACTGTCCTCCTAATCTCTTGTACTTTATTAAAATAAAAGTAATAAGCCATGGCTGGTGTGGCTCAGTGGATTGAGTGCCAGCCTGCAAACCAAAGGGTCACAGGTTCGATTCCCAGTCAGGGCACATGCCTGGCTTGCCAGGCCAGGTCCCTGGTTGGGGGCATGCAAGAAGCAGCTGATCCATGTTGGTATTTCTCCCCCTCTCCTTCTCTTTCCCTTCTTTCTAAAAACAAATAAATAAAACAATTTAAAAAATAAAAGTAATAATAATAGTACTCTACAGTATTTAACAGTTTATAAGTTATATTTACTGATTTTATCAATGAATCCTATGGTATTATCTTTGCTATTAAACTACTTGGCCCAAACATTGAATATACTTCCCTAATGTAGACTATTCCAATATATAGAGGTCTGAAACATTACCGGTAATTCTGAGAAAGAAGGGACCATGTGAAGGAAAAAGCTACTGATCTTAGTGGGGGAAGCGACCCCACAACTTCCTGCCCATAGACTCAGAGGCAGATGATGTGATCATA
This sequence comes from Anoura caudifer, assembly GCA_004027475.1. Taxonomy (NCBI): domain Eukaryota; kingdom Metazoa; phylum Chordata; class Mammalia; order Chiroptera; family Phyllostomidae; genus Anoura; species Anoura caudifer. Next base: position 244,140 of record PVKU01000332.1, on the reverse strand, counting down.
CTTGGGGCATCTGGTCCCTCGGAGACTATCTTAATGTTACCTGTGGTTCTGGGCTGGCTATTCTTAGCTATGTACATATCATTTGTGATGACTTTGATTGTCTTGATTTTGTGGCCTCCTTTTTGAAAAATTAAATAATCTATTTATTTTTAGTTGTCAACACTATTACAGATGTCCCCCATTCCCCTCCCCCCACTTTCCCCCTCAGCCCAGCCCTCCCCACCCCCACCCTCACCACATTGTTGTCTGTGTCCATGGCCTGTGCACATATGTTCTTTGGCTAATTTCTTCCAAACCCCTCCTCCCCCATTCAAGATCTGTCCATCTGTTCCTTGTATGCAAGCCTCTGGCTTTATTCTATATGTCAGTTTATTTTTTACTTAAAATATGGCTTGAAAATCAAACAGAACATATCCTATCAATAATACTTAACTGAATAAATTAACTCATTTAATTTTTTTACATGCCACTAGCTTCAAAATTAAATTAAAAGAAAATCATCAAAGAAACAGAAAGATTGGGAAAATCACCAGAAAAAACTGAGGAAAATTTCTTTGCATGTGACAGTAAAGCTATGAGAAATTAATATAAAAGGAACTAAATAGACTAATAGAAAGACCTATGTAATTCTCCCCCAGTCTTTAAGAGGCTGTGCAAGCAGTAAGAAAAGTGTAACAGACATCTTATTCTAATCTTTGTGTATGATAAGTAATACACTTAACTCTTAATAAGTAGCCCTATTTGATTAAAATGGAGCTTAGCACTTTGCCCATGTTTTATTAGAATAAAAAATTTCCATACGCTGACATGTAACGCTCCTAAGAACAGACATCATGGCTAGTACAGTAGGTATCCTGTATCTATCAGTTCTAACAGTATAGTATCCTACCATTCTTTGCAAGCTGAGTGTCAGTATAACTGACAAGATGCAATATCCATTATATTTATATTGATTTTAAGTGACATGTGATCTGGACTTTTTAAAAGTCAATGACCATAGATTTGCATATCATCTCAATGCCAATAGTGGGGGCAGGACGTGGATAGACAGTTACAGTCAAAATGTGCACCCTTTCTTAGGGGATATTATTTTTCCCAGATTCCGATTAATTGTGTGATGAAGCATTTCATAAATGAGTCCGTACTATATTCAACAATAGCACACTGTTTTTATATTAGATTGACAGTATAGGCAGATAAGGTGAGGCAAAAGATTTTGGAGCTAAAGAAAATAAATGAAATGACAGTTTCACTCAGAGTACCTTTTTAATCTAAGATTCAGAATCTTTCATTGCCAAGTGTTCAGACAGTACCCTTAAAGTAATTTGAAACTTTACTACAAAGTTGGGGTTAAAACCCCAGTTTGCTTTCATCCTCAGTACGTTCACTAAATTCAAAACTAGTAACAAGTAATGAGCTTTCCCACGGAAACGTCTTATATTTAATGACTCACAAAAGAAACCTGCTAGAAAGTTGTAATGGCAGCATGTTCTGTGCTGTTCTTAAGTAAGTCCTTATTACTGATCACACAAGATCATTCTATATATTTGTTCTGTCTCATATTGTGGTAGTGTTTGATTGGAGAGGAGGGGAATTCACCTATAGCTATGGATATACAATACTATTTGAGCAACTGAAGAAAAAAACTAACATAAAAATGATAGTATCAATTCTAGCTTTGAAGTATCATTTCTTAACATTTAGATTTTGCCTAATGAGACTCCAATGAAAGTACTATTTATTTTAGCTATTTTGGTGATCAGTTTTTCCTTCATAACTCCTATAGATCAGGAGCCAGGATGGTAACATATATCAGTGGAATGGGCCAGATGTAACACAAAAAAGGAAAAGCAAGGACTGAAAAGCTGGAGGAAGCTTTCCTGTCCACAGAGGAATGGTAAATACTCAGTTCTAGGTAATCAATGCCAAATTGAATATCAGCCCAGGCTTGGCAGATTACTCTAATTTCTTCCCCTAAGAGAAGATATAAATCTAGATATTTACTTAAAATCTTTACATTTTAAACTGTTGGCACCTAAATGAAAAAGTTTAAACAGTGATTGGGCCAAACAAAACATACCTACATAGCTGGCAGCCACTATCAAGGAAATGCTCCCGTCCTGACTCTTCCGCGTTTCCTTCTTGCCCCGTTGTCATCCTGACAGCCAGGATCACATGGGCTCGCATCGCCTTCAGTCATCTGAGAACCTCCCACGCTGCTCTCTACCTTGTGGGTCTGCCTGTCCCTATCTTTTATTACCTCTGTGTTAATTCCCCTAAACATCATCTTGATCTTGACACCACTCTTCTTCTAAAAACTTTAGTAGATTCCCATCTCCTACTAAATAAAGCCATTAGCTTGACATTCAAAGTGTAACAATTTGGTTCTCACGTACAGATGGCTTCCCTGCCTTCTAAGACCCTCAGGAACACAGTAAATCAATAAAGCTAAGCCTTCTTGCTCTTTACCTCCAAATTTTTGTTCATGTCTTTTTTTCTTTCTTCCTCTCTCACTGTCTGATACATGTCTAATTGCCCTTCAAAACACAGCTCATATCCCATCTACTCTATGAAATCTTCAGAAGCTATATTCAGAAGTCTATAGGCAGAGGAAAAAGTGAATAGGCATAGAGGTAGACCTGGGTTTGAAATACTAGCTCTACCACTTCCTAGTTATATGAACTAATAAGCAAGATAATTTCTTTGATCATCAGTTTCCTCATTTTTATATAAAATGTACATAATAGTACTTATCTTGGAGAGATATTATGGAGTAGTGTTATTATGGTTACTATTCCTTTATGATCCCATCTCAAAATATTTTTACCTTTTTCTGAACCTCTAACACATGCTGTCCAAAACAGAGAGCATTAGTCACATGTTGCTGTTTAAGTTTAAATTAATTGAAATCAAATTAAATTAAAACATTAGCCACATTTCAAGTGCTTTGTAGCTACACATGCCTAGTAACTACATTATGGGGCTGTGCAGAATAGTAGAATATCTTCATCATTCACAAAAAGTTTTATTACACAACACAGCTCTGAATACTTAATGCCACTCATATAGCACTTAGAATATATTGTCTTGGATCATCATTATTCATTTACTATTTTGCCTCAATTACTAACTTGTAAAATAATATAATCAATATTTATTATCTCCCAAAGTGCCTTACACAAAGTACTTAACAAATATGTAGTGAAAGAATGAATGAACAAGTATCTGGTTGGTGTCTGTGTTCATATCATGAAATTGAAAGAAGCTATTAGAGCTGGAAGGGACAAAATTGATTAAATAACTGTTTTCATTCTTACAGATACAAGAGTACTTGAGTGTAATATGTTCTTTGTGCTATACCTAGGAGTTGGGTGTACTTAGCTCCATATACACTAGGGCTGTATTTTTCTGTTATAAATTATAAATGAAACGTGTGTGTAATATGTTTTATTTAGGGTATCTGGTTGCAATCAACAGAAACTGATTCTAGCAATTTAGGTGGAAGAGGTATTTATTTCGTAAGAGATACTGAGTAGGTCACAGAGTCTCTCGGTAAAGACTGGAGGTCCAGGTCCAGAGGTTAGGAGTGTTGCCCCACACGGCGCTGCAGAGCTGGCCCCACCGACGTATCGCTTCTGCGTGGCGCAGGCAGCACAGCAGCGTGCCAGTGTCGGCATTGACGTTGAACCGCTGCACGCTGCTAAAGGGCCCCTCCTGTCAATAATGTACTGTGGCCACTACCCTCCGTAGAGTGGGAGCCTGTGGTGGCTCTGCTGCTTCGCTGCGGTGGCTTCAGATGCAGTTTGGGACAGTGATATCTGATGAACGGGACCTCGGCCATGTGCTCCTGTCCTGACACTTGCCGATTTTATCTTTTACAACTGAAGGATGAGGTACATCTCATACATAGGGAGAGTGTTCAAAGGCTGGTAACAAATATGTTCCTAATAATAAAAAATAACTACCAGTGGGAGAAAATCATCAAGCTTACCCTAATTACCTATTTTTAATTTTTTTAAATACCAGTTTGCTGTTGATTATTTTCCTCTTTGCTCAGTAAGCATAAGCAGACAGGAAAGCGGGGGAAGCTATGGAAGAAACCTAAGGGAAAGAATACAGCTGCTTCGTGTTAACCTTTGCTGCAGAATTGGCCACCCAAATATCCATGCACACTCTTAGTTTGCATATAGAACGTAGTCAGTCCCTCCCCAGAAAGACAACCTTAAAATGTCATACATTTACTTCATGCAGATTGAAATGTGGGGTCCTGGAGCGGTGTGTCACCCTCTCCCGCACATCCAGGTACAGCTTTTCATGTTACAGTGACCCATAAACCTAAAGACACGTTATCCACCTTCCATGTATCCAATCTAAATGGTGCAGCAACAACAGGATAACCAAAATAAAAACCCTCATTCTGAAAGGAGAAAATGCAAAACATGAAGCAATAAGTCATCCAAAGGAATTATCAAATCCCATTTAGAAGTAATAGTAAAGGTTGAAAGTAGAATATATTTCTTGTTTTACTCATGTGGCCATTTTGGTTCTGTTTTCTGGAAAGTGTTTCTTTGTCCTTTATCCTCTGTCCTTCAGAGTCACAAAGGTTTGCATTGAAGAGGAGGCTTCTTAGCTTTCGTAGCCTGCTTGCTAGTGTAGATTAGGGAACTCAGTAGTTAGTTACTTTAGGGATAGAACAGCCTTTGTATGTGGGCTACTAATGCTTTTTTCTGCATGGGTCCTTGAAAAATTCAGTAGGCTTACAGTTTCTTTGGTTCCAGTCAGTTTCAAGTGTAACTCCAACCAAACACCTCATTGGACAAAGACTTTAAGCCTCAAGTTTCTGTTCTTGTAGTTCCTAGCCTCTGTGCCCTGCCCACTTCCTTTGTTCCCAACCTAGTAGCGGCCACCTTGATATCATCTGAAAGCAATGGTTTGGGACAGGAAAGCAAGCCCTTCGTCCAAGTTGGCCAGAAGGCTTTCCTGTTTGGATGACAGGGCCCCACTTAATTATACAGGTTTCTCCCTGCAAGTTTAGGATAAATTTACATTTCATTCATTTTTAAAATAAGAATTTGTATAGCATTTTACAGTTTTCAAAACTCTATTACCCAGATTGCGGTATCTGATCCTTATCCATCACTATTCATCAAATATCACTGCATGTCATATATTCTATGATGCAGGCTAAATATGATCTTGAGTTTGCACAAAATAATTGTGAGCTTCAGAAAGATAAACTACCTGCCCAGAGTTTGAAAATGGTCAAAAAGAACTTGAACTCATATTATCTAATTCTAAAATGGCATGCTCCTCTCTCCACAGATGTTGCCTCAAAATAGCTAGCTTGAGAGTTAAGAAGAGGTTGGTGGCATTTCATGTCCATTCTGGAGAGAAACAGGCAGAGGTGTCAAAGGGACTAATGCATGACCAAGGGCAGATCTGTCCATTTAAAAAGGAAAAAAGATGGGTGGATAGAGCAGTTTTCTAGCTAATTTAACTTTGGATAGGTACTTGATTTTCTAGTGAGCTTTGACTTGATTCCCCTTAGCACCGTATAGCAGCATCAACTAGTAAGAACAAGAAAGTGCAATGGTACCTCTGTACTCATCATTAATTCATTCCAGACCTCATGATGGGTGCCAAACCCGACAAGTACCAAAACTGACACATACAAGATTTAGCAGGTACGACAAGTCCCGAGCAACCGCCAGTGCTGAAACAGTTTTTTCTCCTCCAAATGCAAACGAGTACAGGGTTTGACGAGTTCTAAAGTCGATGAGTACCAAGATATGACTGTAACATAAAAATGGCAAATCCCAAAAGAATAACATTGGGAGCTATAATTTCTTATATTTAAATGTGCTAAGAATACCAAAATGATATACCTTAACTTTTATGGGAAAAAATAGAATAATATGCAAAAGAACGATAAACTTGGTTTTATTTCTTGTTAAAGTCAGGTTTCATAATTATAGGAACTCACATGAGGAATAGGGCATTCTGATCTTCTGGTGTAGCCCCTTTGTTTCGTGTGAGGTCACCGAACCGTCTTTACTGGTGGGTATTCCCACCCGTAAAGAATGACAGTGGTTTCTATTCCTTCCACGTCCTTGCCTACATTTGGTGTTGTCAGTGTTCTGGATTTTGGCCATTCTAACAGGTGTGTGGTCGTATCTCACTGTTTTAATTTGCATCTCCCTAATGACATATGTGAAGTACCTTTTCGTATGTTTCTTTTTTTCGTTTTGCCATCTGGATCTCTTACTTGTTGAGGTATCTGTTAGGGTATTTGGCCCATTTTTTAGTCAGACTGTTTCCTTATTGTTGAGTGTGAAGAATTGTTTGTATATTTCAGATAACAGTTTGCTATCTGTTGTCTTTTACAGATATTTTCTTCCAGTTGGATTTTCATCTCATTATCCTGGCTGTGATTTTTACAGAGCAAAACTTTTTAATCTTAATGAAGTCCAGCTTATCAGTTCTTTTTTTCATGATCATGCCATTGATGTTGCAGCTAAAAAGTCATTGCCATACCCAAGGTCATCTAGGTTTTCAAATCCTGTGTTATATTCCCAGAGTTTTATGGTTTTGCATTTTCCATTTAGGTCTGTGATTCATTTTGAGTTAATTTTGGTGAAGGTTGTAACATCTGCCTCTAGATTCATTTTTTTTTTTTGCATGTAAATGTCCAGTTCCAGCACCATTTGTTGAAAAAACTATCTTTTCTCCATTGTATTGTTTATGCTCCTTTGTCAAACATCAGTTAACCCTATTTATGTGGGTTTATGTTTATGTTTGACTTTTATCATAAATGTATGTTGCCATTATGTTCATGAAGTCAGAATTTAGCAATAAAATTGATATTTTTATGTTTTTTATGAGAGAACAAAAAAGCATAAATGATTTGAATTTCAACAATATTTGCAAAACAATTTAAATTTATTTGAACATGCAGGAGAACATGAGATGAATTTTCAAGTCACTGAATACTCTTGGAATTAAAAATTAGTTTCCAAAATATGCAATGAATGTGGAAGCAAGCATGCTCTGAGAAACAAGAATAGGCTTTGATGCTGTTAGGATTTGAGTTCAAGTCTCACCTGTATCACTTGCCAGCTGTGTGACTTAGGCAATTTCTTTCTTCATATAAGGAGTGACAGTAATAATAACCACCATATAACACTGTTAGGAGGACTAGAGAGGAGGATTTTATATTCAGAGTGTTTCGTAGTAAGTCAAGAAACAATAGCTCTTTTTTTCTCCCTTTATTTACAATTTAGTAATTGAATTTTTCCCAACTTTCATTATGAAATATTTTAAACATACAAAAAAAGGACTAGTGCAATGAATGCTCACTATATAGACTGACGGATTTGTAGTTGACCTCATCTTTCCTGTCTCTGCCCCCCCTTCTGTTCACACGCACATTTACACAGACAACGCACAAAAATGGTGTGTGGTGTTGTGAACATTGGAGAGTGAGCCGCAGATTTCATACCTCACTGTGAGTCTCCTAATTTGTTTTTACAAATTACACAAACAGTACGATTATCAAAAACTCTTTATCATCTAATATTCCATATTTAGTTTTCTTCAGTTTTCTCAAAAATGTTTTTATAGCTTTTTATTGTGTTGTTTTTCCCCTAAATCAGGATCTAGTCAAGGCTCATTCATTACATTTGATTGTTTTGTTTAATCTAAAGCAGTACCTGCCTTTTCTATGACACTCCCTTTTGAAGAGAACAGACAGAGGTGTCTTATACAATAGAATATCCGACAATCTGGACCTCTGTCTCCACAAAGAGCCCAAGGAGACCTGATGACTAAATGTGACATCATGGAGCAGGGGTAACAACCTCACATAAAAAATGAGGAAATCTAAATAGAGGGAATTAGGTGGCATTTAATGTACCATCTTCAAGAAAATCTAAAACTGTTCCAAAAATAAAAGTTTATTTAAAATTATTTTAATGTGTTTAAAATATGAATCTGAAGTATAAAAACAGTTATTAAAATTTCTTAAATTATCCTTATAAGACAAAAGCCATGGAGGTAGTTATAAAATCAAATATCAAACTCAGTTTTTATTAACAGAATGGTATTCAAAATAGGCAGTATTTTAATGACATTGAAAAAAGGGAAAAATTACAAAAGCTTAAAACCTCTTAGTTATATTGAAATGGAATATTGTCTTATGGTTATTGTTTCTGTATCTATTAAATAGGTTAGGTTGGTTTGTAATAATAAAAATCAGAATTATCAGTGGCTTCACACAAAAAATTTCATGTTTCTCTTTAGCTCCATGTCCAATGAGAGTCCTACTTGTGGCTCTGCTTAGGGACCGGACTGACGGAGGCACGTGTTGTCATCGGCTTCCACAGAGAGCAGAGGGACTGGGTAGTCACACAGCTGCTGAGGCTTCTGCCCTGGAGTTACAGGACCCAGTTTTGCTTGCATTTCATTGGCCAAGCAAGTCACATGACCCCACTTTGTTTCAGAGGCGGGGAGAAGTGAATATAGTTAAACAGCCCTAATATCTACATAAGTGTGACCTCTGCTTGTAGTTGACTGTATATAGCTTTTAACTATGTAACTTTCACAACAGTTATAACAAAGCTATTGGAATAAATGAATTTGTGTTAAACTCTGAAAAAATTTTGAAAATCAGCTGTTGGTTTTATTAAATTTTATTTTATTTTAATTGTTGATGCAGATTCTGGATTAGACCCCCCCCAAATTGTCAGATATTTGTCCCCATTTTGTTCAGACTTTTCAGAGATTTGAATTATATTCATTATAGTTAGAAGCTCTAATAAACATAAATATAAGTGCACAAGCTTTTATACACAAAAACAGTGTCCGCATATTGAGATCTTGCAGGACAAAATAGGTAAATAAATCAGCCGCTTTCATGTCTTGGTATAAAATCTATAGAATCTGTGGATGGGAAGTTATGGCCACACTGGCCACCCTGGAACTTGGGGAGAAAGCTGGAGGCAGTTCTTATACTTGAAAATTTGAGGAATTAGAGGAGCAAAGTGCAATTTGAAATTATTACGGGTTTTTAAAGATGAAAACCTTCTACTGAAGAGGAAATAGTCACTGTGGACCTCAGCTCACTGTTGCTGCAGTGAGCGAGGACGTAAATTACAAAGGTACACTGGATCCCTAAGACAGCTTCCGAAGTTTGGTGAGTCATTAATTTCAGAAGTTCTAGTTTTAAGTAATTTTTAAACTCTTTAAATATAATACAGAATGGCTTCTCTAAATTATAGTTACTCTGCAAAAGGTAATTTTGAGTAAAATGTAAAAATAGTACCTTATTAACTCAAATAACATAAATTAGGGTCAAAACTAAAAATTAAAGTCAGTTTTCAGAATCTACCAACCCATTAAACCTGTCTCCATAACTCATTTTCCATATTGACATCAGGAAAATTCAGACTCTGGAGTAAGTGTGTCTGCAACAGGAGATGAGACTTTCTTGGTGAGCGCCAACAGGAAGGGGCTTTGTGGAGACCAGGTTTGGAAAGAGGTCGCCCTGACTTTGAGTTTGGCATTTCATTGTGAGCCTCATCTTGGGCCTTAGGAGAATTTCCAGATTGTAGCAAAGAGGACATTCTGGTTTTTATTGTGAAGTCACTCCGGGTTTTCCAGTTTTCAGATGTTGTTAGGGAACTGACCCTTTGGTAATTTATTTAATCAAGTGGCTTTCTTTGAATACAGCGGCTGTCAAGTCAATGAGTCATCGCTGTCAAGTCAATGAGTCATCGGACTGAGCTGAGCAGACAGACAGCACACCTCCTGTGTTCAGTGGCTCTCTGTGGTGTTTTGCAAGTCAAGAACTTGATTTTTAGCTGCAGGCATCTTCTCCAAATGCATCTTGGCTTAAAATATCTAATTAGGAGAGTTAGGGGTTAAAGGACTCTAACATACAGTCTGGGCCTTAGTTTACCTGAGTATTTGACAACATCTTGATGTACACTCACACACACACTGTGTGTGTGTAGGGTAAGTGTGTATATAAATTTTTTTAAAATATATACACTTTTTAATCACGGCTGTTGCGTTCTTACAAATAAGTTCAGTTGGTCCACTCCTATGGTTGCAATAAATTATTTTCATACATCTCTCCATTAAAAATTACCTAAAAAAATTACTTATTGTTAATTACCAGTTATCACAAGTTGAGCAGCTTAAAGCAACCTCCATTTATTAGTTCACAGCTATGTAGGTCTCATGTGCCGTGGCTGGGTTTCCTGCTTATGAATCATGAGGCTGACATCAAGGTGCTGGCTGGGTCGAGTCCTTATCTGGAGGCTCTGGAAGGTAATCTTTCTAGCTTCGTTCAGGTGGTGGCCGAATCCAGTCCCTTGCAGCTGTAGGACTAGGGTCACTGTTTACTTGCAGTAAGTCAGGAGCTGGAGGCTGCTCTCAGGCTCTTTCTGCAAAGGACACTCAATCCTCCTGGTGTTTCAGATCTTCCCAATAGACTCTTCCGGAACCTTCCAGAGAAAGCACTTTGCTTTTAAAGGACTCATGTGGATGTGTTAGGCCTGCTCAGATAATCTCCACACCTTCAGTTGACTGATTAGTAACCTTAATCACATCTGCAAAATCCCTTTTCTGTGTAAAGTAAGAGAATCAATGGGCCATCTTAGAATTCTGCCGGCCACATCCACCTTACGGAGAGTTTTGGTGTTTCATAGATACAGTTTTCAGGTTGAGTAACATGACGGAGCATTTGGAACATGTGAATCTCCGCAATGAATTATATTTAGGTTGCTATTTTTATTGTGAATGTGATGCAAAGGATTTGTGGTGCTGAGAAATACTTTTACTTTTTAAGTGTCTGCAAATGTATCAGATAAAAGTACATTTAAAAGACATGTTTTAAAGAGCTCTTATCAGTGCCCAGCATATTGCCTGGAATTGTTTGGTTCCATCAGGTGATTGTGAGTAGCATTTTCTTCCTTAATATATGCATTAATCATGGTGTTAGCCATGCACTAATGATACCAACTCAGAGACTTCAGAGCTAAAAGAGATCCGAGATCATCTGTCACCCTCCCCTCTCCCCTGCCTTGTTTTGTAAATGAGGAACCAGAGTCTCAGAGGGGATGGAACTCTGAGAAGGCACAGAGACAGCTAGTTAGTGGCAGAGATGGGCCCAGAATGCATGTTTACTGATTCCCTGTCTGCTAACAGTAATAACAGTGCCATTAATTGAAGATTTTCTGTGTATCAGGTACTATCCTAAGCACTCTGAATTTATTATTTTCTTTAATTCTCACAAAAATTCTGTGAGATAGACATCATCATCATCATCATCGCCATTTCGGTTTGAGAGAACTGAGTCATGGAGAGGGTAACTAAATCACTGTCACCCAGCTTGTACATGGCAGGGTGGGAGTTCACAGAGAAGCAGTTTGACATCTGGACCTGACCTGTTCACTGTGCTCTGCTCTTCCACCCCACCCCACCCCCACCCCATCTGCTTCTAATAGGGCCTTTCACATGCTGTGCAGAGTTAGTTTAGCAGCGTCTCCATTGACTGCGGTGCAGGCTACCCCTTGGTTATATTCTGACAGCAAATCTTGGAATAGTGGAGAATTTGAAGTCTGAGAACTGTGCACAAAGTCTGGTTCTGTCCTTTTCTGTGTGGCTCCAGGGAGTTGTGTACCCCCCTGGGGACTTGGATGCTATGTCTGTAAAATGGGATTGTTAAGAGTTGTTCTGAAGAGGACACATGTAAACAGCAATCTGTAAACGAAAGGATTACGTGCTCATTATATTGTTATTCTTGGACAAATGGTGGCTGGTTCTCATAACAGATTTTTTCCACTTTTGCTGTGATACAGTCAGTCATTAACTGAAAAACAGTAGATCTTTGACACTGCAAACGCTAAGTCCTGAGACCCTTAGGAATCTCACCACTTTTGAAAGTCATGGTTCCTGCACATAACGTCATTCCACATTTTCAAACTTAACGGAAGTTGTACGTCTCACTTGATGGTGATTGTTAACAGGGCATTCTTCACAGGAAGTGAGCAGTAAATTAGCTGCATGGAGAGGCCAGGACTCAGCCCTCGGCCTGGCTCCCTCACACGGGCCTAGTACTTTCCCTGATTCCAGTTCACACTTGGACAAATTTTTTTTTTTACTTTTTTTTTCTTTTTTTTCCAAGATTTTATTTATTTATTTTTAGAGATAGGGGAAGGGAGGGAGAAGGAGAGGGAGGGAAACATCAATATGTGGTTGCCTCTCTAGTGCTCTCCCACTGGGGACCTGGCCTGCAACCCTTTGGTTCGCAGGCCGGCACTCAATCCACTGAGCCACACCAGCCAGTTTTTTTTGTTTCTGTTTTTGTTTTTGTTTTGGGTTTGTTTGTTTTTTGGTGTTTTTTTTTTTGTTTGTTTGTTTTTTTACTTTTTGGTGTGGTCATTTGGGGATCTACTCTTTATCCCCATCCTTTTTAAAAAACATTTTATCCTTTTTGTTTTATGAATTTTTTGCTACACCATTTGAAAATAAATTGCAGATAATATAACATTTCAGGTGTAAATACTTCAGCATATATCTTGTAATGATGAGGACATTTTTTATAATACATGCCATTATCTACCTAGGAAAATTAATAATTCTCTTCTCCCATTTAATATCCAATCTGTATTCAAATTTTCCCTACATGTGTAACATTGATTTTAAAGTGCTTTGCTTTTACGGTTTCTTGTTTTTATTTACTTCCCTTAAAATAAACCACTCACTCATAGCATTTAATAGTTATATTTCTGTGATATTTTTAAGTCTAACAATTCACCCACCTTGTTAGTTTGTTTGTTTTTATGATATTAACTATTTTAAGAGATTAAGCCAATTCTCTTAAACAAAAAACCATGTTCTGGGTTTGTCTGATTTTTTTTTTTTATTGTGTCATTTATCTTCTTGCTCTCTCTTTGTTTTTGAAAACTAGAAGTTGGTTCCAAAGACTTGGTGAGAAACGGGTTGTATATTTTTGTTTGAAACAACTCAGTGGGTGATGATGTGCAGTTGGTATCAGGAAGCACGTGTTCACCCCACTAGTAATCGTGAGTTTGACCACTTGATGGACATGGTGACAGCCAGGGCTGCTGGGGGGAAAGCATGTTTTTCTTTAACAAGAAGAACTAATCTGCGGAATGATTTTTATTTTATTTCTGGCTCATATGAATACCCAATGATGTTTGTGTCTATCCATGTGCCTTTTTTGAATCATTTATTCCCTTGGAGGTTACAAATTGGTAACTTGAAAATTTATTTATTCCTTTTACATTTCTTAACTGACATTCCTCTGTAAAGAAGAGCTTTCTGTCCTTGATGGAGGATGCTTTACACCATCTTAAGGTCATATCAGTACCACATGTTTATTATCAATTGTCTAAAATATCAGCCTTGAATAATGGAACTGAGTTGGAAATGAGTCATAGCTTTTGTTTTATACATACTTTTTAAAGCGTTTTGATGAACATCAAAGTTGGAAGTGAAGAATAGATGAAATTTAAAGCAGTGTTTCAAAATGATAAACAAATACTGTAAGAGGCTTGGTGAAAAGGATTTCAACAAGTCACTGGCAATGTCAGCAAATATTTATTGATCTAAGATGAAATGATTAATACTAGGCATTAAAAGAGCTTATTAAGTCCCCAAAAAAGCTAATGACATGCATGGTCAATGCCGATAAATATTTAGAACTGATGAGAAGTAAATTATTGCTGGTAAGTCGGACCATCGCCCTCTTGCTAGGGTGATAGTAGTTTCTCAGCTCCCCCTCCCATCACTCAAAGCCTTGTAGAATGTGGGCTCGGTTTCTTGTCTGACCTCCCCGCTCATTACCGCTCCACATCGTCTGAGTGTTTGCACATCCCTCTACCGCCCGTCGTCATTCTGATCTGTACACCTTTGTCCGTGCTGTTTCCCTCAGCGAAAACACTCTCTTCTTGCTTCTTCTTGGGTCCAGATCTGCCCATTCTGCCAGCTCCGCTCAAATTCCCCACCCACCCTCTTCGAAGAAGCCCCTTCCTCCCCGACCTCTCAGGTAGCACTTCTACCTCTGTCACGTCTGGGGTGCTTGACTCAGTTTCCTATTCGGAGGACATAACTGACCAAAAATTAAAAAGCTCTGTTTACGTGGCATTGCTGGGGTTTTGTATTCCTTTGAGAATCTCTCTGAAAGTTTCCAACAGATGTGAAACAGTTACCAAACAGGGCCGTCTCCTTTGTGTAGCTTGCTTTGCCTTCCAGTGTCAGTCACTCTACAAAAATAGGTTTTCATGTGAAAGTTAAGGCTGCAATTGAGTATTGCCACCTATTCTTTGGAAAGAATGTGAAGGTTTAGTTCTTCTACTATGACAAAAAGAAAGGAAAAAGAAAAAGACAGGTATAAATTAATCTTGCATTTAAATATTACAATAAAAACAAAGCTTATTTTATTTTCCGTAGGTTCAACCTTTCTGTTCCTTTTGTTACCAATTTGAACACTGTTTTAAATGGAAATAAAACAATGGTATTTTGTGCTTCTTGAAGACTTTTAGAAAATTTTCATCCCACTCAACAAGACACTGTTTCAAAAACCTTTTCTCTCTTTCTCCTTAATAAGAGCACTTTGTATTTGCACAGTTGTTTTCTGCCGAGAACCTCCAGTGTTGGCTCCTATTTTTTGTCACCAGGTGGTGATGACAAAGCTCTTGCCCTTTTGTTTTGTGTCTGTGCAGAAGCAGGGGGTAAGAAGCTACGGAGCACTGTGCAGAGGAGTACAGAGACAGGCTTGGCGGTGGAAATGAGGAACTGGATGACTCGACAGGCAAGCCGAGAGTCTACCGACGGCAGCATGAACAGCTACAGCTCGGAAGGAAAGTGAGTAGGGCTGGCCGTTGACCTGCACCCTTTGCACTCCGCCTCTCCGCTCCCACAAAACACAGCTCACAATCTCTGCAGCACCTTCTTAATTTTCACTGGCTCGTGTGCTGTGAAGAGGACTTTTGCTCAGCTGCCACTGAGTATTGTCACATATCTGGCTTTTCATATCAAGGGAAATAGGTCTGCAGATAAAATGTCTTGCTTTAATGGCAAGATGCTAAAACGTGACTTTTGCAGTGCATGCAAATAAAAATTTCCCTAGCTTGAAATAATACACATAAAAGCACAAAAGTAATAAGCACTCATGCCACACTCTGTGAACAGTGCTGATTTTTAAAATTCTTGCTCTAAGAGTTACTACTGAAAAGTATGGAATACCGATACATACTTAGTTCCATGCAGTAACAAACAGTTCGGATAAATGTAATTAGACAAAAAGGAACACCACAGAGAGAATTCATGAGCCTTTCCTGTGTGGTTATCATGTAGCTTCCCCTTGAACCATCTGTACCTGAGATGTTTTTAAAGCATTTATAAAGATTGCGTGGCCTCATCACCAAGAAATTAACAGTAGTTAGCCACCGCAGATCAGTAGATAGGTGTGTCAGTGCCGTTAATAGAGGAGCGTGGGGTTGCCTGACTTCACCCTGTTGCATTGGATGTTTAGACAACATCTCTGTGGCCAGCTCACAGATGTGAGGCCACAGGCACTGCGGGCAGAGTGTTATGGTATGCCCTCCGGATCATCTGTCCGGCACGATTATGGAAACCCAAAGGATTTGTGTGGTTTCCATGCATTTATGTGGGATGCTTATAGAAATGTGAAGATGTTTGGATTAACTGTATATTTGGAAATTAAGGTTGGGGGAAGAAATCGATTTGGTGTTAAGGATGTCTCAAAAGAGATGGAGAATCAAGTAAAAGGTAAACGTGCGCTGCAAAGCACAATCTCACCCACGTTTGGGGTATCGAAACTTTTACACTGGCCCCGGCACTTCAGATGTGCGCAGTCTTATTGGAGAACTGGAACCAACACTCTGAGATTTGTTCACCAGAGAGAGCCCAGAACTTCTGGAGTCCCGGGCACTGAGCTGTGGGTTGGCAGTGTAAGCCATACATGGGAGCCAGATCAGTTGGTGGTTAAGACCATGGGCTTTACAATCGCATAGGCTTCAGTTCCCATCTGGTTGTTGTTTGGGCAGGGAGGGAGGGTGGTACTATAGAAACTTGGGAGAGTTTCTAGGGTTCATTTTAATTCATTGATTGAGCTTAGCAAGTATCCATGAAGTGCTGACAACACCCCAGGCATAGTTCTAGGTGCTGGAGATGTATCAGTGAACAAAACAGGAGAAAAGAAACAAGCTCTCCCTTCACCAGACTTACGTGTAGTAGACAAGGCAGCCCTTAAAGAAGAAAAATTAGTAAACTGTAGAGCAGATTAGGTAGTATAAGTTCTAACGTGAAAAACAAAGAAAGGGGGAGAGATGATAGAGGGTATGGTGGGGTTTCATGTGGGGTAGACAGTGAAGGGACACATTTAAGTAAAAATCTGAAGGAAGTGGGTGAACATCTGGATGTTGAGGGAGGAACATTCCACGCAGAAGCAGTATGGAGACCCTGAGGCAGGAGCCGCCTGGCGTCAGTGAGGGAGGCGGCCCTGTGGAGTAAGGACGAGAGTGGTAACAGGCTGGGAGTTGGAATATGGCGAGCAGGGATGGGCAGTTTGTGTCATCTTTACATGTTATTGAAAAACATTGCTTTTACTCTGAGAGGGCTGAGCAATCAATGGAGGGTGTTGAGCAGAGGCCTGACAGCTGACAGATGGTTCTGATTGCTGCGAGGACAGAGAATCCTGGTGGCAACAGGGAGAGCAATCAGAAAGCTATAGCAGAAATGTAGAAGAGGGGAAATGGTGGCTTGGGCCGGAGTGGCAGCGTTAGTGAGGTCAGATTCTAGGAGCGTTTTGATAATAGAACCAGTGAGATTTGTTGATGTATTTGCTGTGACTAATGAGAGAAAGAGTGTATTAGTTTTCTATGGCTGCCATAACAAAAGACCCCAAGACTAGGTGGCTTAAACAACAGAAATCTATTTTCTCATAGTTCTGGATCAAGATCAAGGAATCAGCAGGGTTTTCTCCTGAGGCCTCGCTCCTTGCCTTGCAGGTGGCCGCCTTCTCACTGTGGCCTCACTTGGTCTTCCCGCTGTGGGTGCACATCGCTGGTGTCTCTTCTTATAAGGATACTGGTCATATTAGATTAAGGCCCCAGCCTTATGACCTCATTCATTCTCAAATACCTCTTTAAAGGCCCCGTCTCCGTATAGTCATCTTGGGGATTAAGGCTTCACCATATGAATTGTGGTGGGGGGAGGGCATGGCACACAGTTCAATCTATAACAAAGTGGAAAGACAACTCCAAGCTTGAGCAATTGGAAGAGTGAAATTGCAGGTTGACACGGCGACCCTCTGAGGGGAACAGAGTTAGAGGTTTGTTTATTTGGGATTTGGGACAAGTTATATGTCAGTTTCCTGTTAGACATCCAAGCAGATATGTTGACAGAGCAATTAGAATACAGGTCTACGGTCCAAGGGAGAGTTCCAGACTGGAGGTGTCAACCTAGGTTATATCAGCATAGGTGGTGTTTAAAGCCATGAGACTTGATGAGATTACCTAAGGAATTAGGGCATGGGAATGATGAGGTCAAAGGATCAAGCTCCCACTGTTTAGTGGCAGAGCTTGTAAAGAAGACCGAGGTAGAGGACCAAAAAGGAGGGCCAGGACAGGAGAGAGTTTGGGAAACGAGGTGTAGAAAGGGTCTCAAGGAAGAAGCAGAAATTAATTGTGTCAAATGATACTGTTAGATTAATATGAATTAATATAGAGTATTAGCAGTTCAATTTACCACTGTGGCTATTAAGTAAACTTGATCCAAGAAATTTCAGTGGAGTAGAGAAAAATAGAGCAAGGAAAAGAGCAAGGAAAAATTAGAATTTCAAGAGAGGATGAGAGGGATGAAATCAAAGATGGCACTTGGAGACAACTCTTTCAAGAAGTTTCGGGAGAGGGGGACGGAGTAGCAGCAGGAGAGGGGAATGGGGTTAGGGAAGGGGTTTCTTTCACAGTGAAAGAAGTAGTCATATGTTTATGTGCTAGTGGGAGTGATCCAAAAAAAGTGTCTTCACCTGTAAAATAGGTTAAATAATAGAACCTACCTCATAGTGCAGCCAAGATGATTAAATATGGTAATACCAGTTATGGAGTGAGTGTTCGCTACGCACTGAGTGCCACTGATAGAAATCACATTCTGTGTCTCCAGGCAGAGAAGAGAAAGACTCATAGAGACCTACAGTCCAGTGTGATGGGTGCACCTGGTGACATACATGGGCTGCAAGAGGATGAGGAGGGAGAACCACAGGAGGTGGAGCGGGGCGTCAGGATCCAATTAATGTTAGTGGCAAAATAGTGGTACCAAGCGCTCCTGCCCCATAAGGGGCCACAGGGAAACCCGAGCTGCCTGAATGCAAGCAGGGGTTCAGGTTTAATCCGTATGTCATTTTGCTTCTAGTCTGATTTTCCCCGGTGTCCGCTTGGCCTCTGACAGCCAGTTCAGCGACTTTCTGGACGGCCTCGGCCCTGCGCAGCTGGTGGGGCGCCAGACCCTGGCTACACCTGCAATGGGTGAGGATTTCTGCCGCGTGGTTTTGTTGTTTTTCTTTCAGATTATTGAAAATCACATTCTCTAGTTGCCCAGGATTTTTCACAGTATCATCAGCAGAAATGAGTATTTTATATTTTAGCAGTTAAAAAAATCTTCGACAAATTTTTTCCCATTAATTTATATGCTTTTTAAAGCAAGATATCATTGATAAAATTCTAAATATATATGAATTTGGGAAAATAAATGGGAAAGGATACAGGGGTGTTCTGCCAGGGCCTTTGGCACAGCATGTTTCTTATTGCGCTTGTACACTACTAAGTGCTGCTTATCTCTCCTCACATACCATTAGGTGACATCCAGGTGGGAATGATGGACAAAAAGGGACAGCTGGAGGTAGAGATCATTCGGGCCCGTGGCCTTGTTGTCAAACCAGGTTCCAAGACACTGCCAGGTAAAAAGCAGAAAAGATTCTTTTATTATTGCTCAAGTGGACTGGTGGGCACAGCATGCGTTGTTAAATAAGTACCTACATAGCAGAAACCACAGCAAAATGAAAGCTGCCACACTTAGGTAACTCCTTTTGTACAACATGTCTAGAAGTAGTTCTTTTTCTCATTAGTTGGGGTTTGTATTATTCTTCAGTTTACCTGGAACTTCAAAATTCTCCTTGGGAATCCTTAGGATCCTGGAATTAAAATAAAAATAGATACGGGCCCACAGTAGCATAAGCCGATGTATGCAGGACATTGTCAGTATAAGACGTTCACTTCCTGTAGTTTGTGTAGAGAGAAAGGCATGTACCAAGGCGCTGGTAAGCGTGGGAAGTGCCAGGCCCCAGCTGCTCTGAGCAGACGTGTGCGCCATCGGATCGGATGTACAGAACGGTTCTCAGGAGTCTGAAATGGTTTCTCACCTCAGCGCCTCCACTGGCTGGTTGTAATTTTGAATCTCTTAACTTTGCTGTCCTTGCAGAAATTCTAAATTATAATATATATGACCTATTGTACAACCTTGCAGTGGTGATTAAGGCAAGTGTGTGGAGGAAGGTCTTGGAGCGAGTCACGCCACTCTGCTGCAAATAGTAAAATAATGCCTACATGCATGCAAATGCTTTTATGAAGAAAGAGTTTGTCAGATAAATTTCTGGCTATGGAATTTATAATTAGTTGCCTCTCCCCAGCTAATTGGGGCATATTACATAAAACCTCACCCTGTACCCACACTACCATCAGTAAACAAACCCTTTTGTATTTGCTAAACAAATTTACTATCCAAAAAACCTCTTTTGAGCCATAATAAGTGATTTGTGGCTGTGGGTGAATAAAACAATATGGTTTCAAGTATGTTTAATTAGACTTAAGTATTGAAAGATTAAGACATCTCCCTTGAATGTTATTAGAGACTAGAGGCATTTCACCTCAGTTTAATGCAGAGTTCAAATGTATTTAGCCAGTTGATGGCAAAATAGTAATCGGTTCAGAGGCTAGGTCAGCACTGCTCAAAACTTCCCAGAGAGCTGGTGGGGGTCTGTCACTGACCAAATGATGCTGACGTGGTGCGGAAAGGCCAGTGACTTTGGGTTGCCAGCTCCTCCAGGCTAAGGTTGACTTGTCACAGGTGTCGCCCAGGAGTTGAGTGTTCCACAACCACAGCTCACCCCTTACCTCTCCTCTGTGTTTTCTGTCTCAAGCACCGTATGTAAAGGTGTATCTGCTCGATAATGGAGTCTGCATAGCCAAAAAGAAAACAAAAGTGGCAAGAAAAACACTGGAACCCCTATATCAGCAGCTATTATCTTTCGAAGAAAGTCCCCAAGGGAAGGTTTTACAGGTATTTATTGACTTGTTTATCCCTGACCCAAGAAAACACTTTCACGGAGTCAGACCTTCTACCCAACATCTTTACTTCTGGTGTTCTTTCCTGCTCCTCACACCCGAAATTCTTGGGAAGCTGCAAATCAGTGGCTGGTGCTATGAAGCTGTGTGTAGACACTGTTGTTTCCTTCAAAGCGAGGTGCAGACTTGCAAACACCGTCACGCATAAATGCCAGTCTTCTTCACGCTTCACACAGTTTCCCTCATGTACCTTTGGACTCTAGTGGTGAGACACAACCACCCAGTGGTCAGTGCAACTGTTTCACCTGGTGTTTGGTGTGAGCACGTTAACTGAATGTATTTTAATTTATAAGTTTTTGTGTACGTGATTGTACTGACATTACTCTCCTTTTTATTTTGCCAATAGATCATTGTCTGGGGAGACTATGGCCGCATGGATCACAAATCTTTTATGGGAGTGGCCCAGATACTTTTGGATGAACTGGAGCTATCCAATATGGTGATTGGATGGTACAAACTTTTCCCCCCTTCCTCCCTAGTAGATCCAACCTTGGCCCCTCTGACAAGAAGAGCTTCCCAATCATCTCTGGAAAGTTCAACTGGACCTTCTTACTCTCGTTCATAGCAGCTGTAAAACTGTTGTCATAGCAACCAGCGTTACAAAAAAAAAAATCACAGGTCGCTAACCCTGGTAACACTGCATGCTTAACGTTGTGTCTTCTGAGCCTGTTTCTAGGGCTACAAAGCGATCCTGTGTTCTCAGAGGAAGTCGCACACATTGTGCCCTAAAGAAGGCCCTCAGGTGAAAGAGCAGAGCTGTGAAGAACTACCAGGTCCGGAGTTCAGTAACACTCAAATTTTGGTCAAATCTGAAGCCATGGATTAATCTCAAAGAATCAGTCAGTTTCATGCAACAAAAGCCCTTTTCAATGGCACCTTTATATTTTTATCGTTCCGTTTTCTTCATTTCTCTTGACCCCAGAGCCCTGCTATGCCACACAAATGGAGCTCTACAGCCACTAAGCCATGTTACAGGTCAAGGAGCGAAGTCCTAGGAAGCATCAGGTGAAAAGCAGGAGACCAAAGAAGTGGTCCGGGACAAACCGTCAGCCCTCCCCTGGACGGTGACCACGGGCAGCCGGGCCAGCGTGAGCGGCGGCCGGCGTCAGAGCTCCAGCGGGCACGTTGTTCTGTAACGCCAGGACGTGTGGGACTCTGGGAAACAGAACTCCGTGGCAACACTCTACTGAATGAAATTAATGAAACTTTTTTTGCATGGACACCGATTAGCTGAATACTTAAATTATTTTCTTGGGGCTGCAACTTGCAAAAAAAAGAATAAAAATCAGCCATTTTCAACAATTTATATTATTTTTAAAAATAAATTTCACTAATGCATGGTTTTAAAAAGGGGAGAGAATGCAACAGGGTGATACAAAGACACACCATGTTTATTCTTTAAACTATAAATCATAGTCTGTGTTTTGGCAGACATTACAAATGAAAATACTTTCTAGAAAATACTTAAAATTCTCTTTATGTGACAAGTAAGTATAAATTCAGTTTATTTCCACGTTAAATATACAAATCTAATGAAGTTCAATATGTGCAAATTGTCCACATCTCATTTTTCCCCTCCTCCCTCTATCTTTTCTTTTCTTTCTCCCTACCAGAGTGAACATTATACTAAACAATGGCGAGTTTTTGACCTGATACTCTCTTGTACCCCATTTTTGATTCAGAGCTGTAGATGCTTCTGAATTTGCAAATTTCTCAAGGGAAAAAATATTTAAGAGCTTTCTTCATTTCAAGCATGTTGAAAAGGATTTCGCAACATGACTTGGGAGTACATTAAAGTAAGTCAGCATGTGTTTGATAAAGAAGACATTTGAACTTTTGCAATCTATTGTACAGTGCATGGTGATTTTATTTTCACCTTCAAAATTTAGTTTACAGGAAAATTCTAAAATCATGTAGCCATTGTAATGTCTAATAAATTTGTTTTTAGCACCAGCATCATTCATACAGGGGTTAAAGCATTATTTCTAGACGGTCTTAGGTTTCATTTTTTAATTAATTAAAGCAATTTCTTTAGCCGATTTCCATTTTACTATGTAAACAGAAACACTGCTAAAACTTTGGAGCCCTGAGACATAGCTGTTTATTAATTCATTTTTCTGTAGTAAATTCAATTTTGCACAAATTATATTTCTAAAGAAATATAGTAAACAGGAATTTACAATGAATAATTTTAAGGCTCCAACTTTTAGGCGACTCAAAGAAAGTCAATCTGCCTATTAATAGTTCTTTGAAGCTATCACCATAGGTCTACACACAAAGGCCCAAGTCAAACCCCTGCCTTTGATTTTACAGCCAGTTATTATTACGGTTGGGTGGTGCTGCAAGGTCAAATTTCTCCTGTGTTCCCTTGTTTAAAGGAAGAGTTGCTGGTGAATGTGATAAACCGCCCACACTTCTGTTTCTTTATGTACGCTGGATAGCACATTCTTACAGGTTGATTTGCATTTCTTGCAATAACTTTTGAAATCCACATACCATTTCTTTAAACTAATGCCATGCGCAAAAATTGCTCTTTTTTTTTTCCTTTTTAAATTCAGTGCTGACCATTAAAAACTATCATGCTTGATATGGTGCAAAAGTTAAAATGAGTATCACGAAAAATGCCTTCTCTTTATGTGGTGCAATATGAACTCACCGAGACTGTGTCTTGGCATTCTGAGATCAGTGATGGACCCGGGTAAAGTTGTTCAAAGAGTGAGTAAAACTTCACTGAAATAATTTAGACACTTGTGTACCAGCAGCAATTGGTTTAATAGACCTTCAGTGTCTATACTCTCCCTTAGAATAAACGTTTACCATTTTCCTGATACTAAGGCACAGTAACGTAATCTTTTGTGCATATTCCTATATAAATTATTTCTAATTTTAATAAGAAGGACATGACTGTATGGAATATTTGTACATATTCGTCATTATGCAGTATTTATTTAAAAGTTGGTGTTTTTTTTAATTTTCACATGTCTGTACCTCGACTTGTGGTTTAGTCGTGTAAATAGCACCGCTCTGGTGACCCTCCCTGCCCTGTACATAGTGTGTTTGAAACATAAAGGGAATTCCAGTTGGAAAAAAAAAGGGCGGATTAGTCCTGTAATGAACACCAACCAATGTAAATCAAATTCATTCTGGTGATGGTATTTAACACTTTAAATAAAACATTTTCTTTACAGATGTTGTATGCGTGGCTTTCTCCGGCTTCTCCCCGACACATCCCCAAGCCCTCTGTGGCTCGTTCCCTGAACCCCATCACATAAAGGTGACAGAAGCAGACTGCTGGTCTTGGCAAATAGCCTTCAGTAGAGCATTTCTTTAAAGAGCTGAAGGATTTCTGCTCAGATCATTAAAACTTGTTAATTAAAAAATAAACCAACAACTTGTTATTCTGGATTGGGGTACTTTGATCAAATGACTCAGCAGCTCGCAGAGTTTGTGAGTAAAATGGGTACGATTTCTGAGTCAGCGTGGCCTCCACAGATAGCAGACCCACAGAGTCATGTGCAGGCCCTGGTTTCCTGGGTGACAATGACAAGGGTGACAGTTGACTTTACACTCTGTTTCCACTGAGGTGTCAGTTCAGCTGTGGTGGGGGGAAGGGCAGTGCAAAGGAATAATAAGACCTAGATTTTTACCTTTATCACGTTCATGAATGGCCGATGACAGAGGAAGTATACGTGACCATAAAGCAGAGACTGGAAGCAGTGAGTAATAGTCCAGGAAGGAAGGGACGAAGGCTAGACCCGGGAAGCACCCGTGGGAACAACAAAGCAGGGTTGGAAATAGAGCTGGGACAAAATGTAACCACATGTATAAAGTTTAGGTTTTTAGAAGAATGTTGGTGCCACTAAACAGAAAAGTCGGAGGAGGAGAGGTATGTTTGAAGGTTAAGGAGAGAAATGATGAATGTAGGTAAAGACATGTTGGGCTTATACTTCTATAAGTAAAAAAGATTTCTATCTTGATGATAGCTGAAGCATAGCTTGAGCTTGAAGGGGGAAAAAGTCGGATTGGCCTGTTGTATCAGTCAGGGTTGGCCAGGTTATGCTGCAATAACAAGAGCCACACCAAAATCCCAATAGTGTGAAACAATGGCTTATTTGTAACTCATGCTGTATGGCCACTGCTGTTCACCGGTGAAACCATTCATCCTAGTTTCTCCAGGACTCAGTTTAATGGGGGCTCCATCTCTACATATTCTTGGTGATCACAGAGACTGGGAAAGAGGCACTTGACAAACCAAGGGCCAGCTCATAAAGCTGCTGCCCAGAAGCAACAAATAGTAGTTTGTCTCACATTTCAGTGGCAATAGTAGGTCACAGGACCATTCCTGAGATAAAACGCACGCAAAGGAACAATTCTACATGTGCCTCGGGCAAAAGAACTACCATTTGTGAACCACCGTCCTGAGTCCTGTGACTATCTCCCAGAGCAGAAGTGATCAAGAGGGAGCAGTAGATGCAATCTTTTATGTGATCAAAGCTCCGAGGACAGAACCTCAAGGAACACTCCCATAGGCCAGTAGGAAGAATGCATATTTAAAGAGGCAAAATAAAGACAGAAACCCAAAGGGCTCAGCTTAGTCTAGGGTCACATCTGTACAAAGCATCTCAGGAAAGTTCCTCACTGTCAAATCTAGAGATAAGTCAAAGAAGCTGAGGCAAAGGAAAAGCCATCAGGTCTGACCTTGAAGGAGTTGTGGTTGACCTTCGAGAGAGGTGCTCTGGGAGCATTGGGACCAGGTATGAAGCCAGACTGAGGAGGGAGTGATCAAAAATGGAGGCTGAACATAAGACTGGAAAAAATGAAGGGAAAGTAGGATGGTTGCTTGAGGCAGCAGCAAAATCAAAGTTGCTTGGCCAAATGAAATCTGACAGGCTTTCATTGGTTCATTCGGCAAATATTTATTGAGCATTTTACTCCTGCCAAACACAGTTTTAGGAGCTGGAGAGAGAGCAAAGATAAGTTTTCTGTTCCCATGGAGCTTATCTTCCAGTGGAGGCAGACACATGATAAACAAGTGAACATAGAAATGAATGAGTGAAAAAGATCATTTTCAGTTACATTTAGTTCTTCCTTTCCTTCTGAAAGGAAGTGATCAGGTGGGTGAGGAGTGTGGGCTGAAGGGTCGATCCTAGACTCATCCGGAGGGCTTCTCTGGAGGGGTGACGTGTAAGCTGACTCCCAGACAAGAAGCATCTACCAAGCGAGGAGTCAGAGCCGGAGTGTTCCATGGCAGGCAGAGTTCTGATGGAAATGCCAACTTCTGAGAAAACAGGGATTAGAAGGGAAATTAAAAATCGCTAGGGGTGTGTATGTGTGAATATCTACAGCAAAGGAAGGTTCTAGAAGGCATCTTCTCAATATAAAGTAGTCTTTAGTTTAGAAGCATATGCCTTCTCCCTCAGGTAACCCTCCACAGAACCAGCTCCATTGTTTGGGAAAGATTGCTGCAGGGCAGAGAGCTGCTGAGGTAGGTTCTTTCTCAGTGTTTTATATTGTGCAGACTATTTCTTTTTAAAGTTTCCGAATCAGCCCTTACTGGCTTACCATGAAATGTCTTTAATACCTGCATTCTCCCGAGTTTCAGGTTTGCAGAATGTGGTCAAACATTTGTATAAGCTCGACCTCTCTCCATGTCACTGTGGGTGCCTCGCACACTTTCCCGGGCCTGCTCTTCTGCCCACGTGGGTTTTCAAAGGAGAAGCTTAAACGAATCAGTGCAGAACTCTATCACCCATGCCTGTGGCCTGGGGAGATGGGAGAGGTTGTTACAGCCATTCAGTCGGAATGAAACTGCGACGCTGCAAAGAGATTAATCTGTATCAATGTATTTCTATTGATTCATACTACGTGTTTATTGTCCCCACTGCCCTCCCCTGCTGTCACATAAGCTCCTTGCGGGCAGGAACATCTGTCTGCTTCCTGCACTGAGTACAGCGCAGCTTCCAGAGCGCGCCGCCCATGGAGAAAGTGCTCAGTAAATACTGAGTGAGCTAATGTGTCCCATCCCTGCTGTGGGGCCCTGGCAGGCAGACGGGCTTTCTCTGGGGATCGCCCCAAAGGTAGTCAGTCCCTATGTGCGAGGGCTGGTCTCAGGACTTGTTAAACGACTTCTTCCTGTCCCCCACGACAGCCCCAGCCCTGATGTCCAGAGAAGGCAGTGGAGACTCAGGAGGATAGGGGGGTGGGGGTACCCTTCCCTGAGTCGTTTCAGCACCAGCGATAGAGGGGTGTCCCCTGCGGGGTGCCATTCTGAGCGGAGAGAGTTAAAATGCATTATGCTAATGAGGCCATAGCCACGTGTTCCTGCGCATACTGTGTGTGGGGTGAAGCAGTAGAGTGTTTTACAGTCCTTCTCTCACCACGGTCTCCAAACACCCTGGGGGTAAGCAGTATCCCCATTTTACAGACAGGTTGACCGCCACTTAGTGGTGGTGTAATATGGCGCTGCTGGTGGCCAGTGTGGTCTGGAAAGGAAGGCTGCAGCCACCTTAGCGAAGGAACCAGGGAGAGGTGGCAGCCCGAGGAGCCCTCCCCGGGGGCAGGCAGTATCACCAGCAATACCTGGAGGGGCCGGCAGAGGGCGCCGCTGAGAGACAAGGTGAGGTCACGGGCTGTGGGTCCCGCCCCTTGGTCCTTCACGCGGCGGCTTTGTTTTAGTACCCAGCAATTTGGGAAAATCTCGGGCCAGGAGGGCTGGGAAGGCAAATGCTGCTTTCAGTGCCCGTGTCGCAGAAGGAAATGGACTCCGAGCTGAGTACTGGGGCGCGGGTGGGTGAAGCGGACCTGCACATCTATTGCCTCACTCACAAGCCCCACTGAGTCCCAAATTTCCAATAAACAGAGGGAAAATAGAATAGGGTCAGTGATTGTCAAAAGCCTCTCTTCCAAATCTAATTTAAAACAAAAAAGTTGTGAGCGGTCATCATGGGAAGGAGCCCCGTTCTCTGCAGGGCTGGGGTGGGGAAGGGGGGTCAAAGACACACTTCAAGAGAGAAGACAGGTCGTCTGCTGTCCAAGCCGTGTCCTCTCCCCCTTCCCGGGGGGGCAAGAGGGTCTCATATTTTCCAGCTCTATGTTCCAACAGGCTGGGTGCACCATTCTCTTCAGCAGAGCAGGGCCCAGAGGAGCCTGATCTGCATGGGTCTGTATCCTTCCCGAAATGCCGCAACCATGCTCTCCTTGTCCCCATGTCCCCATGTCCCCATGCCTTGGGAGATGAGCCAGGCAAATTCTCAGTTCTCTGACTCAGGATGCCTGCTGGGGGCTATTCTTTGGTCTTTGGCATCTTTGTTTTTTCCCTCAGTGCTGACTTGAGGGGTCAGCCTCTTCAGGGCCAGCCATGTCACCCCATGCTGTTTGGGGACTGACACTAGAACTGGCTCCAAAGAGGAGCGGCCAGGCTGAGCCTGGTGCGGAGCCGGCCGCGGGTGTTTGCATCTTCCACAGCGCGAGCACGGAGTGCACTCACAGGGCTAACGCCCCGTGACAGATGGCTCTGGGGCACCAGCCTCATGCTCCGCTGCGCGCCCCGCAGAGAGGACAGGCAGCAGGGGAGCTGCTCCTGGTGAATTTATTTCTGTGGGTTTGAAAAGCTGTGGGGCTCTGGGAGCTTTTGAAGATGGATGATTGAGGGAGATCAGCATCCTGTTTGCAGCTTTTAAATTCCCTCCCAGGCAACCTGAAGGAATATGTGAGAACAGAGAAAATTGGTTCAATTACTCCAGGGAGGGAGGGTGTCAGGTGAGCCTCTCTCCTCTTTTCCCTCCCCTTTTTCATCTCTCCACACCCTCTGGAAGCTCAGTGCTGCCTCTGGAAACACTCTGACCTTTACTAACTATGAAGATTTCTCTCTACTCTCAGTTCCCATGCTACCTATTATTTCACTTCCATTCAACTAACATTTACCAATTCCCCACTTTGTTCCAGGCAAATGAAAATGGCAATGACACTCTCTTGGGGAGGTGGAGGAGAGACAGGCACTCATTAGCACACTCACAATGCATTAATTACACACTGCTTTCAAGTGCATATTTGCCTCATTTGTATGTGCATACACAATTATGTATTAATTATGTATATGTGTTTATTATATGTACATGTGTGTATGTACATGCATGCATTGGTTTTCTCATTAGGCTATAAGCGCTTTGAGCATAGAGCTGTGTGTTGGTTTATAATAATTCCCAGGGTGTAGAGTATAAAATAAATTTGTGTCAACTCCTTTCAGAATTGAGAGGAAATGAATTTGGGGTTTTAGGGCCCTGTGGTCAGAGCACCTCCTGGATGCTCTGCTCATGTTTCTTTACAACGAAGCATCCCCCGCTGGTTTCACTTGTACTTTTTCCACTTGAACTAGAATCAGCTAGAACAGGGTGGCATCCTACTGCTGATCTCAGGGCTACCTGGTGGGCTGGTCATTGCCAGGCATTCCTTCTCAAGGCAGCTCAATAGGCCTGTGAGAGGCAGTGAGGGCTCTGGCCATGCGCTCCACTGGTTGGAGCATCATCTGGTACATCTGGGTTGCAGGGGGCTTACTGAAAGCAACTGATTGATGTTTCTCTTTCACACTGATGTCTCTCTCTCGCTCTCAAATCAATAAACATCCTCAGGAAGAGACTAAAAAAAAAAAAAACTTTAAAAAAGCAGCAATGAGGGATTGTCTTAAAAAGGAAAAAAATAATTTAGATCACTATGTCATGCCACACACAAAAATAAATTCTACTTGGATTGAAGAGTGAGATATAAAAAGAAAAAGTAGCCCTGGCTGGTGTGGCTCAGTGGATTGAGTGCCATCCTGTAAACTGAAAGGTCACTGGTTCGATCCCTGGTCAGGACACATGCCTGGGTTGCAGGGCAGGTCCCCAGTTAAAGATGTGTGAGAGGCAACCGATCTATATTATTTCTTGCACCCTGATGTTTTCCTCCCTCTCTTTCTCCCTTCCTTCCCTTCTCTTTAAAAATAAATAAATAAAATCTTGAAAAAAGAAAAAGTAGATAGAATATCTCTTTGTAATCTTGTGATTTAAAAAAAAGCATTTTCCTAAACAAAACAAAATAAAAAACAAAAACCAGAAGGCTTAAAGAGAAAGACTGACAGATTTGAGCATATAAAATTAAAAACTTCTCTAATAAAGAGAGAAAAGGTATTTTTTTAAAGCCACTAAGTAGGTGAATGTTTCGATACTAAATAGAGATCAGTGAGAAAGGTAAAAAAAAAAAAAAAAAAAGAAATTAAAGACAATCTAAAAGAAAAAAGGACTTTAAAAATGACATAAACAGAAAATTTACAGAATACAAATGGCCAAGAATGGATGCCTTTAATTTTGTCTCTTAGGCTAAGCTTGTGTTTTAACTGCCATTAGTTTATTTTTGGCAACATCACAGCAAAATTCATGTTGTTATGTGATTTCGTAAGATAAGGCACCGTCTTTGATTTAACTCTTTTAGAAAGACACAAAGAATTTTATCCTTTAGAGATATTTTACCTCTGTGCAGTCATCTGGACTCCAGGTTTCCTGGGACCTAGAAACAAGAGGAAGACTTCCCCAGGACCTCAACTCTGAGAAGACAGCACTGGAAGGTTAAAGTCATGGACCATCGTCACCGAGGCAGAGCCTCCTAGTCACTGCCAGTGGTGAACCCGCTTTGATGGCCCCAGGGATTCAGTGTTCTCAACAGGGAAGAGCTCAATAATCCTTGGTGGCTTGAAGTACACCAAGAGTTTATTTCAGTACCAGCCATGTTTCAACCTTCCTCATTCAAAGGCAAGCTGACTTCCAATCACATGTATTTTCTGCACCCACAAAGACATGATGCCTCTGTACCCCTAGACGTGAGAGGTCTAAACACCCCCACCTGTCTTGTTGCAGCTTTCTTCTCATCTGGTGCCACGTCTTGTGTAGGTACCCATATCCATAATGTAAGTTGCCTTGGTGGGCTGAGCACACAGGCCCCCAAGAGAAGCAGGAGAAATACATTTATATATATGAAAAGGGATGTTAGGAGAGCTGGGAAGACACATTCTAAGGATTAGGCGGTGATTTTGAGGAACTGGAACAATGATAACGGACAATTGGCTGAAAGGTGAAGGTGCAACTTTTGCTCTGTGTGACTGGAGAGGAAACTAAGCATTGGATTAGGGAGCATCTGGGAAGGTTGCTGGCCATGTGCCTGAGGTCGCTAATACCCCTTTTGTCAACTCCCTGTCTGGGCTCGATGGCCGGCAAAGTCAGCAGCACACAGAAGCTGCCTGCCATCCACCCGCCTTTCTCTTCCCTCACTTATGTGCCAATCGTGGCCTCCAAAATTTATTGCTGGCACATTTGGGATTCTCGAGGGAAGTTTTCTCTCCTTATTTACTCTAACAAGGTATTAGGTGCTCAAACATGTATCTCACTCGTGTTCCTATCTCATTAGTGCAAATATATTGGACAAATCATTCTGTCTCTTATTTTGCTTGCAGCTTGCAAAGGTGTGAATGAACTTGTCTCTCTTTCCTTCTGATTCCACACCTTCCTTAGCATAACATTAATAACAGATTAATCATATAGATTCATAAAATTTATATACTGTATATGTTATTTAAATATGCACATCTAATATATATGTCATATTTGAGGGAATGTATAGTAATAAATATAAAGTACGCACGTTTATCTATTGTGGTGGTAGCCAGGTACTAAACAGCTTCAGTAATCTGGGAAGGTAAGTCAGCACAGCACAGAAGTAAGTGTACCTCGGGGGCGCTGGGTACATCCCTTGGACCTAGAACATCAGTGCCCCCCCCAAAATGGTTTCAAAGTGCAGAGGCAGATCAAAAGCAACCACAAGTACTTCTCAGTTTTAAAGCAAGTGACACGCACAGAAAAAGGGAAAATTCGCAGAACGAAAGCCAGCACAGCACTCAGAGGCAGACAGCAGGGGCCGCTGTCTGTCGTGGGTTTGGCCGAGCGAGCCCCTCCCCCACCCCAGCACTGCCCCTTGGGCAGCTCCAGTGCCGCAGCGCCACAGCTCAGCACGTGCAAATGCCGGCCAGGCTCTCTGCCCAAGCCTCCAAAATCTTTTTGTTGATAGAGTTGCAGCAAATATACACATACAAAGAAAAAAATTGCAAAACAGAAAATGAAACAATATATTACGAATAAGAGAATAAGAAATAGACACCAGGACTACAAACCTTTCAGATGCTGGGGTTATCGAATAGAGGACACAGCATGGTTAAGGAAAGAGGGATTAAAAACACAAGTAAGGAACAGCAGTCTATCCAAGTGACAATATCCACATGAAATCTGAAAAATATTCAAATAGAACTTATAGAAGTCACAACTGTAAGAAATAAAATATAAAATATTAATCACCGAGTTAAACAGCAGTTTGGACACAGCTGAAGGGAGAATTGGTGAACTGGAAGATAGGTCCAAATAAATGCCCTGTGTACAATGCACACTTTTTGCCCAAATGTTTGAGGGAAAAATAAGAATGCACATTATACCTGAGTAGTACTATGTAACTACTCATATGTAATATATTAATATATATAAACTATAAAAAAGAATACAAAAAACTATATGTGTTTTTTAATTCTTTTATTTGTGCTTATGCATTAAAATTGTAACTCTAGAAAGCAATAATGATAACCATATGCAAAATAATGCCTTGGAATATAATTGATTTTGTTTCTAAATATAATAAATAAAAATTGAATTAAAAAATTAAAATGATAGATATTTTCCTGACAGTTTAGGCCAAAATGTGGGTGTGCATTAAAGATGGCAAAATATGGTACTCTGAGGGACAGGGATCAAAGGAGATGGAAAATATAAAAGAGTGGTTAAAAAACATTTAAGATAGAGTAAAAATGCCAATATACATCTAATTAGAGCTACAGAAGAAGAGGACGGAGATGACTGGTGAGAAGAATTTTAAAAAGAATGGGACTTACCCTATTAATGTAAAATGTTAACAATATGGGGAATTGCTGTGGGTCTATGTGCTGTGCACTATCTTTGTGCTTCTGTAAATCCAAAATTGTTCCAAAATGAAAAATCTATTAGCATACATCTTCTGCATCAAAAAATTTTTTTTCCAAATGTTATGGAGACACAAATCCTCAGATTCAGGAAGTTGTATGACTTCCAAGCATAATAAATAAAAAGTTAGACAGAATAAGGTACGTGGTCACAGCACAGTACACCTGCAGAATCGGAGGCAAAGACGTCTCTTGGACAGCCTGTGAGGAGGGAGAGACAAGCGCAAACAAGGGACGTTAGACTGACTTAGCAACGATGGAAGTCAGAAAACAGGAAGAAAATATCTTCAAAATGCTGAGGTAAGGTTACTGTCAACCTAGACTGGTATGCTTAGCAGAGCTACTTCTCAAGAATGAGGGAAAAAATAAAGACATTTTCAGATAAACATTGAAGAAGTTAACTTCCAAGCTGTCACTAATGGAAATTCCAAAAGCTGTACCATAAAGATAAAAAAAAAATATTCCAGAAGATAGGTCTGAAATCTAAGAAAAATTCTAAATGTGGAAAAATCTAGCATGGATGTTATAAAAAGTAATATCCAAGTTATGAGGTCAGAACAAGAGCTCATGCTCCCTGTAGGGACAGCCTTCGTTGCTCCTCCTGGCTGCTGGTGGCCCACGGGCACTCCTTGGCTCGCAGAGCCATCCCCCCAGTCCTTCATGTTCACATCACTGTGTTTCTCTGTTTGTCTCTCTGCGCCCAAATTTCCCCTTTTTATGAGGACATCAGTCACATTTGTTAGGATGCACCCTAATAACCTCCTTGTAACTTGATTGACTATTCACAGACTCAGTTTCCAAATAAGGTCGCATTCTGAGGTACTGGAGATTAGGATTCCAACTTCTGCTGTTGTTCTCCCTGGACTGGCAGGGAGCAGGGTGCAGGATGGAGGGAAGAGCATAGTTCAACCCGTAACTCGATCCCAAGTCTAACTGATGGTTTTCACTCCAGACTTCACCATTGGTTCTAACAAGCACAGCCTCTTTTCCTTCCACCTCCCATCCTGTCAAACCTTTGAAGTCAGTGATGTCCATGTTCCATTCACCTGCACTTTTTATTATGGGCTGGAGCGTGTCCTCCCCAAACTCGTATGCTGGAGCCCTAATCGCACTTCAGACTGTGACTGTGTGTGGTGATAGAGCCTTTAGGGAGGTGATCAGTGAGGCGGAGTTGGCTGTAACCCAATAGGACTGGTGTCCTCATAAAAGGAGATTTGGGCACACACAGAGACACCAGGGCTGTGCACATGCAGAGGGAGGACCTTGTGAGGACACAGGGAGGAGGTGGCCACCTGCAAGTCAAAAACAGAGTAAGCCACAGAGTGGCGGCTTGGTGTTGTGCAGCCCGAGCAGCTCAGCTCAATCCGTGGCTCCAAGCTGCTACCACCGCCAGAGGCAATGCTCCTGAGCACAGTCCCCAGGCCTCACTCCCTCTTTCCCCACGGGGGTGCTTCCTTGACTGACATCTCTGAAAATCTGAGTGCAAAGTCCATGTAGCCATCTCCTCAGTTTAGGTAGTAGGCATGGATGCCCAGAGAGGGTTTGTTATGCCGCCACCAGCTGACTGGTGTGCCTTTGATGCCACAGCACCTGTGGCTGGGATGAAGGGCAATGGGAGCAGAGGGAGGGATGGATTCCAGCAGCTGGTTCAAGACTATTCCTGAGCACAGAGAATGGGAAGAGGACCAAGTGCGCATCAAGCATCTTGTTGAAGGAGAAGCTTGGTTGAAAAGTGTGGTTGAGCCTTGAAATGATGGAGGACTCAAGAGTTGGGCAATTCCAGTTTAAGTCATAGCTAATAAGCTTAGTGATCAATGTGCATAAAAGCCGTTGTTCCTGGAACTGAAGGTATGACCCACCTTGACTCCAGGAGACCACAAGTAGTTCCACCTTTGTGCCTTGGGAGGACCGCAAGTAATCAAGATGGAATCCGAACCCTGGTACCTCAGGGTGAAAAAATCACCATCCAGGGCACAGCTAAGGACCACCACCTGGGGCACAGATAAGAGAATCAGCAGCTTTTATCTGATTAACTTTTTCACTGAATTCCAAACTCCTTACCTACACTTTTCTTCTCCTTATAAAAAAAAGCCATTTTAAAATGGACTTGAAGATGCTCTGTTAGGGTACATAACCCACTGTCTTCTCAGATTGCCAACCACCTGAATAAAGCGCCCACAAAGAATCCCTGTCTCTGCTTATAGGGCCTGGTAGTGACAGGCAGCTCGAACAGCCGCTTTTCCGGTTTCAGAAATTCTTTTATTTACTCCTGTATGTCCAGCAATACAGAAGGGAGTCCTCAGAAAGGAGTTGCTGACTCTCTTCTATGTCCACATGACCTTCGGCTGTGGGTTTCTCCTGGAGATGGCTTCCTTTCCTTGTTGGCTATCCAGGTGTTCCCCTCCCGCATGGGGCTTTCTTTCCTCTTTTGGTTCTCCCCTTGTTTTCTGGCTTTTCCTATGTCACAGGAGTTATCCCTGCAAAGAGTGTTGAGTGTGGGACATCTGTTCTGGGCTCTGTGGACACAGCTGGTTGAGACTGGCTTCTTGAGCTCTGGAGACAGAAGACAAATGAGAAAATGATTGGAGAGCAACAGGCTGGGAATCAGAATGGAAGATGTGATCACAATTGATCAGGGGGTGGCTCTGGACCCAGTGGCCCCCAGGGCAGCTCCTGCAGTGGGGAGGCGGGGAGTCATTGATAGCTGACGACCAAGGACAGTATTAGTGAAGCTGCACGCCACCGGATACGCCACAGAGTTCTGCCGCTTGGCTCTAAGTTACAAAAATGTAAGTAAGATTGCTTCTCTATGCCAGACAGAGGATGTAACCAGACCTGGTTAGAAAATGATCAGAAAGTGCTCACAGGTCCCATTTCCTTTGTCTTTTTAGAGAAGATCTTTAGACTTCAAAGAGTTTTCTTATCAGGCCTTTGATAAGGAAATGGAATGATGTTGAAAGGCTGTTGCCTAAGAAAACAAAATCAGGAGATACATACTTAACCTACCCTGGTACCTTCTTTAAGTCCCAGACAGGCAGGGGCATTTGAAAAGTGACTCTGGATCCCAAAGCCAGACACCGTCCCATAGGCCCCAGAACTAAGTCCAGGGCAGCCTTTCCCAGTGGGGTACACCTTTGCCAAGGGGCTGAGAGCCAGGGGGATGCGGCACCCCAGGTATTACAGGGGTGCTCCAGGGGGCGCTGTGGCAGCACTTTGTGGGACAAATACAGGGGAGGGGCTGGGGGTGATTTGGGGAGCACAGGTGGTCCCCGGAACAGCTGGAACCTCAAGACACCCACCCACCCCCAAATGGCAAGAGAGGAAGTCAGGCTCTTCCCCATGCCTGTGCAAGTTTGGTTCACTCCAGGGCCAACACACTGACCTTCAGCTCAAGAAGTGACTTCTTGGTTGGTTGCTGCTTTGAGGGGCCTGCCAGGATAAGAAACGAAGCAGCGGTTCTTACAGCATCCGGCCATAAATAGAAATCATTTTTTTTTTTAACCCAAGGAAAATAGTGAGATAACTTGACATTTTGCATGCTTAAATTTAGAACAGATTACAGAAATTGAATACGCACGTCATAAGCTGCTTCATTTAAGTATAGCACACATACCCAGGCTGGGTTTCACGTGATTTACATCTTGACAGCGCTTCCTCCTTTGCCAAAAGTTTAAAATCTTAAGGTGGCTAATGAACATCAGCCTAAGAATGAGGCCACCTGACCTCCAGTCCTGGCCCTCACGTGGCTGAGCAAGGGCACCCCTCTGGGCCTCAGTGAACCCGTCTCTAAGAACAGAGTGTTTGTGTAGCACCAGGCTCTTATGCCCAAAGGGCATAATCCCTGACAATCACAGGTAGTGGTCAGGACGCACGCACCTCAGTCTTTGGGATGACGTGAGTAGGGAGAGCTACGAGATTTCTGTGGAATCCACGCCTCGTAATGGTTATCAATAAAAGATGCTGCTCACTGAGCGCTCTCCCCGTGTTCTGGGAACCGTGGGAAGCCTCCTTTGTTGGCCTTAATTCTCCTGGCTCTCATTGCAACCTTATGAGGTATCATCATTTTACCAAAGAGGAAACTGAAGCTCAGAAAGGTTTAGTAGGTTGCCCAAGCTCACAAAACGCTAATTGGGGAGCCAGGACACAAATCGAGGCATCTGAGTGCACCCCATTACTTGCAGCCTTTGTGCATCAGCCCTGAGACCCTCCCACCAAAACTGATGTGGGCTGATGAGAATGGGGCAGAACCAGTCATTGCCCCAAAGTGGCTCCTCACTGGGGTGGTTGTCTCTGGCCCTGTCCCAGAGCCGGGGAGACACAGGCTTGTGCAGAGGCAGGAGGGAGGGACAGAATATAAAGTGGTTGCTTCAATTTAGGAAAAAAAAAAACAAAACAAAACAAAACAAAACATTGCCTCATTGTCATGAGCAAAATACAGTGTTCTAAAAGGTGTCCTTTTGAGAAAATTGCTGTACAGCTCAGAAAAATGAATCTAATAAAAGAAAACAAAAAGGAAGGCAAAGAGAGCCAATGGCTTGAGTGTGGACACTCAAGCTGAGAGCATCATTTCCCCTTGAAACACAACCTTTTACTCACCTTGGTGGAAAGTCCTGTTCCTTTAGGTTTGTCTCAACTGTCACACCGAAGGCTGGTTGGGATCGTCAGGCAGGGCCATCTGTGCCAGAATGAGGCTTCTTCCAAAGACCTGATTTTGATTTTCTAGGAGCTGTACACCACCTCATATACTTTAAAGAGGAACTTTTTCGCTTTTCTTTGTTGCTTTTCTCCTGCCTAAAGAGATGCCTGCCTGTGATTCCATCAGCAGGACGGTGGGGAGGTGGGTCGTGGAGGCAGTGTTTGCCTTTTGTGGGACACAGCTGTAGCGCCCAGAAGCGCAGTGACTCAGCCAGGCCTGTTTGCTGGCTGTGCCTGAGGACAAACCATTTAGACCAAGGTGAAAGGTTTAGCCAAAGCTGGTCTCTCTGAGTCTTTCTTCATTTCCTCTACTTAAGGGCTAGAATGAATTCATCTAGGTTTCTGTGAGTTTTCTTAGGGACATTTCATGGGGATTGTGTTACTACACATGGATGTCAGTAGTTTCAATCCTTTTGTCACCTAATTTTAATCCAATTGATAAATATATACAAGACGGGTCCCGAGAATTGTGAGAGTCCCTGAACTCCAGAGGCTTGTGTTCAAATTAAGTAACCATCTAAAGTTTACATAGATCAGTAAATAAATACAGCAAGTGCAAGAGGCTCATGCCTGTTGTTGGAGCTGAACTATTAAATAACACTAGACTGAAGAATATTATTACTAATAACAATAACAATGACACCATTTACCCAGCATCTATTATGTGCTGGGCAACAATGTTGTATGCGAGGTACACTCCCCATCGGGATGAAAAAACAGCAGGATCTGTGAAGTGCCAAGGTCGCAGAGTGAGCAGTGGCAGAGCCACCACCTGAGTCCCCATCCTGTGCTCATGATGCCCCCGATGAGGAAGCCAAGGTACGGGCTGCTGATGTGACTTACCCAGGCATGAGTGCAAAACTTGCTAATGGATAAAGCAAAATGGCTTAATGAAACGAGTGGAGTCTGCAGACCTGGGTTTGACCCCTCCTGCAATTTCTACTCATGACCTTAGGAGCCTTGTATAACAACTCTCTGTGCCTCAGTTTCTTTATTTCTCCAATTTTCATAGTACCAACCAACTCCTGTGATGTTGGATGGGAAGGTCCTTGATAACTGTCCTAGTTTGTGTAAGAAGCACTATGCAAACAAATGGTGTCTATTTTAACTGCTGGTGAAGCAAGGCCTGGCCTAACTACTGGTGACCTGAGAAATAGTGTTTCTAGGTGGTGGCATAAAGCAGCATCAGCTTTAACCTTTGTATCTTGCAAGCAGAATCTGCATCTTGATCCTTGGGCTGGAGGCTCCTTGGTTCTTTGGTTCCCTGTTCTGACAGCAGGCAGAGCGAATGTGTGAGCTCCCAGCAGCAGCCCTTTCACAGAGTCCCATGAATAGATATTTCCGGTTGTAGGGAGCATCGTGTTCTCCGTTAAGGCACAAGGATCCACAATGAGGTTTCCCCATAGAACAAAGTACCCCTGTCCATGGAAGGAGATGCACACAAAATCTAAGATGTCCTGCTTGCTTGCCTCCCCTCCCCGCCAAAGGCCCCAGACCACTGCAGGAAGACTCATAAAGTGATTTGCTGGTGTGGCAGCCAGAAGCCTTGACACCCTCCGCCTCAATCCCCACACCAGCATGGGCCCCGGAGGGCAGGGCTGGCGTGATCCCCGAGGCCATTCCTCTCTGCTTGACTGGCCCATGGCTGTGGCTGAGCCCCAGAGGCTGCTGTGTTGTCAAGTTTCATAGAGCAAGTGCCCTGTCAAAGACTACCGAAGGAATCTCTACGTTGTCTTTCAGAAGACATATTAAGAGCCCCTGTGCCCCCCGAGCCATGCTCTGCACAGCCTGGCAGCCCCGTTTATGTCCCAGCAGAGAGAGCCATGGCTGGGCATTGAGAGCTTGCTCCACGCCTGTCACTGGGCTTGTTACCTGGAAGAGAGCACTGGAAGGTGCTCTCTCTCATCCTCCCAGGTAGCCGTGGGGAAGGCTCTGTCCTCGTCATACAGGTAAATGAATTCAGGCCCAAAGAGCTGGGCAGCTCAACTGGACAGAACAGGATTCGAACCCAGGCCTACTCCTTCTGCTGGGCTTTGTTCCAGCTCTGCAAGGCTAGGACTGGAATTGGTGAGTGCCCCCAAGTGGCCTAGCACTGGGGGAGTCCAGTCCACATT
Organism: Anoura caudifer; assembly: GCA_004027475.1. NCBI lineage: Eukaryota > Metazoa > Chordata > Mammalia > Chiroptera > Phyllostomidae > Anoura > Anoura caudifer. The sequence goes on along the minus strand of PVKU01000332.1, from coordinate 204,835 downwards.
TCTAATAGTAACTCTTGCTCTACATCTGACCCTGGGTTTTACCAGCAGTGTTGCATTAACTTTTGTAATGATCCAATGGTATCTGTACCAATGTCACCCCGTTTTAGGGAGCAAGGGCTCTGGGAACTTCAGCACCTTATCCACAGGCCACAGCTGTAAGGGCGGAACCAGGATTCAAAGCCAGGCCTCTCTGGCACCAGGCCCTGCCTCTGACCTCTGTGCTCCATTACCTGTCATGTGGTTTCCCACCTTTCATCTTAGGAGCTCATCCATCCTGGGCTGCCCCACAGGGCAGTCGGGAGAATCTATAGACAGACAGGAAAAGGGTAAGGGGTCTGGGGAGGGCCAGCTAGGGCCTGAGCGCTGCCGTCTGTCCCTGTCAGCTTGATGGGGACCCAGCTCTGAGAGTATGTGCCAGGCACTCGGTTGATGCACTTGCATTTACCACACGGCTTACCTCTCAGAATGGCTTTGTTGAGTAGTTGCTATTATGCCCATGGTATAAATGATGAAACTGGGGGGTACCCAGGTAGGTGAGTCTCCTGCCATCACATAGCTAGTAAGCGGCAGAGGCCGGGTGGGGCTCCTGGCTGCAGACGGTGTTTGAGAAATGGTTCTTCGGTGGATACTACTTGTTGATTGACTCGACCGATGGTCCCACCCCCTTCTTCTCCGTACCTGCATTATAAAGGACAATTGCTGCCTTTCTCAGTCTCATGACCCCGTTCCAGGGAGTGGGATGTCAGTTCATTAGAAGCCTATGGGAAGGTTCTTGCTCTTTTTGATGACAGAACAAAGCTCTTGCCTTCACCTCTTGCTTACACGGCCACGGGCCTGGAGTAGCACTGACCGTCTCACAGCCTCATCAGAAAAGCCAACAGCAGCCGGCCCGATGCCACTGAGCCACGACCAGTGTGGGCAGCTATTAGCCACGCACTTCTTGGCATGTGCACCAAACACACCCCTTTGTGTTTCAGCCTCGGTGAGTCTGTCACTCGCAGCCCAGCACACCCTTGGCGGATGCAGGTCCTTACAGGTGAGACTGAAGCATGGCCTGTGATCCCCAGGTCACGTTGTTGCGCCTGCTGATTTGTTAAGCACCGATATACAAATTCATGCATTTACCAGGAACACAGCTCTTGGGTGTGACTGTGAAACTCTCGGAATGACTACCCTCACACAATATGGTGTTTCCTTTCTCCAGACGAAAACATGTGAAGGGCAGATCGATGGCAAGCCCAAGACATGAGCCAGCTCAATGGGCTTTCAGGGAGGAAAGATGTCAGGGGCTATAGTTCCCCTCGGAGACCCTGCTGGAGCCCTTCAGGCCCTAGTGGAACCTCCCTGGGAAGGGCGGAGGGAGAGCAGAAGTGAAAGTTGGCGTTCCCAAGAGATAATTCCCAGCAAGTGCCAGGAAATGTGGGGGTGCCTGTGACTCTGTGACGCCCACCTTGCTCCCCCACTCTCTCCCCACTTGGGTGTATAATTGACAACGTAACGCAGAGGCCATGAGAGCAGGCTTCAGATTGCCGGCTGCAAACCTCAGTTACAAATACAATTCCACTTACAAAATTTACTCTTCATATGACACTGGATAAGTTACGTAAGCTCTCTAAGCCTCTACTTCTTAATCTACAAAATGGGCTAATAAGGCTTAATTCATAGTGTCCATCCCAAGGCTTAAATTAGATGAGTCCTGTTATATGCGTAACTCAGGCCCTGGCATATGGTGTATAACTGATAACGTGGGTTATTGTTAGGGTCTTCAGCTGGGGCAGGTGGCTCTTTGTCTCATACTTTTCTTGGCCTTTTACCTTTTGCACACCGAGAAGGCCTCGCTGCCTCCAGCCGCACTGCTCTGTGTAGGAGGCTGCAATATCGGCCGTTATGCTCTTCGATTGTCAGCTCCCCTTGCAGTCAGAGAAGCAGGTGGCTGGGGATGCAAGGCAGCCAGGACCTTGGCCAGCATGCCAGTGAAAGTCCTGGCTAGCAGCCTGGACTTCGCCAGCACCAACCTTTTTATACATAACAAGGCAAGAGACCCGGGTCAGGTCAAGAGAGGAGCAGGGATGCAAGCAGAGAGCCAGCCCATGAAATAGGAAGGAGGCAGCCAGCCCCCTCTGAGGGCCCCTTTCAGCCATATGACCTGACATCAGTTTCACTCAGTGTGAGACAACGTGGGTCACCACCTCCCTCCCCACCCCAAGTCTGGGCAGTCCTCCTGTTAGTCAAGAGAACAAGCTATAAATCTCACTGTGGACAGGAGTGCTGGGCACACAACAGACTCCACTGTCTCCCGTTTCCAGAAAGGGTGGCTGGATCCTTCCCCTCACATTTATTTCTGCCATTAACACGGTGCAGCCGAATTCCAACAAGACAGAAATAGAAGACAGAAAGGTTGGTCCTGTCAAAAGCTCTTAATATAATTATGAGAGTCCAACCTTGGTGTGCACCCCCCCACCCTAGGAATAATTAGGCTGTAAGATGCTGGGAATTGAACCTGGGGGGGGGGGTTGGGGGGGGACGGGGGGAGGGATGGCAGGTTGAGGACACTGTGATTGGTGCGATGGCTGCTGCTTCCCTGCGGTGGGACACTCAATGCTGCAGCCCTGTGGGCTCCCTGGGAATTCTGCAGGTTCATCAAAGCCCTGCTCAGAGCCTGGATCATCCCAGGCAGCAATCAGTGGCTCTATGGTTTCAGCTGATGCATTGTGGCTGACCCCTCTGCTGCAGGTGAGTTACGTGGAGAGGTGCCCTCATCACCACCACTCCCACAGGGTCTATGGAAGGTGGCCAGGGACGTTTAGACCCTGCACCAGGTTTCAGGACTCATGGCCTCAGGGGCAGGCCCTGCTGGGCACATCTAGGCTGCCAGCAGGACAGCAGAATCTTTCTCCCTTGAACATTTGCTTTGTGTTTAGTGTTTAATTTTGTCTCTGAAAGGCAATCTGTGGAATGAAAACAGCAGTCCCCAAGGCCCATTGAGCTCTCTCTTCTCCAACTTAATTTCCATCCTAATGTTTCTGCAGCTCCCACCGCGGCCGCCGCATTCATCGTTCTGATTCTGCGGCTGGCCTCCCCAAGGGGTGCGGCTTTGTCAGGTCCTGTGCTGTTCTATTTCAGGGGCTGGGGCAGAATTAAAGCGCTCAGGTGTGGACGGAATGGGCCCTGGAGGGCACTAGCTGCCTAGCTGTCCTTCCTTCCTGGCCCCCGAGGTGGGCTGCCCTGCAGCTCTCCTGGCTGGCGGCTCTGGAGCATCCCTTCTCCATCCGGTGGCCAAGTGACAGGGACCTGTGCTCTGTACGTGGAACAGACTCCAATGCCTGAAAACTGTCCCTTCATGATTCTGCCTCTGGCCTCTGCCAACAGCAGTGCTGACTGTAGCTTTAAGAGTCATCTCAGTTTAACCTTTGAAAGCACTCTCCACAGCAGAGCTTGCCTTGGATTTGAGTCTCTGAACTGCCACTTCCCAGCTGGGTGACCTTGAGCAAGTTCTTTGACCGCTCTGTGCCTTGGTTTCTCATCTACAAAATTGGATACCAACAGTCCAGGACCATTATTAGCATTAAAAGAGTCAGTAGATATAAATTGCCTGGGAGAGAGCTGGGCACACAACTGCAGTCAGCCTCAGCAGGTGGTGGCTGTAATCATCATTACTGTTATTCCTCCCACCTGTGGAGCTGGCTTGGCTGCAGAGGCTGGAGCTGCAGTCCCCAGCATGCCCAGCAGGGGCGCCCTGAATCTCAGCAGCACAGTGTGTGAAGAGGGTGGCTGTCAATGCTGAGTCCTCCAGAAGCCAACCGCTTGGCACCCACGTATAGGATTTCGTTGGACAGTGGGTGCTTCCATCCCTTCACAGGCTCCATCCTTATCCCTCCAATCCACCTGGCCTGCTGACCCCTGGAATATCACTTGTTTGAGGAGAGCAGGCAGGCAAGGAGATCACAGGAATTCTGATTTTCACCCTCAGAGGGTTCGGTCACTGGGCTAAGGTCACTAGACTAGCGAGTGGCATTGCACAGGTTCACATCCATGTTGACTTGGCTCCCCAGGGCACACTGGCGGGGCGGGGGGTGGCAACTCTTTTGGCCAGGGGCTGCTTCATGCCACCCCAGGCTGCGGAGTGGTGAGCCTGTGGATGAGTTCACCAGCTAATCTTGGAAAACAGAGGTGAGGCTGTTGCATAACCTCCGAAGGCTGGAGACAGTCCAGGGAGAGAAGCTGGCCTACTTTAGAGGATTCGGAGAAGGAAATTCCCAACCTCTCAGACACGGGATGAGCTGCCACCTTCAGGCCAAGCGTGGATGACAGAGCTTCTTCCTAAAATGCTCAGCCACCAGTTTGGCCCTTGGAGGACCCAACACTCCACAAATCGTGCCCCTGCCCACGGCGAAGACAGAGCCCATGCCCGTTGGCCACCTCAGCAGTCTCGCTTCAGTGCATGCATGGACAAACCCTCTGCCCCCCAAAATGACATCCCCAGGCAGGAGAACACACAGCTATCAGCTACTCCTCTGCATTTTCCTCACTTGCTTTGTGGCACAGGGTCAGCTGCCTAGTTAGTGGTTCCTCCACAGTGTAGAAATGCTGACCCCAGGGCTGCAGGCTGCACTTGGCCTTGACAAGCTGGATGGTGTCTGGTGAACCCCAGGAATGTGGGTCTCCCGAAGGCTGGGCTTGGACTGTGGGGTGAGCGGATGTCCATGTATGTACCCCACCACCCCAGGGCCTTCTGTCCAGGCATGCCCTCTGACTGCTGTGGTTCTCTCTCTGTTTCCAAAGCAGGTGTTTCAGGCTACATTTCCCTAGATCAAGGGCACATCTACATTGTTCCCAGCAGACCAGACAGCCCCAGGTGATAGAAGCTGCCAGAGCCTTTGATGTTGGTAGTTTTCCAGCCACAGTCTCCTTGGGTCCTGGCTTCTCCTGAAGTCCCTGCCTGCCAGTTTCAGAGAAGGTCAAGGATCTGGGCCCTTATATCACACCTGTTATGGGGCCTCCCCTAGCCCTGTGAGAGACCCATCTTCCCAGGCCCCTGCAGAAGGGGGAGTAGGGGTGAGGTATCAAGGAGAGAGCTTCACTTTGGGGCCAAACTTGGCTCCAGAACCTGAGTGCTGTGAGGCCTCAGGTGAGGGACAGCTCTGCTCCTCCGGATGCTCCCTGCACAGGAGGAGAGTGGTGGCTCCATTAACTGTCATCGGGTGAGCAAATGAGAAGGCGGGGAGCCCTGCAGCTCAGGATGTTGCACATTCTCACTGCTCCTCAGCTGCTTGCTAGATGATTTACTATTAAGCCCAGGACACCCAGGCCACTTGGCAAGCACAGTGGCCAGCTGGGTGTGAGGCCCAGCAGGCTGGGCTTTTTTGAATCTGCGAAAGGGAAGGGAGCTGCCTTGAGCCTAAGCATCCTCTGAAAAAGGCAGCAACAAAATCCAGAGCTCCCCCGAGTGGAAGAGAGAGGCATCAAAGGACATTTGGAACAGGAAGTGAAGAGGAAATGGCAAAGACCTCACGAAGGACTTGCTGGTTTGGTCATTTTGGCCAAAGATGGCTCATCCTCAAGCAAGTCCAGACTCTGGAGTCTCCTGCCCACGCACCCTCCACAGCCCTGGCCCCCCACTTTGCAGCCCACTCATCATCCATCGCCTCATGGCCTTGCTGTTTGTAGGGGCAGCTGATTCCCTGAGCTGACCCCCGAGGATGCAAACACTCCCGCGTGCCTGGAGGATGGAGGGCAGGAAGCTGGGGTCTGTTCAAGGCATCCTGGTGGTTCTGAGGACTGAGGCCCTATGGAGAAATGGGGATGGGTGGGGAGAGCAGGCAGGACTTCCAGCTCTCTCACAAGGCTCCTGGGACACCTTGGAATCCCACTCAGGTCTCTCTGCTGGCACAGTTGACGACCACAAAAGAAGCGAGGAAATGGGCAGAGATGTGTGTGATGGAAAGGCCAGACTGTTGGGTACATGGATTCACCCTCTTGGATCTAAGGAGGTCTGCCTCCTTAGAAGAGAGGCAGGTCCCACAGAAAAGCCTGGTCCCTCATGGATCTATGTGGCTGTGGGGCCCACGCCACCTCCATCAGGGCCACCTACAGACGGAAGGGGAGGTCTCCAGGAACGAGATGCAGGAGCCGGGCAGGGCCTCAGTGGAGGCTGAGCCAGCTGCCTGCCTGGGCAGCCTCACAAGGAACCAGCACCCCCTCCCCTAATTCTGCCCCAGGCAGAACATCACAAATAAAATCACAGAAGAGGCATGTTGGAGCGTTTTCAATGCTGCAAGTGTACATCAGGCAATCTCCCTGATCCCTAAACTCCACACCCCCACCACGCCATTTGATTTAATTATTCATAACCACCATTAATAACTACGGATCCTCGAGGCAATGAATGGAGCCTCCGGGGCTGTGCCGGAGGCCAGGACGGGCCTGGGCCACCCAGCCAGACACAGTTCTGAGCGGTCAGGCGCCGCGTCCCCATCAGCACTCAAAGCACAAGGTCCTCCCATCCGTCATTTCTGCCCTTATCTTATCGATCCTTTAAATAGCAGGCAGTAACAATTTATTAGCAATTTTCCAGAGTCTCTGCCTCCTGGCTAGATTTTTTTCCATCTTGAGGTCTGAAGTAATATTTCTTCTAAATCTGGCTCTTTCAGAGCACTAAGGGGCCACTCTGGGTGAGCCTGCAGAGAAGGCCCGATTAGATCAAGCCGTTCCTATTTCTTTCCCCATGCTTATTTGTGTGGGAAAAAAACCGAATCAGTGGTTGCAGGTGAGCAACTGTGTTTGTTGGAGGGACTTACAGAGACTGGATGAAAAACAAGTAATCTTTTATTTCCATCCTATATTGCAATCTTGATTTCAGCCTTTCATTTCCTCTAACAGAATGAGAAAAGGGCCAGAGAAAAGCTCAGAGGCCCGCAGACTGAGCTCGGGCGGGGGCGGGGGCGGGGACGGGGGCGGGGGCGGGGGCAGGGGCGGAGGCCGGGGTGGGAAAGGGCCGGAGTTCCCCACGGCCCAGCCTCACTGCACTGCCCTCGTAACTCAGGCTTTTGGTGCCTCATTGTTACCTATGGTCAAAAGTAGCGGAACGGGAGAAGCCACTTCTCAGTTCAATGGCCCATAAGTTGATTCACCGTCCCTCTCCTCCTTGGAAATTAAGAACTGCAGCGAAGACGCTGACCACACACCGACCACGCAGCCACCGCGCCGCGGAGGGGGGCGGGCGCCCGCCTGGGGTGGGGAGGGGAAGTTGGACTGTAAGGAGGGGCTCAGACAACCCTCCTGGCTTCTCAGTCGCCTGCCCCAGCCAGGAAGTTGTTAGCTGCTGAGGTTCTGTACCTTCTAAGTGTTTGCCTGTTGGTGGCCTGAAGGACCAGAGGCGGAAGATGAGGCCAGGGACTCTCAAAGCCCGGGAGGGAGACTAATGCTTCAGTCTTTCGGGCTAGAGTTTCAGAGTCATCTCTCTGTCAGCCACAGGACTGCTTCTTAAAGGAGGGACTCATGCCCCCGAAGGGCCCTACTCTGCTGTCCTCTGGTCCTCCGCCCCTTGTCCCTGGTGGCCGGTCCCAGAGTGGATACACACCAGCCACCCTCTCTCTGTGTATGTTCTATACCAGCCCCTGTGGGGACAATTTACAGCTCTCGTTTATTTTAATTCCCCCGGGAGTAATAGATGTCTCCGTGCCCAGAGAGAAGCAGAGGGCTCAGGAAGGATAGACTACTTGTCCAGGACCGCAGGACTCTGACTGGCTTCAAATGCGAGTCCACCTGCTTCAGTATTTGCTTTCCCAATATTTGTATTAATAGTAAGTCATTGGCTTACACCTTTATAGGACTATATTGATATAATGAACACAAAACTTCTATGTATTTGTATAATTGTATAATATATTAACTTATAATTTTGTAGTTGATGACTATTTTATTGTTATTGTTAGGGCTTTTATGTTATTTCAGAATTCAAAAGCTACACAGTGAAAAGTCCCCCTCCTCAGCCTTCGTCCCTCAGCCTTCCAGCCCCCTCCTCAGAGGCAACCAGCTGATTTACTCCTTGTGTAGCCCTTCAGAGACAGTGAGCTAGATAAAAATAATATGCCTATACATTCTTTTTATGCAAATCGTGCATACAATACATATTGTTCTGCTCCTCATTTTTATTTCCAATTAGTATTTCTTGGAGATTATTCCATTTCAGTATGTAGACAGCCTCTTCATTTCTATTTATGGCTCCATGGTATGAAGACAACGTGTTAAATTATGTTTTAATCTCAAGAGGCAAGTGCTTTTCCATTCTCTTGTTTTATATACTTATTTTAAAAGTTCCATCGCCTATCTAACTGACCTTTCCATCAGTCCAGAGTGTGTTTCAGTGCTGGGGAGCAAGTTGGTTCTTGCTGGAGAATGACCAGTGTGGGGGCCAGGCCCCAGGACTGACCCTCCACAACCTGCTATCTGGCCGGGCCCCTGCCCAGCCTCCGTGCGGCCCCTGCACAGGCTGCAGGGCTAATCTGCAGTGCAAGCCGCTCAGCACAGGCCAGGGGCCTGGGTCTACTACCGTCTCCATCTGCGATTAAACAGCATTGGAGCGTCCGCGTTTTCTGGCTCAATGAGATTTGAGACCACAAGTCTGGGGAGTTTAGGGAAAAGATATTGGGAAGTACTATGACTTTTGATGTCATGCAGAGCTGTTCATTAGAAGATTTTTCAGTAATAGGGACCATGGCATAACAGAATTTTTTAAAGTAGAATTTATTTTTTAGAGCAGTTTCAGGTTCACAGCAAAACTGAACGCAAGGCACAGTGAGTCCCCATGTACCCCTTGCCTCACACGTGCACAGCCTCCCCTGCTGTACCCACCTCCCACCAGAGTGGAAAAATTGTTACAATCAGTGAACCTACGTTCACACATCGCAATTCTCCAAAGGCCACAGCTTACATTATAAATCACTTTTGCCATTGTATGTGAGCCACAAAGAGCATCTCACTGCCCTAAAAATCCTCTGTGCGCCACCCACTCGTCTGTCTCTCCCCCAACCCCTGGCAACCACTGATCTTCTACTGTCTCCATAGTCTTGCCTCTTCCAGAATGTCGTGTAGTTGGAATCATACAGTATGTGGCATTTTCAGAGTGGCTTCTTTTACTTAGTCATAGGCATTTAGAATTCCTCCATGTCTTCTCTTGGCTTGACAGCTCATTTCTTTTTAGCACTGAATGACAAATATTCCATTGTCTGGACATTTCATGGTTTATTTATCCATTCATCTGAAGGACATCTTGATTACTTTCAGGTTTTGGTGATTATGAAAAAAGCTGCTATAAATCCCGTATGCAGGTGTTTGTGGGAACATAGATTTTTCGATTCTTTTGGGTAAACAGCAATGAGTGTGCTGGCTGGATCATATGGTAAGAGATGTTTAGTTTTGTAAGAAACTGCCAGACTGTTTTCCAATGTAGCTGTACTATTCTGCATTCCCCTCAGCAATGAATGAGACTTGGTGTAATAACCTTTTAAGCCTAGAAAGGACCCTAGAGGTCATCTGGTTTTACCCTGCCATGTTGCAAATGAAAAAAGCAGAAGCACAGAGCAGTTACGTGTCTTGCTTGAGAACACACAGCTTGACAGTTAGTGGCAGAGGTATCTGTAATGACTAGAAAAATGATTATGGTATTTCCTACTCTGTCTGCTAGACACGGAACCACCAGGCAGCTGATGTGGCTGAAGAAGCGAATGCCAGACAGCCCCTCACAGTGAGCTCAGGGTATTCAGAGTAATTTTACCAGTGACCACTGTCAGATATTATCATTCTAGTCAAATGCCTGTAAGAACACTCTCTGTATAATTTTAACAGATTCTGCTATTCGATAAAATGAAGAACATGGTGGCTCTTAATAAATGCTAGCTGACGGGAAACACCAAGAAAGATAAACAAGGGTGCAACCTGCTGGGGGAACTAAAACTTGCCTCTGTCCCGACAGCCACCTCTCTGTGCTAAAATGCTCATCTGGCAGTGTGTGTGTACCCCCCCCCCCCCCCCCCCCCCGGCTGGGAATGCCTCGAAGTCAAAGACGGCACCTTTTTCCTTCTACTGGGGACTTAGTTTAGCATTCAGTGCATCATTCGTTCTCAGTCAATATTTGTTGAGCCAACACTGGGAAATATTGAAATGTAGCTCATCGTTCTTCACAGAGTGCAGGGCGGCATCCTCTCGTCGCGCATTTCACAGATCTTGTCTTTTCATTTCTGTGCCCCTTCAGAAGGTGGGACTCGCACACAGCTGTGCTGCCTGCAGGTTAGGCAGGTCACAAGATCACTAGACTCCTCTGGTGCTGGCTGGAGCCCAGCGGGCCTGCCAGGCACGTGGGCAATGAGACTGGAGAAAAAAGCAGGAGAGAGAGAGCATGCAGGTCTTGAGAGTCATGGGAAGGAGTTTGAACTCTGGCCTGCAGCCGTGGGGTCCAGGTGTGCGTGTTAGGAAGTATGTTCTACTCAGGAACAGAATAAAGCTCTGAAATAAATATTTCAGAGAGGGACCATGAAAAAAAACAGCATTATCTCCTGGAGGGCGGCCCCTTGTAGTGCAGACTCCCGGCCCCGCTCCTGCCCAGGTGAATGTTCCCGGAACCCATCTGTGTCAGTGCACCAGCTGGTGTTGTTTTGAGAGAATGCACTTGGCTTCAGTGAATTTTTTTTTGAAGACTCTTTCAAAGCGCTTGCCCATTTCGTGATGGGTGACTTACAAGTGCACCTGCCCACACCACGCAGAGTGTTCAGCAGTTTTTGACCAAAAATGGCATGACCACTGTGCCCCACCCTCCCTATTCACTTGATCTCGCCCCAGGCAACTTTTCTTTTCTTCCAGATGAAAAAAGTCCTCAAAGAAAAAAGTTTTGCTGATGTGGAAGAGGTGAAACCAAAAACAGCAGAAGCACTGAAAAGGCATCAAAATAGACAAGTTCAAAAGCTGTTTTGAGCAGTGCAAAAAAATGTCTTGAAAAGTGTATGGTATCAAATGGAGAGTACTTTGAAGGTGACTGAAGTTTAAACACATATGAATAAATACGCAATTTTTAATAAATAAATTCTGTTTTGGGGGGTTTCTCCTTCAAACATCTCATGATTTTCTTATATAATGGAGTTGACATTTCCAATCAGAGAAATTATGGATTAAGTATTTAACAAATAAAGTTGGGCCAACTGGTGAGCCATTTGTATAAAAAGCTATTGATTCTGTGATAGACAGAATGATCTCACCCTCCACCCCCCACGCCCACCTTAGGAGGTCCCAGTCCTATTCCCCGGACCTTGTAAATGCACTGCTTTACAGAGCGAACAGATGTGACCGAATTGGGAGTTCTGACATTGGGAGATTATCCTGCAGAAAGCAAGGCACAGATGCTCCTCTGCAGCCCCCAGAAAGAGAGACGGCCCTGCTGACACCCTGATTTTAACCCTGTAGGGCCCCTGTTAGACCTCTGACCTCTGGGCCTGGAAGAGAACACATTGGTGTTGCTTTAAGCCACTAAGTCTGTGGCAGTTCGCTACAGCATCCATAGGAAACTAATGTGGATTCCTAGTTTACAATTTATTAAATAAATATCAGATAGATGAAATATTTAAATGGGAACACCACACACAAGCAAAACAAACAAACTTCTGAAGAGAGCAGAAATTTGTAAGTATGGCATCAAAGACAAAGAGTGATAGCTTTTTTAAAAAAATCTATATAAACGAAATAGCCCTATAAATCAAGTTAACATGGAAATTACAAACTGGAAAAATATTTAAAGGGTATAAAATGGACAGAGAATTATCTTTGAATGGTAAAGTTAAGGGTGATTTTCCACAATGAATGGGCATTGTTGTTTTGTAAAGAAGATATACCTTTTAACAGAAAGAAAGCCTATGGTGGTTACTGTGGCAGTTTCGTAAAAGTGAATGAGAGGCAGGTGCAGGCACTGCACCCGGGAAGGTATAGGGATGGCAGACAACCACATGAAAAGATGCTCCGCACCATTAGTCACTAGGCAAATGCAAATTAAAATTACAATGACACACCACTGCACACCTATTTTTAGAGTGGGTTAAATTAAAAAGACCAGCTATACTCAGAGTTGGTGAGGACGTGAAGCCACTGAAACTCACACTCCGCTGGAGATGATGTAAAATGGTGCAGCCCCGTTAGCAAACTCTGACCATTTCTTAGATAAACATCCACCTACTGTATGATGCAGCCATTCCACTCTTAGGTGTCTTCCCCAAATAAATAAAAGCATGTGCTCAGATGAAGAATTATATTCAAATGTTCCTAGAAGGTTTATTTTTAATATCCTCAAAATGGGAATAACCCAAATGTTCATTGACAGGTCTATGGATAAACAAACTGTAGTAGGTCTAACAATGAAACCCTGCTCAGGGGTGGAAAGGAATGGACTACTGGTATCTGAAACAACATGGATTAATCTCAAAATAATTACACTGCATTAAAAAAGCCAGACCAAAGGAGAAAAAGAGTATATAACTCTATATGATACCATCTGTGAAATTCTGGAAGATACAAACTCATCTGCGGTGGCAGGAAGCAGATGAGTGGCAGCAGCAAGATGGGGGAGTGGAGGGGAGGAGGCATGGGTCACAATGCCGCCGAGGAAACTTCAGGGTGCTGGCTGCGGTCAGCATCTTGATTGTGGTGATGTTTTCGTGAGTGTGCACATATGTCAGACTGTTCATTTTAAATATGTGCAGTTTATTGTATGTCAATTATACCTTAATAAAGTTGTATTTGAAAGTGACTTGAACTTGAAAAGATATGGGAGAAACTTAAGTGCATAATCTAAAGTGGGAAAGCCAATCTGAAAGGGCTGCATAGTATATGACATTCTGGAAAAGGCAAAACTATGGAAACAGTGCAAATATCAGTGGTTGCCAGGGGTGGCGGGGAGGGAGGGATCAATAGGGCAGAAGGCAGAGGATTTCAAGGGCAATGAAACTACTCTGTTTGGTTGAATATCCACAGTAATGCTTGGCACTGGTCATACATTTGGCCAAACCCATTGAACGGACAGCACCAACAGTGATTTGTGATGTAAATGATGAACTTTGGGTGATTACCTGTCAATGTAGGTTCATCCATTGTAGCAAATTTTCACTCTGGGGGCGGGGTGTCAACAGTAGGGGAGGTGGTGCGGGACGGGTTCTACCTGAGAAATCTCTGTATGTTCTGCTCAGTTGTGCTGTGAACCTAGAACTGCCCTGAAAACTAAGGTTTAGTTTTACAAAGTGGCTTGAGTGACTGGGATATCTATTGTTTCTGAGAGGAGGTGTCTAGGGGCAGAGGAGATCGAGGATTTGTTCAGTGGCTACAGTGCTGCTGAGGCCCCAGATGTCCCCATACTTGGCCTCTGCCTTCCCTCCTGTCACAAAAACGATTGCAGCCCTTCCAGAAGTCACAGTGAGGCACAACCATGTCCAGGAAACATGAACTTACTTCTTTCCTCTGCATGTCTTTTTAAGAGGGCAGAAAACTTCCTCAAAGAGTTGCCTCTGTTTCCCATTGGCTAGGCCTGAGTCACATACCTGCGGTCTGATTGCAAAGAGGCTGGAGAGAACCAGGGGAGAACATTCGCCTGGGCCAGACCCTGGCACTTCTAGGGTCCTGTAGCTTTGCTCATTTCCCTCCCGCTTTCTCCAACCAGTGACCTTGGCCTCATCCTCTCTCTCCTCTCTGGTTCTCCCTTACTCTACCCTCTACCCCTGAGAAGGTTCAGTGTTCGCACATACCTTTCTATATAACTTTTTTGTTCCTGGGTTTTGACTCCCTTACATGTGCATCCGTCTTAACAGCCAGACATGGGCTTCTGGAATCACACCTCTGTCAGCAGGGGAGCCCTGGGGTCTTGCCCAGGCCTGGTGCACAGTTATGCTTGAAAAAGAGGCTTGAACGGGAGTACAAGCTGATGGAGCTACATGAGGTCCCAGAAAGGACAAAAAGGCAAAGGGTGGGGGCTAGGGGAGAGAAGCAGTGTCGGTAGAGAGGGGAGTGTGAAACACTGAAATATGTCACTATTGACACAGCAGCAATGATCTGTATTGTGAATGCGATAACTTGGATGGTCTCAGAAAAACCGACCTGGGAATGTCACTCTGACATTTAAAGGAGACATGTTCAGAGCAGAGATGGCACAACTGTACGTCCTCAAGGGACAGAATTCTCGCCCTGTTCCTTCAACCTGTGAATGAAACTCATTACCTCTTAGGCTGTGCGTAAAAGATCCCAACAGTGTTTAAGGGGTTAAAAGCTATTCAATAGGCAAAATGACTGCACTGTCCAGGCCAGGCCTTGTGGCCTCAAAAACACCCTCACCCTATCTCAGTTCTCAGAGGGATCCTGAGGCTGGATGAATCATGGGTCTGCAGGGAGCCTCACAACTCATCGAAAGTCCCTTCTGTGGGACAGAGGTTCCTCATGGCAAGACAGAGAGAGAGAGAGAGAGAGAGAGAGGTGCTCCTGACCCAAGAATCACATGGTAAAGTTTCGGCATGGCTGACCACCTCAGGCAGAAGCCTAATGACAGCCTGGCAGTTTGGACCCCAGCTTGGTCGGCTGGTGGCCGCCAGGCCCTGGTGCTACAATCAGGATGGCTCCTGCGTATCGGACCCTCTTCACCGCTGCTGCTCCGAAGCTTTTTATCTGATGAGTACAGACACTAAGTCCAGCCACTAATTGCAGACTTTCAAAGCCATTAAGGAACATTTTAGCTGAATCAGGTTAAAATTATCAGCTGAGGATAGCTTTTCCATTCTCCAAGTTCACTGGAAGCCTGGAAGCCCAAGAAAGAAATCTTGCAGCAACAACGGAATCTTACCTGCCCCACAGGCATCCCAGCCCCTTAGCATTAACCTGCGCCCACTTTTAGGAGGCGGCAAGGTCTAAACCCAGCTGGCCACTCCGAAGCTTGGGGCCTTCAAAAAAAACCACGCTCACCGCCCCACCGTGATGGTCCCTGGGTGCTGCGTCTCCTCTTGCCAGTGCTGCTTCTAGCAGCCGCTCCCAGATTTGTTCCCCACAGGCCACAGCCTCTGTCTCCCCTTCCTTCTGTCTGAGTAGAAGCTCCTCTCCTCCCCAGGAGGGTGGAGAACACCCTCAGCAGCTTTTTTCCTTTGCTCCTCACCCTGTCTCCCTCTGTGTCTTTTCTCCTTTGTGAGGTCGATATGCTCGATTTTCTGTTCTTCCAAAACCAAACAATTGCATCTCTGCTGTTGCCTCCTTTCTCCCCGTTTCACCCCTAACACTACCAGAGTCACTGTTGGCTTGCCCTTCCCCTCCTAGGTTCCAGTGTACTCCCAGCCTCCTCCCGGTGACCTCCTAATCACCAAGGTCTAAGGCCATTTCCTGGGTCTCATTCTTCTTCCCACCCTCGCCATCCCCAGCCTGCCTCTGACTCTCCATTCACTGACTGTCCTCTTTCTTGGAAGCCACAGCCACTGCATCTGGATTACCGTCAGGCATCCACACTCAGTCTGGACCTTCCTGTTTGAATGAAAACACCTTGCTTCAATGGCTCTTCTCACTTTTAGGACTAAAGTGGTCTCTTGGTGTGTGAGGCTGTTAGGGGTGTGGCCCCAAAGGCTTACCTGAATCATTTGTGATTACTTGTCTCTAGCACCTGACAGGTCAGTCACATCCAGACTTTTGCAACTGTCTCATTTTTCTCTGTACATTTGCAAGTGCTATTTCCTCCTTCTGGAATGTCTTCCTGTTTCACATCCACACCCCTGTCCCTACCCCGCCCCGGTCTAGAGGCTCTTCTCTGTCCCCCAGAGGCAGCCGTGCGCCTGGGCTTTCCCTGAAGGTGTCATATGAGGTCAATGACTCAGCAGCCACCCTGACACTTGGACTGCTAGCAGGGGACCCAGTAGCCCAGTACACAATAAACCACGATATTTCCACTCTTAGGCTCTTCTCTCTCTTCACAGCTTCCCTCTGAAAATCCATGTGGTTTCAGTTTCAATGTGCAGCTCAGTTCAACAGAAATGCCCTGGATGCTATGCTTCAGGCTTTTGTCTGGCTAATCACCAGCCATCTTTACAACTTACGTCTCCTGAACCCAGGCCTGTGCTCACACCTCTTCCTAAGCCCAGGCCTGTGTTCCTGGCTGTCCATGGGATGGATACTTCCTTCCAGATGTCTACTTGGGGCTTAACTTCTCCAGCCACATTCCCTAGGAAACTTCATGCTCTTCATTGAAATCAGTAGACTTTGAGTAAAGATTACCTTCTGTAACGTGGGTGGACCAAACTCCTTAAAAGAAAAAAGACTGACGTCCCTCCAGGAAAAAGAGAATCTGCCTGCTGTCCACCTTTGAACTCAGGTTGCAGTATCGGCTCTCCTGTGGTTCTCCCTCCCGATGGCCCACCTGCTGATTTTGGAGCTGCCAGCCCCACAGATGAGCTGAGTCAACTTTTTAAAACTAAGCTCTCCACACGCATGCACGCACAGCTCTGGTTCTGTTTCTCTGGGGAATCCTGACCAATACTCATGCATCCTGCCTTCTAACCCAGCTTTCTGCCCCTGTGCTCACTCCTCTACAACCCAACCAGGGGTGCTCACTGATTTTCTGTAATGTGAATTTGCTCACAGCAATCGCTGGATCCCTATTGTTTACTGATTGACAGCTGTGTCTCCCAAACATCAGGTGTCTGTGTATCTTTCCTATTATGTCTGACATGAGCTTTTAGTGCCCCATCTATCTATACAATTATTTTATATTTTTCTTTATATCAACTCTTCTCAGGGATATTTGCACTTGTCAGGAATCCATGAATTTTAAGATAAAAGCACTTACAGGTCTCCATCAAAAGGTGAAGAACTATTTTGTGGATAGGTTTGAAGGTTTTCCTAATTCCTGGAGACCACAAAAGCTGGTCCTCTTGACTTGGAAGTTCAGTTTCCAAGATGGAGCGTCCCATGCAAGATTGGGGGTATGGCAGATTTTACTCTTGTCTCAGGTCACCCCTGCAGAGGTGGTTCCTTATGCAATCTGCCTCTTCCTCTGTGGACGGGAGCAAGGATTGTGAATGCCTGTCATCGCCCCCTCACTGGGGGAGGGAGCATGAGAGAGAAAAGAGGAAAAGAGACCATTCAAGATTTCATAATTTACTCCTTGTGTTTGAAAATATCCCATTCCATTATTTCCTAGAACATCTATTCTAAGGAAAACACCACAAAGAAGTATGTAGCACCCTTGCGTCGGCTGTCCCTTTGACAACATTAAATGACTTAGTCACATTGTGTGGGAAATAAAACAAGTTGATTCATGGCGATGTGACCCTTTTGTCACGCCGGTTCCTTTTTTTCTGTCCTATATCAAGACTCCGGCCCTTGGGAAGGGCATCTCTGCATGCAAAGAAGAACCTGAGACAAACCTGTAAGTAAACTTTCAGAGTAATCTTATTTTTGAAATTGTCTTCTTTCAAGAAGTTAAATATTATTAAATTGGAGTAAACAATTGAGTCCAGAGGATCCTTTAATCCCTCTCCTCTGCCCTGGCAGTTGACCTGCATGCAGAAATATCAGAAACTCTTTGTTAACGCTTGCCTGGGGGATGTGAATACCCTCATTTCAGGGAAGACCTTGGCACGAACATCCTCTTAACAGAGCAGCTAGTGTAGACTTAAGCTTCTCCCCAGCCTTTGAGGAATTAATCGCTGCTGGCCAAGCCTGGGGTGGGGGTTAGCAAGGAGCAAGGCTGGAGAGCGGGATGCAGGACTGAATTGTTCCATAAACGCTCTTCTGTTTACCCGGTAGCTTTCATTAATCTTTCCTTTCTTGTGTGAAGGTTGCTTTCACAGAGGAAGGCGTTCTGGCTTTCCCAAGGCGAGAATGATTGAAACAAAGTTATGAGGGATTCATTCCACCTCAGATGGGGGCCTCCATGCCGGCTCAAGCTATTTTGGCAGGCTGAGAGAACAGTGTGTTCAGAATCCAATGATAAGTTTGCAAGACTTTTTAAAAAGAGAAAGAAAAAGAGAGAAGGACAAGAGACGCTTTATTCTTCTTTTTCTCTCTTCCAGGCACGGGGCTCCTGTAAAATGCCAACACCCAGAGGCAGCTCTGGGCTCTTCTTTGCCTTATTTCAGAGACCGTTGGGCAGCAGGGACCTTAGAACTGGGCTATCCCAAGAGAGCTGCAGTCTGGAGAGGTGAAGTGACCTGTCCAAGGTCACACAGCCCTTCTGGGTGAAGGCGGGCTGGACAGCCCATCTCCCTGCCTGTGCTCTCTTCCTATTCCACTCTGCTCTTTGTCCAGTTTCCTTTAAAATGAGTTTCCCATCAAGCCCTGAAGACAGTAAGAGAGGCTGAGGGGTGTAGATGAGGGGCACCCGCAGGGGATCCCCAGAGCAGGTTGCAGGAGCACCAAATGAGTAGAGGGGTTGTCCATCTGGGTTTATTTTTCCCAGGGAGTCTGCAGACTGTCTCTCTGTTTGTTGAGCATGAGCCATTGGCTTCTGCATGGGGTATATAGTCAGAATGAGTTGGTCTCACTTAACGGAAATTTTGGGATGTCAGACAAGGCGAATGTTCCACAGGTGGGGGCAGAAGGGAGCATTAGGATGGCTCCCAGAGTCCCCATCTCCAGGTCCTTCCCAGAAGAAGGCCACATTGACTTCTCTTACACTTGTAGAAGCAGCGAGCCCCTGGGTTTGTCTTGGCTTGTGCTGGAGCAGTGCCAGTGATGTGCATCTTCAATATCCCCCCACCAGAAGGCTCCCAGGGTGGGCCATCCATTTGGAGGTTCGATCAGGAGGGTTTCATGGCCCCATCTGCGATGGCTGCCAGCTGGGCCTGCCAGCTGGGCCAGCAAGGATGTGTTCTTTGCACCCTGAGAGTTGACCTGTGCTCGAAGTGCGGTGCTCAGGAGTGGTGGTCTCCTTGTCTCCCTAACAGAGAGGCTGGACAAGGGGCTTTGGGGGTGGACATGATGGCTGGGAGCCCCTGCGCTCCATGCCGGGGCTTTTGTTGCTGCCACTGACATTCAACACCCTCCCTCCCCCAGAGAACATGCTTGAAGCTACTATGTATGCACCCCGCAGCTGGTGTCTGCTGGCATGTGCAGGCTTGATGGAGAAGCCTGGCCACTCTGTTTCCCATGGCAACAGCTTAGCTCTGCGTGAAAGCAGATACGTGTGGGCTCAGGCTGGATACATGGACTTCGAGGCTCTGCATGGCTCCTGGCTTGGACCAGGGCTCCTCATCACCAGCCCTGTCCCTTTCCTTATCCCCCCCACTCAGTCACACAAAAAGTGCTTTACCCCCGAGAAGGAGAGACTGGGCTCAGGTTGTGATACTGTCCTGAGGACTCCAGCTGTGGTTCCCCCGACTGGGACATGGTACAAAGAGCCAAGGTTAGGAATCAAGGCAGGAAAGTGGCAATTACTCTGGGAAATGCTTTTGGTAGGAGCAAGGAGCAGGTACTTGATCCAGGGGAGACAAGGCTGTTGAGTTAGGCAGTAAACATTATTGATAATGGAGGCAAAATAAAGAGAAATTGCAAGTTAAAGGGATCAGGTTAGCCTTTTAGAAGCTGCTGGAACAAGCAACAGAGAGGGAGGGAGGGGCTTGACCCTGTAGCACAAGGGAAGGGAATAAAATAGAGTTAGAGCTCTTTGGGCAAAAATAAATATTGCCAAGGCATAGAGAAAAACCTTTGTGCATGCGACTGCAAACTGGCCTGCAGCATGATTTTAAAAATGTCCCAGGGGATCAAAAAGAGGGAGCGGTAATTCAGATAAGCAGAGAGGAGAAAGAATAAGGTGGGGAGGGAGGCGGAGCAGAGACTGGAGGAGGAAGTAATGTGAGGATTCCCCAAAGACCCAGGGGTGCAAACTGGCAACCAGTGGACAAAAGCAGCCAGAGTGTTTAAAAATAATTTGAACCTACCCTAAAAAATGAAAACAACCAAAAAAACCCAACCCAGATGTCACCTAAAGAAATCTAGATTTCTGGCTTCTCTTGAAAAAAAAAAAAAAATCAGAAAACCTGGCAACTATACAACCTTGTCTCTGTATAGTCTAGAAGAATAATTGCTGGCTGGGGGCTACCACTTCTGGAGCTTAAATCGGGGCATAGGCTCCCCATTGCCCATCACCTCATGCTATTCAGCCCCCAAACTATCTCCTGATTTCCTTCACTCTTCAAGGTGTCTCTGTGGCCCCTATAGGCATCTGCAATGCTGAGTGCTGCTCATACTGCTCTGATTTTTCAGCACAGGAAGAGCCCCGACCTTGACCCCTAGCTCAACAGAGTTGGGGCCAACATCTGACCCCAGGACAGATGGCTCAGTTAAGAAGGAGGGTTTTGTAGCCTGGAACTCAGACCAGGATGGGCCTGACACCAGGATGGGGACCTGCAGTCAGCGCTGGAGGGTTCAGTGCGGGTGCTGGCAGAGGAGGTGGGGGACACCAGAGGCAGGTCACAATGAAGGGAGAGCTTATGCACTGTTGAATCTGCATTTCAGGATGCATGCACAACTGGGATTCTGGGGATGTATTTCAACACACATAGGGGCTACTCTTTGAAGAGCATGTTAAAGAGGGTCTGAGAAGCTGCCCATCTTGAACCCTCAATGTCACTTAAACATGGGTTAGAATCCTGGCTCTTCCACTTACTGTGTGTGACCTTCGGCAAGTTACCTAACCTCTCTGAGACTTACTTTCTGTATCTACAATGTTTAGATATAATAAAGAGCTTCTGTGAAGATTAAGAATAATGTGTATTAGATGCTAAAACAATGTCCAGACACTTGGTTAACAACTTGATAACCATTATCATTGTTATTTATCTACTGGTTAGACATAGGCACAGGCTGTATGTAGTTCACCTCTCTAATTATGTGACTGTGGCACCTGAAGGCACATGTGGTATGCAAGACCTAGAGCTCCATTTAGCTCAGGGACCCTGTTAAGGATTTTTAAACGGGGTTCACGAAAGTCAGAGGTGAAGTGTGGCTGTATTGGGTCACTGAGTGGTGGAACTGGGGACTCACTCCCAGCTCTGCCTCCAACACCAGGCCAATTCGGGGAGTCCCTTAGCCTCTGCGGATTTTCACTTCCTCTTCTGGGGAAGCCAACCGGCTAGCTGTCAGTCATCCAGAGCTGTACAGCTCAATACGTGGACACCAGCCCCAGGTGATGACTTAAATTTAAATTAATTAAAACTAAAGAAAGTTAAAAATTCAACTCCTCATTTGCACTAGCCCTATTTCAAGTGCAAGTGCTCAGTTGACATGTGAGGTTAGTGCCAACTATATCGGTCAGTGCAGATGCGGAACACTCCGTCATCGCGGACAGTGCTGTCAGACAGTGCTGACCACTGGAGCTGGCTACCTGTGTCTGGTCCTCCTTGGAGCAGCATCAGCCCCACCTGGCAACTCGTTAGGAATGCGAAATCTCAGATGCCTCCCTTAGGAATCAAAATCGGCATTTCAATAGGATTCCTGCAGCGATTGTATAGTCAACTTGAAGAAGCTGTGATCACTAAAACGTCTAGCTCTAAAAACAAAATTTAGGAATCTGGGTGTCTGCTTGAAAAAGTCTTTGAGAAAGAAATAAACAACCATCTTGCCCAAACCCTGATTCACCAATCGATGTGCAGAGGATGAAGGCTTGGGGCTAAAGATAGATGGAGAAAGCTGTGATCAGCAGGATGACTGACCCTCCGCAGGAGCAAGAGGAAAGAAACTGGCAGACATCTAAAGGCAAAGCATCAGCGCTGGGAAGGCAGTGCCAGCCAGCTCCGGTCCCTAAGCCTCTCATCAGCTAGGGCATTCAATCCTTGCCTAATGACCTTCAGAGAGGAAAGGTTCTCCATTTTCTGTAGCAGCAGGTGGATTGCATTTACTGGGCACCTTTCTCTCCGGGGTGTGTTAAGGTGCTCCCGAAAGCTCTGCTCATTAAATCTCTGCAGGAAGGGGCGCAGGCAGGTCTTTCATTCAAGCAGGAAAAGTGAGAAACAGAGATTGGAGAAGAAATCCAGGCCACATTCGACACTGACAGGAAGGGCAGACTGGAACACCAGCGTCTGCGTCTAATGCTCTCCTCCCTGGCTTGAGCTATAAAACAGGAGAGGTTGCACTCAGTCCTCTCGCCCCAGAAAGTTTTGGTGACTTTTGGTGACATGCTGTCTCCAACACAAAAACAAAGGGGATAATATTAGAATTGTTGCTTGTTAAGAAAACATGGGACTCTTACAGGACAAAATTGCAGTCGTAGATCTTATTTAATTGATATTAGATTTTATTGCTGAATGTTAAAACTTTAATGTGTCCATAAATCTGTTTCTTACTTTCAGAGAAACATCTGTATTAAGAACACAATGTACAAGAGAAGGAAAAAAAATGAATCCTACATGTACATTTTTAATTTCTTAGGAAGCAAGCAAAATGGTGCCTCATAAAAGATAATAGAAAAAAATTAAAAAGCTGAGATTTTTTATTTGCTTCAGAGAAAGTTCCATGATTTGAGACATATCCTTACAGAGTCAACTATTGAGATGCAGGAGAACACGTGAGCAAATAGAAGTGGGTTTGTGATACGCAGGTTGGTTCTTGCACAGTCACTGGCAGACAGTGGGATGTGTTTCTGGCAGATACACAGTGAGCTGAGCATCCTGTCACATAATCGAGTCATGGAATCTGAGAACAATTTGGGGGACAGGGAGCTGGCTGGAATTTGGAGAGACCTGTTCTTAATCCCACTGTGCCACCCATTCTCTGTGCCATCGCTGATGCAGTTCAGCGAGCACGCTGAGCCTCGGTGACCCCTGTGTGAAGTCCAAAGAGCACCTGTCTCCAGAGGCTGCAGGGGGAGCTTTAGGCTACTTTTGCCTAAAGCAAAAGTGCCTAGGACACAACAGGCAATTGATACCTACTAGTGTGTGAATTAATCAAATAATGGTTTGAGGTCAAATCCAAAGCCATGAAAAAGGAAGTGAATGGGGACAAACCTAAGAGGAGAGGCAGAACCACCTGACCTGCTCTGGTGCTGGCTGTCCTGCCCCCTGCCCCACACTCACCGCTGAGGGCTCCAGTCCTCTTGCACGTGCAGAGAAGCAGGTCTCACATAGGTTGGCAATGTTGGGGCAGCGTCCAGAGCACAGGGCTCATCGGTGAGTCCGAGTCAGAGCCATCTGGGAGTGGGGTGGGTGCACAGGAGCACTGCCAACTTTCAAACCAACCTAGAGTTCTGAAAGGAAGCAAGCTTGTGGGAAGAAAAAGAACATTCTAATGACCGCTCCAATTCCCTCTTCTCCTGACTAAGTAAGAATGTTCCCTCGGAGCACCTTGAATCTCTGATAAGACCAGTCCCACATGGTAATGTCCTTTCTTCAACACTTAGGTTCTCCCCATATCTCTCTTCTGTGCTGAGCATTTCCATTCAGATTATATGACAGGAGCAATAAGCCTTCTGTATTATGGCTGGAGGAATTTCCACAGGTTTGTTCCTAACCTCCCTGTTTCCCCATCTCATTTCTCAACTTCGTTAACTACATTTTCCCTGAACACAGAGGAAGAATCATTTCCTCACCCCAGGTTGTACAGTTCTCGCCCTCTAGCCCATGCCTGGACATCCCGTACCCAGGGAGTAAGTCACTGGCCCGGACAGTATTGAGATACTCCATAAATCCAGCCCCATCCTATCTGATGTGAGAAGACATTTATTTGAGAGTGTTTTAAAATTGATCAATGTCTTCACCAAAATCCCATACATATGGTATAATGCTTGTTAGATATTTTCATGTCAATCAAGAAAGAAACATCTCAAATTGATATTATATTGTTCCAAATGAACACGATTTCATCACAGACCTCAATCTGCATGACTGACAGGGTGGTAGCAGCCCCATAGCACCCGTATTTTAATTATGCCAGATTTGCAGAAAAAACAAAGATAATTAGCTCAGTGACAAAATATTCTTGTTTCCTTGTAACAATCTCAGGAGAGAATTGCACTTCCGGTAGGAGCAGGAAAGACCTGCTTGTTACAGAGCAGAGATACAGTGGCCTCGAGCCAATGCGGCATTTAAGTTCGGATGCTACTGATACGCTTTCTGGTCTGTAAAATTAAGCACAAGAAAATAGATGACTATCAAAAAGTGATCTTACATAATAATGCAGTTCATTGAAATTTCAGCCTATCCATCAGCCTAGGGTTCGTTGCAACCTTTAAGACTCATGACACAGTTTTGCTGCTCTTACCGAGGAACAACTGCTGGCTAATAAAGCAGCACAGAATTCTGTGGCTTAAAATAAATAAACATTTGTTATTGAACAAGTATCTGTGATCAGCTGTTGGGCTGGCAAAAGACTGGCTGGTCGAGGATGGTCTCTTTACAATCTGGCAGTTAGCTGGCTGTTAGCTGAGTTGATGAAATAGACTGGTCCCTTATTATCCAGCAGCCCAATCTCTACATGACAGGTTGAATAATGCTCCCCACCCCAAGGAGGCCCATGTCTGAATGCCCAGAACCTGTGAAAATGTTACCCTTTGTGGTAAAAGGTACTCTATATACATGCTTAAGTTAAGATCTTGAGATGGGATATTTTCCTGGATTATCTGGGTGGGCTCATATAATCACAGGGGTCTTCATGAGAGGGAGACAGGAGGATTAGAGTCAAAGAGACAAGATACAGGGATAGAAGCAGAGGTCAGAAAAAAAAGAAGATGCAACATTGCTAGCTTCGAGATGCAGGCGAGCCCATGCAGCCAGGAATGCAGGCAGGCCCTAGGAGGTGGGAAAGGCAAGGAAATGGGTTTCCCCCAGAGCCTCCAGAAAGAACACAGCCCTCTGGACCTATTTTATTTTATTTTATTTTATTTTATTTTATTTTATTTTATTTTATTTTATTTTATTTTATTTTATTTTTTTGTAATTTAAAACTTTAAAAAATATTGTATTGATTATGCTATTACAGTTGTCCTCAAATTTTCCCATTTGTCCCCCCTCTGCATAGCACCCCCCACTCCCTCAGGCAAACCCCACAGCATTGTTCATGTCCATAGGTCATGAGTGTAAGTCCTCTGGCTGCTTCATTTCCAATACTGTGCTTTACATCTCCATGGCTATTCTGTAACTACCTATTTGTACTTCTCAGTCCCCTCACCTCTTCACCCATTCCCCCACATCCCCCCTTCTATCTGGCAACCATCAAAATGTTCTCCATATCCATGATTCTGTCTCTGTTCTTCTTGTTTGGTTAGTGTGTTTTTTAGATTCAATTATTGATAGATTTGTATTTTTTGCTATTTTATTGCTCATAGTTTTGATCTTTTTTTTTTTTCTTAAAAATGTCTCTTTAACATTTCATATAATAATGGTTTGGTGATGATGAACTTCTTTAGTTTTTTCTTGTTTGAGAAGTCCTTTATCTACCCTTCAATTCTAAATGATAGCTTTGTTACGAAGAGTGTGATCATGGCTATAGGTCCCTGCTTTTCATGACTTTGAATATTTCTTGCCAATCCCTTCTAGCCTGCAAAGTTTCTTTTGAGAAATCAGCTGACAGTCTTATGAGAACTTCCCTTTAGGTAACTAACTGCTTTTCTCTTGCTGCTTTTAAGATTCTCTCTTTATCTTTAAGCTTTGGCATTTTATTTATGATGTGTCTTGGAGTGGGTCTCTTTGTGTCTATCTTTTTGGGACTCTTTGTGCTTCCTGGACTTCCATGTCTATTTCTGTCAGTAAATTAGAGAAGTTTTCTTTCATTATTTTTTTCAAATAGATTTTCAATTTTTGGCTCTTTCTCTCTTCCTTCTGGCACCCTTATAATGCAAATGTTAGACCTCTTGAAGTTTGTCCCTGAGGCTGCTTACATTATCCTTGATTTTGGGGGATTCTTTTTTCTTTTCGTTGTTCTGATTAGTTGTTTTTTGCTTCCTTATGTCCCAAATCATTGCTTATCTCCCTTTTGTTTAGTTCTTTTTCTGGGGTTTTGATCTGTTCTTTCATTTGGGCCATGTTTCTTTGTTTCCTCATTTTGGCAGCCTCCTTGTACGTGTTTCTATGTATTAAATAGAACTGCTATGACTCCCTTAGTAGCATGGCCTACTAAGTAGGTGTCCTGTAGGATCCAGTTGCACAGCCTTCCCTATCAACCAAGCTGGTTACTCAAGGTGTACCCTTTGTGTGGGCTGAGATACCCTCTTCTTGTAGTTGAGACTTGATTGCTCTTGGTAAGTCAATGGGAGGAATTTACTCAGGCCAGTCATCAGCAAGGACTGGCTGTGATCACTGACCACCAACTTCTACCCTCCATGGAGAATCAGCTGTGTAGGGGCAGGATGGTAATGCTCCAATGTGGTCTGTAGCTGTCCACTGGGTGCATGAGTCCTGTGATTTTCCAGGTGGTTCAGGCCAAGGTCAGCCCCCACCTGTGTTTTGCCTGGGGCCACCCTGCCTGAGCTATAAAGCAATCTGAGATGGGTGCTACTTGTGCTGGGCTTGGAGTTTACCAGGTGAAGCCAAGTGGTGACTCTAGTCTGGCTACTGCTAATGCCAGTCCTGAAGCCTCTTAGCAAGGGGTACGGGGGCTGGGGACTCACTGAGGCCAGCTGTTACTCATTTGAGAGGATTCGGGAAGTTGAGAACTGTGAGACAAGACCAGCCATTCATATAGATAAGTCCCTATTAACAGTTTGGGTGAGCCCTTAAGCTGGGTGGGACAAAGCCTCAAGGGATCTCCAGGGCAGGACAAACAGTGTTAGGTTGATGGATCTCAGATATGGCACCCATCTGCCAGCTCTGTGGCTCTGTGAGAGAGAATTCAGAATAGGGACAATGGCCTCTGCCTACCTCTCTTTCTGGGGAAAAACTGTCCTCCAGCTCCCGCCCTGATGCCAGACATTTCAGTTCCTTCCTGTATGTCACTGGTGCCTTTCAAGCTGCTACCCTGGTGCTAGAGCTCAGAGGGAGTGAGTCAGAGTAAGTCCATTTGTGGGTTCTTTATGAGGAACTCCTTGGGACTCCACAAGTTTCTTCCACCAACTCCATCCCTGCTGGTTTTTGCAGTTAGAAGTTATGGGTAGTTATTTTCCTGGCACTGGAACCCTGGGCTCGGGCATGTGGTGTAGGGCTAGGATTCCACACTCATGATATATCCTTCCTGAATTTTTGTCTACCACATGTGAGTGTGGGACTAGCCAGTTCCACATCCCCACCCTTCCTACCAGTATGGCTGGAAGTGTTTTTTTTAAACCTGTAGTTGTCAGACTTCTATTCAACTTGATTTCTGATGGTTCTGAGTGACGGTTGTTCTATATTTTGGTTGTAATTTTGTTGTGGTTGTGTGAGGAGGTAAGTCATGTTTATCTGTGCCACCATCTTGACCAGAAGTCTGGACCCATTTTAGACTTCTGTCTTCCAGAACTATAAGAGAATAAATATGTGTTTCTATAAGCCACTAAGTTTGTGGTAACTTTTCACAGCAGCGACAGGAGACTAATACACCTGAACTTGTTAAAAAGTTAGTAGCAGGTTCCCAGATATGGGCAAGAGTGAATCATAAATTCGGGATTGGAATACTGTTACTTCTGTCACATTGTATTGGTCAAAGGTATCACAAGTTCATTCCAAACTCAAGGCTTGGAGAAATAGACCCCACCTCTTGATGGATTCTGTTTCTCTCACTTCTTGGTGGAAGAAGGTGGTAAGTCACATTGCAAACGGGTACAAGGACCAAGAACGGTAATTGTAGTGAATCTACCACCATGCCCTTTACAAAATGACAGAGGACATCCAAAAGCAACATCTGACCCTGGTCTCTTTCTCCTTTCTAGGGCCACAGGGATCATGGGGGTCTGGAACTCAGGCAGCGATATCTTCCTAAGTCTTTGGCAAATATATGTGTCTCCAAGAAGACCTGGATGGAAGGACTTTATCCAACATTTGGGGGTTTGTTGTTTTGTTGCCTTCATTTCAGTGGGCCTCCTCTCAGTGGCCTTCTCCTGGTTTCTGTCCTCACCTGTTGTCTTCACTGCCTCCTGGGTGATCGCGTGTATTCTGCTATACTGCTCTAAGCACGTGAGATGTTTCATTCTTCTTCTCTTCCTCTCCTGTGGCCTGCGTGAAGGCAGGAATGCTTTGATCACAGCTGGCACAGGGGCAGTCATATTTGGACATGTGGAAAATATCT
Organism: Anoura caudifer; assembly: GCA_004027475.1. Classification (NCBI taxonomy): domain Eukaryota; kingdom Metazoa; phylum Chordata; class Mammalia; order Chiroptera; family Phyllostomidae; genus Anoura; species Anoura caudifer. The sequence continues at coordinate 176,653 of PVKU01000332.1, read as the reverse complement.
TTCACAACTTTAAGGGTCTGTTGGACAGTATGACTTGCAACCTAAGGGCAAAGAACTTTTCCATACATTTGCCACTTTTGAAAAGGTATATTGAAGCAGTTCAGTGGATTTACAGCCTTACCACTCACCTGGATCTATTTAATGATCTTGTTTCTTGGAACCAGACTCTGGCAGTCTCTCTTTTCAGTCCCAGCCAAGCCCTGGAGGCACAGCTCAATGACACTAAAGGCGAAGTCCTGGGGGTCTTGTACAAGATGGTGACCACGACAGAGATGCTGTCCTCCCTGGGACAGCCGCTACTTGCCCGCGCAGGGCTTTTGCTGGTGCTACTTGGCACTGGCCTTTTCATGAAGCGATTTCTGGACCCTCATGGTTGGAAGTTTGAGAACATCTACATCACCAGACAGTTTGTTCAGTTTGATGAAAGGGAGAGGCACCAACAGAGACCCTGTGTCCTCCCGTTGAATAAGAAGGAAAGGAAGAAGTATGTGGTCATCCCATCTTTCCGGCTCACTCCTAAAGAAAGGAAGAACCTGGGGCTGTTCTTCCTCCCCATAGTTACCCATCTCTACGTATGGGTGCTGTTTGCAGCCATCGATTTTCTGCTCTATTGGCTCATTTCCTCAGTGAGCAGACATTTTCAAAGCTTGCCAGCACTAGAGGTTCACTTGAAACTGCACAGGGAGGTAGGCGCTCACGGGCACTTGTCAGGGTATATCCTGGCTGTTAGCTGGTCTGTTTGCAAAAGATCACGAACCTCCCAAGGCAGGGCAGTGTCTTACCACCTTGGATCTCTGGTGCCTGACACGGTTCCTCCCACGTACAGGAGCCCATCAGATGTTGGTTAAATTGAAGTCCCTATGTTAGAGGGTATCATTCTGAAAACTTTTGTCACTGTGTTAGCTTCCTGTGGCTGCTGTAACAAATTACCATAAAGTGTGTGGCTTAAAACAACAGAAACTCATTCTCTAATACTTCTCAGGTCAAGAAGTCTGAAATCAGTGTTGCTAGGAGGACATCAAGGTGGTGTTGGCAGACACACGCTCCCTACGGACTCTAAGGGGGATCCACCATTTGCTTCTTCTACATTCTGGTGGCTGCTGGCATTCCTTGGCTTGTGCCTGCGCCACCCCATCTTTGTTTCTGTCTTCACATCGCTTTCTCACCACTGAACGTAAAATCTCTCTCTGTCTTTCCCTTAAAGGGTGCACGTGATTGCAATAGGGTTTACCAGGAAAATCATTTCTCCATCTCAAGGTCCTTCACTGAATCACATCTGCAAAGTCCTTTTCTCCCCCTAAATAAAACCACATTTACAGATTTGGGGATTAGAATTTTATGCTGCTGGGGGCCCATCTTTTAGTCTCCTGCATTCCACAAGCACTGAAATATGGACCTAGGGGTCTCTGATAGGGAACTCTAAGTTGATTCTCCAGCAAGGTGCCCGGCGTGAACCTAAAGGCCGGATTCAGGGCCTGACTTCCTCTCTCCTCAGACCTGTCATGCAAGTAGGCTGTAAGCACCTGCTCTGAATGAGAAATTCTTTTTTTGCAGTCCTGAGTCCTTCTCAAACAGGAAGGACCCTGATGCATCAGCGCAGTGTTTAAGAGGATGGTGTTTGAAAAGGGGCTCCTACGTAACCAAAAAATACAGCTGCTGCTAGTGCCATGAAAAGATGGACCCAGCTACACTTTTGTTTTTTAGACAGCTTAGGTCAGTGCTTTCAACCTTAAGGTTGTTAAGAATCTCCCGGGGTGAATGCGGAGCCTTAGGCCTCAATGTACAGAGATTCAGTTTTAAACAAGGGAGCACTTTTAGTAAGCACTTCATTCATTTCAAAGCAGGTGGTCCATAGACCACACATGAAAAAATTCAGGTTCCTCAGGTGCTGAAGAGCAAAGACCTTGTAAACCAGCGGCCCTGGTGCAATGTCTTCACTGGGAGCTGAATAAGCAAACAGGCAAACCAGTCCAATGCTTTGGCCTGGCCGCTTGGATCGAACCAGAGTGGGGTGAGGCCTGGGTGAGGGGTTCATAAAAATTCCTGAGTAATTCTCATGTGTGGCCAAAATTGAGGAAGATTGTTCTAAACCCACCACCCAAAGAATGGTGCCATTGAATAGAGCCACAAAAATCTTCACTAGTCAAGACAGTCTATCTCCCTGAGCTTGTGCCTCCTGAGTCTTGGGCATCTGCCTTTGTCACTTCTGTTCTTACTCCTCTCGGCAACCGTGTTCCAACAGAGAAAGCTGTGGTCCTCTGCATCTCATCTCTTCTCTGTTCCCTTCATTCCTGTGGGGTCATTTCAGAGGATCTGGATAGTGTCAGATACTTATTTATTTTTTTTTTTTTGTCACCCAGAAATTGTGAAACTGAGCTAGGTGGGACATACACGTGTGCACGTATGTGCTGTGTACATGTGTGTTCACATGCTTGTACAGTGTGTGTGTGCGCGTGACAGAGAGAGAGTTATTCACGAGGGGAGGGGAGTGTGCTGGCCCAGACAGCTGCTTCTTCGTGTCTGATTTCCCTTCTCTTTATCGAGCACCATAGCTCGTGCGGGTGTGGTGGGAAATCTGGGAAGGGATTGCCCGCAAATCCTCCTTTGAAGCCCCACTTCCCCCATCTCTCTTTATCTCTGGGCTGGGATCCTCCTGCTGCACGCACACTTTGCTGCCCCTTTTCTTCTGGCTAAGCAGGTCTGTCCAGGCTGCTGCCCCTCCTTCCCCTGGGCTGCTTCTCCAAGTTGATTACTTTGAGCCCTCTGCATCCCCTGAAGAATGTAGTTAATTACAAGAACGCTGTTGCTGTAGGTATGTGAAGCTGAGTGGATAATGGAAGTTGTGCTTCAAATGAAAGTCAAACAAGGGTTTCAGACAGGCTTGATCCCTGGGGCGGGGCGGGGGGGGTGCTGGTTAAAGGGCCTCTGTCCTCCCGTGCCCCTCCATGTGCCTCCTATTTCTATTTTTGGTCTCCCCTTCTCCTTCTTTCTCTTTTTGCTTCTCTCTCATTTATTTCTCTCAGATAACATTCATGCCTCTTTTGTGAGTTCTCGCCGTTTTAGACACAAGGGAAAAAATGTTAAGTTCTGCCTTCGAAAAAAGGCTCAGAAGCTTTCTGATAGCAATGTCCTCACAAATAAATTTTTGGGTGTTGTGCCCTGGGGGTGCAAAAATGTCTGGACCCTGACAGCTGCCATGGAGGGGCTCAGTCCTAGAGGGGGAGGCCACCATGTCCACTCACAGGGACAGCAGAACAGTAGCCGTGGGAACAGATATGAGACCAAGGTGGCTGAGGGAGCTCTGCTCAGACTCTCTCTGATGGGGCCTGGGACGCAGTGCCGCCAGCAGTGTCTGCACCACTGGGAGTGCCTTGCCCTTACCCCAGGATGCCCTCCGAGGCTCCTGGCCTCTCCACCACTGCAAATTTGCAAAGGAGAAGTCAGCAGGAAGAGAGAGCTCAGCTCAAGGTTTTGCCAGTGTGTCTCTCCTGCTTTCATACAATCTTAAATTAAAAAGAAAGATGGGAAATGACCTGAATTGAGCTTGCTGGATGGGTTGGCATTGTAAGAAAAAAGAGCCATAGTTGTTAGTCATCGAGCACCTACTATGTGTGTAGCATTTGTCTAGATTAACTTTCTGGGACTGTCTGATGCCAGAGCAAGTTCTCTGTCCATTCCTCAGCACTGTCTTGGCAAACTGTTTACTTAAAAGAGGTAAACACATTTTAAAACATAAGGGTACCATCTAATATATTGTTCTGCATTTTGAGAGAGTTCATTCGTCTTCCACATTACCCTCCACCAGCACGGTACAAAAATATTGACTCAGTCTTTATGAAGCCCTGGCTCCCAACTGCAAAATCCCCAGTTAGATTCCTAGACTAAATAACTTCTCCCCAGACCGAACACCCGCTGCTTTCTTATTGCAGGATTTCTCATCACTGACTCAATCGATGTGTTTGTTTCTTCAGTACTATTAAAAAGAGTGCATGCCTTTGCTCTGGGGATAAAAATCTCTCCATTTAATTGTAGGCGAACTATCTTAATCAGAGGAGAGGCAACACAAATGCCTTTCATTGCTTAGCCACAGTGCTGGGGAAATTACAGATTTCATTCCACTTTTGAATAAAGGTCCCTGGTTTGGGATTTCCAGGTTCTACGCAGGTATTAGAGTAGATCCAAGGTGTTTGGTGTTCTCTGGGTGGGCTGGGTTCTTTTTGAAAAGTCCCGGCCCCAGGACACTGGGGTGCAGCCGTGATAACTTACAACTCCAGTCTATAAGGTTAATGCTCCATCCCAAAGGTGTTTAATTTACCCTGGGAGTAGTTTATTCACGGGTAGGATCTGGTCCATTAATTCCTGTTTCACCAAATTAGAAAACAAATCCAATGAGAGATTAAATGACTTTCTCAGGTCAGGGAAAAGAAAGCTGAATCAGCACACACCTCTCTCATTGGTGGCTTGGCTGGGTGGCTGAATGTCATCTTCTGCCCTCTGCGTCAGTTTGAGAGCAACTGATTCGTTCTCTTGCTTACAAGCAGGAAGGAACGCACCTTTCCGGAGCATCCAAGAGATAAGAAAACATCCTATTTTGAGACCTCTAAAAATAGGATTTTAGAGCCACCTTCAGTAAATACTATTCTTAGTATTCTGTCACTAAGAATAATTCCCCCTCCCCACCAGCTCTAGAATGTTGACTTAGAACATAATGTAATGCCCCTACCTCCTTGTGACCTGGTGGCCTTATGAGGAGTGTATGACTTATCTTAAGGGGCTATGCTCCAAGAATCTTTGCCCCCATTTGAGTTAAAACCATCTTTCATTAGTCCCACAGGGCCTAGAGTATGGAAACAGGTGCTCCATAAAAATGGGTTAGGGTAACAGCTGGCTGACATTAAGCAGATTTCTCTGCCTTCTCAGAGCCTTCAGAGGTCTTGTAGGTACCGTGGCTCTCCAAAGAGGGGACACGTAGGTAAACTTATTTGATGCCCTTTTCAAGGAAACCTACATTCCCACAAGCCCACTGTGGAGAACACTGCGGTAGGTACAGATAAGGCTCACCTCTTGGCTTCCACTCCAGTCACAGCACACAAAAGGAACCGCAGCAGCTCCTGTTGCCCAAGCCCCCTGACCATTTTAAGACAAATGGTATGTGTCATGGGGCAGTAGTAGTGATGAAGACAAGGAATGAGTATGAAATGGCATGGGTCTTGATGATTTTATTCTTTTATTTTAGGAGCAAGGAACTCAAAACATCATCCATGATTCCTCTTTTAATATATCTCTGTTTGAACCCAACTGCATTCCTAAACCGAAGCTCCTTCTGTCTAAGACTTGGATTCCTCTCAGCATTATTCTTGTGATACTAGTGATGCTAGGACTGTCATCCTCCTTCCTCATGCAACTTAAAATCCTGGTGTCAGCGTCTTTCTATCCAAGTGTGCAGGGGAAGCGAGTCCAGTACCTGCACGCAAAGCTGCTGAGGAAGAGGGCAAAGCAGCCGGTGAGGGAAGCCAACAGGCCGCTGAACCTGTACTTCACTAAGGTAAGGCCAAGATGAGGGCATAACTTGCAATTAAGGACATATTGAGTTTGAAGGGCAAAATAGAATTTCAAAGCATTCTTCAACTTCACATTAAGGTTATATCTTCCACAGCAGGTGGGACACTGATGTAGATAGGGGAGTTAGCAGATAAATATGGCTAGGGCTCCTAGCTTTGTGATTTTAATTGCTGGTCTAGAGCAGGGTGTCAAACTCATTTTCACCGGGGCCACGTCAGCCTCGCGGTTGCCTTCAAAGGGCTGAATGTAATTTTGGGACTGTATAAATGTAACTACTCCTTACATTCAGCCCTTTGAAGGCAACTGCGAGGCTGACGTGGCCCCGGTGAAAATGAGTTTGACACCCCTGGTCTAAAGGATTCTACAAGATAGTCCAAACAATGATTGCAAGTGAGTATGTTTAGTCATATTATAGAGAGACACTGGGAAGGCCCTTTGCAATGAATAAGGAGTTACTTTACCAGGTTAAGGATAAATAAATAACAGAGAGGGTAGTGTCTACTATAGCTTGGTAAACTCCAAAGAATTTGCTCATTCTTCAGCATTAAAGTATATACATGATACCTGTATCATGATATATATATATATGTTTATACACATATATGGTAATTAATGACTTTCATACACTTAAAATAAATGTTTGCCAAAGATTTTATTTGACTTATCAATGAAAGAGAAAACAGTAAAAAATTCCAACCAATTCGAAGAGCAATTCAAAGCGCACATACATACAGGCCATCAGGAATACCAAAATTAATTTATTTCATAGATCCAAAACTGACTCCTTCCAGAAGGGTGGATGGGAGGATCAATTGTACTCTATGGGGTAAAGTTTCTTTGCAGGTGCCTGGACAAGAATCCTTTGCGCTGTTGCTATCAGCTGTCTACAATTGGAAAATTGCACACAGCTGGAAAATAGCTCATAGGCAATGAAAGAGCAAGATAACCCACAAGGACAATTGTTTTCTGGTCATTTCAATGTCTTCTGCCAGTAGCCCCACGATGAGAAGTTTATGTCGGAGGCATTTGAAAGGGCTCTAATGCTCATTCATCCACCTTTTTGTCTCTTCAGATCCATTTCTGGCTTCCAGTCCTGAAAGTGATTAGAAAGAAGCAAGTGGACACCACAGGTGACGACCATCCATGAGAGACCCCCAACGTAGTGCCTCGGCCACCCTTCACCAGCCGTTCTCCCAGGCCCGCCGCCCCTACCGTGCAGCATCAGACAACCAACTATGCCGCATGGTCCTTCAAGGCTGAGTCTGTGGCCAAACCTCTTTTCATCATAAGGGCCAAAGGGCTCCCAGGTAACTGGTTATGTTATCTGTCTTCCAAGTGAGGGGCATGATCTAGCTGGTGTCACAGTGTAACAGCACTACAACCAAGTGCTCTGAGGATAAGTCTCAGCATGGAGTAACAGTTAAAGAAAAAAACAAAAAAATTAGGAAGACCCCGACATCTCTACTGCAGGCTCACAAGCAAATGCCAAGGAGGGTATGCATGCATAATGCCAGTAAAATACCTCTGGCCTTTTGTCCCTTCTCTGCCCTTCTGGGTGCCTTTAGCTATTCCCCATGCCCGCAACTGTCTCTCCCCTCCTCCCTTATTCAAGAACTGTTTTCTAAGCCCATTTCCAGCAGCTTCTAATTTCTTCTTTCCAGCACCTCTGCCTTGTCCCCGCCTTTGGAACTCTGCTCCGGATCTCTTTGTTTTCATCTCCTACCAAATCTTCTAGCCACAGTGATTTAGGGACAACATTTATCAAAGTCATATGAAGTGTTTGTTAAAATGCACACGTTAGGCCTTTTTTTCACTGTCTCAGTACAGACTCTATGTACAGGGGCCTCTTTCCCCTGCGCTCTGAACACTGAGGAAGGAGAAAGACCTCCTTGAATGATGGTTTTATTATCTTTGAAGTCCAAGAATGGATAAGAAATAAAGAAACATTACTTTTTTTCTTTTTAACCTTTATTTTGAAAATGTTCAAACTTACAAAAAGGTTTCAAAATAGTACAGAGTTCCATTGACCCTTCACCCATCAGTCCCAAACGTTAAAATCTTACGTAACCATAGCACAATTGTCAAAGCCAAGTAAAGAATACTGAAAAATGTATAACTTACAGAGTTTATTGAATTTTCCACCAGTTATCTCACCATTTCCTTCTCTGGCCCTCTATTCAACCCAGGCGCTCCCCCTGCATTCAGCCATCCCGGTTCCTTGTCTGCTCCGATTAGTAACAGTTCCTCACTTTCCTTTTTCTTTCATTATCTTGATACTTTTGGAGAGTACTGACCAGTTATTTTGTAAAGTGTCCCTGGACTTGTTTTGTCTGATGTCCCATGTAAGCAAACCCAGATAATGCTGTGCTGGCAAGAACACTCCAGAAGCGATGCCGCGCTCTTCTCAGTGATGTCTGGAGGTGTATGGTGCTGGTGAGGTTACCTGTCGGCCTCAGTTCAGATGGGGCCTGCCAGGTCCTCCCAGCGTTCAATTACTGTTTCCCCTTGCAATTAGTAAGTATGGTCTCAAAGGGGGAATGCTTTGAGACCATGCAAACATCCTGTCTGTCATCCCCACTTCGCGCTCTGACTTTAGCATCCATGGATGCAGAACCAAGGCCACCAAGCAGTGGTTTCCTACTTTTGTATCTTCAACATGTTTTGATTGGAATTTATTCTATCCCCAGAATAAAACTTTTTTTCAAAGAATAAACTTTGTTTCAGGCACCCAAGTATGTATTTCACACATGTGACCTCATTTCTGGTCCATGGAAGCCCTGGGAGGGGGTACGATCTCTTCCATGTTATAGGTCAGGAATCTCACCCTCAAAGGCCCTGAATTAGCTGGCCTGGGGTGGGGCCTGGCACTCACCTGTGTTTAAAGCTCCGGGTGATTCTGACGGGGCAGCCAGGATGGAGATCCAACATCCCAGCAAGTCTGACAGAGCTGCAGGTCTTTGATTTAGGTCTTCACTGGTGAAATTGCTCTGACAGAAGGAGTCTGCGTTGGAAATGTGTCTGATTCAGCATTTCCCAAAGTGTGTTCCTGAAACCACCGGTCCCTTAGTTGTTCCCCAAAATGAGTTGTGTGATATTAGGAAATCCATACCATCTACCTGCCTTCTAACCTTGAACATAAAGCATGTGGGCATAATTCAAACACTTTGAGAAATTTCTTTTAACCTCATTTCAGGCAGAATTTCCCCAAATTACTAAATCATGGAATAACTTTACCAGTAATAACTGTTATCACCACTTAGGACCTGTTCTACAGCCCACACTCCAGTAAAATGCTGACATAATTGGTAAAGTTTTGAACAAAAAAAGAATCAGAAAAGGTGAATATGCATTTATAGTTTTTGGCTTGTTTAAATATTCTGATAATTTTATGCTTTATTGTGTTTTCTAAATAAATGTATATAATAATAAACTGATACAATGTGTGAATTTTTGCATTCACTGTGTATTTATTCCTCCTAGAGATATGGGATCTTCCCCACAATAACTGAGGCAAAGAATCAACTGCTCAATTTTTAGAGGAAATTGGATGCTTCCACCTTTCTAAATTCTGCTAATTAACTCACTTACTTACCTGCCTAACAACAGCAAACATTTGAACAGGTTGTGGAGAAGGTGTTGGTGATGCCCGCGCAGCATCCCGGTCCCTGCCTTGGCATGCTGCCAATGTAGTCAGGAAGACTGACAGATGCTTAGGCAATGAGGGACAATGTACAGCAGCTTTAGGAGGTACCTTCGTGAGACCGTGCCAGGCTCCCTGCCCCGCCTGCTACAAGTGCCCAGTTTACCCTCTTCTCTATGAGGAGGGCACTAGAGAGGTTGGTAAAGGGGATTTAATCTTCTTTAAATTAAAATTACTTTTCTGAAGTAGCAAAATCTCTTTTGTTTCCGACAGACTGACTCGGACCAGTTCACAAGACTTCTGCAGAATGGCTTACTGTTGCCAGCTTGTCCTTGTGCCAAAGTGCCTGGTCCCTTGGAAGGACAGGCTGGCAAGGAGGTGCTATCACAAAAGGCAATTTTGATCTTGAAAATAAGATTTAGACTTACTCCTTAGGACCAGTCTAACTTGGGAGATAAAATGCTTATGTAATTGCAGCATATCCACTTTAGATTTAAATGAATGGTTAGTTAAATTTTTTGAGACATCTATGCTGAAATGTGCTTTGTTAATCTGGCAGAGGCAGAAAGATATAGTGCCGCATAATTTAATAGAGCTTCCTTTGTCACCTCTAATTTCAATGGCTTATAAAAGCATGTTGCATTGTAGTCAAAGTCACTATTTCTCATTTCATGAATCCCAGCGTGGTGGCTGCATTCTGTGAGTCTTTTAGGTGTCATTCCGTTGTCCTCATTGGCTCTGTATCTGGTCCGTCGTGTTTCTCTGTGACAGTAAGATACCATCATTCCAAACACCTTCGTGGTTGCAGATCCCTTTTACAGTTCTACTCGGGATGTTAAATATTGTCTTCCTTTTTTTTTTTTTAAGATTTTATATCTGCTGTTTTCTCTGTTGGAACCTAACCAATCCTGATTATATTATGGGATGTTGATGTCTTACACATTATGTATTTTTGTCTTAATTCACCTGAGAGAGAAAAAAAATAAACATATCTTAAGAGAGTAAGAACTAGCTTCCCCACCCAAAGTCAGCAATAGTGACAAAGACTGTTGAAGTTGTTTTATTTAACATATGCTATAGAAGAGAAAGGAACTAGTTAAAAAAAAATGTGGGTTGAATGTGGGTTGATTGTGGATGTATATCTATATTTAAAGGCCTGTTATATTGGGCCAATAAAACACCCACACAATGAGGAAGAAAAAGTTAAATTAATAGGTAGTTGAGACTCCCGAACTTTCAGGGCTCAAAGTCTCTTTGGTTTTAATCACCAATGCTTGGTTGCAGTGACATTTTTCAAAAAGTAGGAAAGGGAGATGAGTAACAGGACACAGAGGGTAGCCTTTCATCATCTAAACCTTGGGCATCTATAAACTTCACCCTCATAGTGAGAAAGCACAAGAAATCAGAGTGAATCTGTCAATTGAGGTCTTTGTGCAAATGTAAATGGAAAACAAAAAAGGCAATGATAGGAACAAAAGCATAATTAGCCGCAGTGACTACAATTAAGGCAGAACATGTTTGCGTTCCTTGACTGGATGAGGAGGAAACACATAGTGTGGCCTGGGAGGTGTCTCCACCCCCACCTCATTCAGCAAAGACAAGGAACACTGTGCTGATGGCCCACAGCTTGGGGCCAAGGAAGAGGACAGACTTAAGGGATGCGCAGGGAGATAGGAAGGACTGACATGAAGATGCCGATGTCCATCCCCTCATTACCCAAAGCCGGCTGATTATCAGAATTGCCTTTTGAAAGTCAAAAAATAAAATAAAATTACAGGTCCCAAACCTAAACCAAGATATGCTGAGTAACTTGCAGCAATGTCCAACCTGGGGCCATGGGCCACACGTGTCCCAGGATGGCTATGAAAGCGGCCCAACACAAAATCGTAAATTTACTTAAAACGTTGTGAGATTTTTTTGTGACTATGTGTCACAGTGTATTTAATGTGTGGCCCAACACAACTCTTTTTCTTCCAGTGTGGCCCAGAGACGCCAAAAGGTTGGACACGCTTGGAAGAGTTGAGGGAGGGTCCTGAAAATCTGTTTTCTAAGGGACTCGTGGTTGCTTGAGATGATTTGCAGATTTTGTAACCACTGCTTTAGAGATTGCAGCAAAGCTTGGAGAGGAGAAGTTTATTGTAAAAACAAAACAAAACAAAACAACACCCCACATCTGTGCAGTATCTATGTAATTAGTATTGTGGATATGTACACAAGACTCCCACTCTAGCTGATGCTGAAGGAACTATTAATCCATCAAGTTTCTTCAATACAGCAAAGTACTAATTGTCAAAACTGCATGTTCTCACCTCCTGTGATCCAACTCCATCCTCATGTAAATGAGCACCCGGGTAAAACAGCCAATGGTGGCGTCATAAATTAGACACTTTTAACCAGTAGCTAACTATTTATCAAACATGATTTGGTACCCAATATTATCTGTTAATTAAATTATTTCAATTTAGGGGATGGGCTATCACATTTTTAGAAATAGATGTTAACCTTGACTTGGAAATTACATGATAGAGTAGAAAGAGCAGATTGTTGGAATAGGGAAGGCTGGATTCAAATCTTAGTTCTGCTAAATATCCATGACATCAGCTTAGGCAATTTAGCCCTTATCTCTCTGAGCCTCCATTCTTTCTTATAAAATGGGGCTTAAAATAACAACTTGATATTATCTTTTTCAGAATTAACTGAGATGACACATACAACATCTCCCCAAATTAGATAAATAAGTGTTAGTTCTTTCCTTTTCTTCTCCCATTGTTTCCTGCCCAACCCCAATTCCTTTAACTTTTAACAGTAGGGTCTGATACAAAAACAGTAAAAAAAAAAAAAAACAAGTATTTCAACCAGACTTGATACATAACAGGGATTGGCAAGCTTTTTGTGAAGAGACAGACAATGAATATTTTAGGCTTTGCAGCCACATGGCCTCTGTTATAAGTACTCACCTCCGCCACTGTAGCAAGCATGCAACCACAGGCAGTGAGGAAATGAAGGAGCATGACTGTGTTTCAATAAAACTTTATGTGGAAAAACAAGTGGCAATCTGGATTGGCCTGCCTAATAACACAGGAAGACTTTTTAGAAATCCATTCAAAATCAGAAAAGAAATGGGTCCAAAATCCTTCCAGCTAAATGACTTTGCAAAAAAGTCACTTCACCTTCCTGAACTTAACTTTCTCACCTGTAAAGAGGAAGGAGCTGGGCTGTGGGATCTTAGAGGAAGCTGCCGTCTCCTGAAGTCTTTCATTCTTAGGGAGATGGCAGCCTCCTGGTGAGACTCCCCAGTGGGCTGCTCCCCAAGTTTCAGCATTTGATTTGTTTGTTCTTTCATGGTTGATCAATGAATCATAAAGAACAACAGAAGCTCTTGGGTCATAAGTATGATTTTATTTGATGAAAAAAGGAAAAAATAACATTTGGCCAAACTAAATATTATTTTTTCTACAGACACAAAAGCAATCAGAGTACTTATTAAATTCTAAATGCCGTAGGTAATTTCAGACTGTTTAAAGTCAGGCTGCATTGTCAGTAGCTGAGGACCTGGAAATGGAAAAGTCTTGCCTTTCCAAAGGGAGACAGGCACTCACACTGGATGTGGTATATTAATGAGGGAGTGAAAGAAATAGATCAAAATTGTTTTTCCAGAGAGAAACCATTGTAGAGGGATGACTGTATTGAGATGAGGATGCTATGTCTTGCAAATGGAAATGCTCACACACACAAGAAAATAAACAATACAGAGTTTCAAACATGACGCAATGAAAGAAAAATGTCCAATTATAAAAGAGAACTGACTTCCAATTCTGGCTTTGCTACTGACTAGCTTAGCCAAGGCACTTCCTTCTTTCAACACAATTCAGTCCTTCATAGAAAATATTGTAATAGCTATTATGTATTTATTGAGCCCTTACTAGGTACCTGACACTGGTTTTTGGTGTATGATTTCCATTAATCTTTACCAAAATCTCATGACGGTAGTTCTGACGCTGTTGCTGTTGTATAAATGAAGAAACCGAGGCACTGACAGGCTAAGTAACTTGTGCAGTGTGTTCTGGGAGCAATACTGAGCATAGCTACTCTCCACTGTGCGGCCTCCCAGGGCGCAGCTTTAGTGTGTCATTTGCCAACTCAGGGAGCTGGCCCCACACTTCCTGGTGAATTAGCATCCCCCCAGCAGGCGTCAACCTCCTCCCCTTCAATCAGATCCCAGCCTATTTCTACACCTTCTTCCTCACTTTTTCTCTGCCTGAACCCTCCTCTTGGCCGAAAACCTGTTTCCACCTGTTCCCCAGGAGTCGCCCATTCCCCTTCACACTTTTGCTCTCCTGGACTTACTCATTTGTAAAGCACGCCCCCATCTCCTCTCCCCACTCACTTCTTCCCGTCCTTCCTGTCCTTGGGTAAGAGGACTTGGGCAAGTCTTGCCATACCAGAAAGTCAGCAGAACGGGAAGAGCATGGGTGACAGTTTTGTAAATGGGGCCATGTCCTGGCTCAGTCACAAGCTCCGTGTGGGAACTGGGAGTTGTCATCTAAACTCTCTGGGCCTCAATCACTTGATCACTTGAGTGTTGGACTTCATTTGAATTTTCCGAACTTAGTACTTATTATTCTTTTTGGTAGTAAAACTCTTCCTCCAATTCACTCTTCAGATCACCAGTACCCGCTCCAGCAAAGACACAGCTGCCCACCTCGAAACAGACCCCTTCCCTGCCCACCTGGGCAGTTCCTGGGGCACCAAGGCACCTGCAAAAGAAAGCAGGAAGACACAGCCATTCCTGTGCCATCTCACAGCTTGTTTGCTTCATCATATGGGCATAGGTCATATTCTATCATTTACTTAAATGTTCTTGCAATCAACTCAGCATTTTTACTTAAATAAGTTCATTCTAAAAGGAAACTTTGTAATGTGATTTTAACCAAAAAAAAAAAAAACCAGTATCACTTTCCATAAATAGAAGGTAATATTTATATCTACATACACATCATATTTACATTATTTACTATGTGCACATATCAGGCACATATATTATGCACATGGTATATACATTTTATAGATACATATGTAAACTACACAGCACACACACACACACACACACACACACACACACTGAAAACAAAGCAATATCACTGCATAGGAACTTCCAGCAAGATATTCACCTGCCAGAGCCAGCAACCCACTCCCCCTGTGCTAAACCATGGTGGAGATCACACCTAGGGGTCTTCCTGCCAGGTGTTGATCATGGGCTGCTGCTGCTTCTGGGTGGTGTCATTCCCTGGCACACCTGGCTTCCCCAATTCTGAAAAAAGTCCCCAGGCAAAGAGATGCAGGGACTGGCAGTTGGCAGGCAGTGCAGTGCACTGCAGCCCGGGGGCTTGGAGCAGGGCCACCACCCCAACGGGACAGCTCCATTTCGCCCTCAGCAAGCATGGGCAAAGGCTGCCTGCTTTGTCACCATGGTCCGTGCTGACACTCATGTCCTGCTGTTGTCATGACATGGTTCTTGACCATAAAGCGTTCAGAACCCTTTGTTCTCAGTCCTGATTCCTTCACCCCAATAAAATGTCTGCTCCTGGTGCAGGAATATTTATACAACTAGAATATAGTTTTGCTGAAAAATTGTCTTAAATCTCCGTGTCATCTACACTGGAAACCAGTCCTCGCTAAACTTTAGAGGACAAAAATATCATGGGATCATTAATTCAGCTTAAATGAAAAAAGGATTTCTCTTTGAGCATCTGCATCCTTCAACCATGAAATCCTAGACAACTTCCAGAGAGCCGTGGCCCAGAACACCCAGATCTCACTCAGAACACTATTTATAAAATTGCCCCATGTGCAGTAGTCTTTACAGGCTATTCTTTTTCCTTCTCAAATGTTCTCCAGTCTGTGTAGATGGCATTTATGCAATTCAGAGAAAGGTGCCTCATCTGGATTAGTCAGCAGCAAGTCCTGTGACGCAGCTTCTGTGATCCAGTTAAAAATAGGAAACAGGATGTTTTGCATAAGTCATCACTGTTGTGCAATATTGGAGAACTGACCTCTTTTTTTTTAGTTCCCATATCTTGTTACTTTACCTAAGAAGAGATGAAAACTCTGTCATTGCATATTTGGTCAAGACCTTTGTTTCTGTGACCGGGGCTCCCTGGCCTTGCTTGTCTCCAGGGGCCTTGGCTGGCTTCTTCACCCCCTGACATTTACAGTCCCAACGCTCAGCCTCAGGCTCAGGGCCTCTGCCTTTCTTCCCCCTCCTCCCAGGGGCTTGCAAACTCCAAGGACTACAGGGCCATGTAGATGGTATAAGTTGCAGAGCTGGCCAGGTGGATAGGGCCACCTGGCCTGGGCATGACCCATCTGAAAGGAGAGCAGTTCTTACTCACTTCCTCCCAGATTGGCCGATTTTCCCCAGAGCAACCAGGCACCTAGATTTTTATGGGAACTTGCCTGACCTTTAAATGTGAAAGATGAATTCAAATATTAATTTTGAAGAGTAGAGTAGAGGTCGAACCGTGAGCTTGCAGTGTATGGCCTCTGCCCCATACATTCCCCTTCAGGAAACACATGTGTTACCAGCTATAAAGTGGGGTTCTACACAATCCACACCGTCAACCCTCCCGATGTTTCCTGTTCTTGATTCCTAACGTGGAAGGTGGACAGTCTTGCGACTTTGGCTCTACCCTTTGCTAGCCATGGACCTGTGGTTGAAGAGCTTCACCTCGCAGGGCCTCCATTCCTCTTCTGCAAAACGTGGCGCATAGAGTCAACACCTTGGAGGCTCTAACAAGCTCTCTAGCTCCCCATCCTCATTCCCTTCTTTCTTGCTCTTCTTGATCTCAAAAACCAGTTCCCCAACACATTCACTGACCCAGATACTTTCCAGAGTTTCTCAGCTTGGAAGTAGGATTTATTTGTGAGTTGGCTTCTAACCAGCACAACCAACTCTACTGTCACAGCAGAGCAACAGTTTTTTCAATTTTTCTCTCCTTTTTTCCAGTGGCAACTGCCACCACCATCTCTTACCAAAGCACTGCATTTGTTTCCATCCCAACTTCAGTGTCCCTGTCCCTTCCCAGCTCTAGAACTCCTTCTCCCAAATAAACAAACAAAAAAAATTTTTTAAAGCACTCTGTTCAGAGCTTTTCCTTGGAAGAGATTTTACAATGGCCATTTGTAATTCCCATTGCTTGTCACCTCTAGCCCCAGGTGCCTGCTGCCCTTGCAGGTTAATGAGTTAGCTCAGGTGGTCCCATTTAATTCCTCAGCTGGGCATGAGGGGAGGGTCCCCTGGGGTGTGGCATGGTCAGGGGGCCTCCCTGGTAAACTCTTACCAGGATGTCAGGCATTTGTACTCCAGGAAGAGCTGTAAGTATTAAAGCAATATCTCAAAAACAAGTGTTTTAATGCATTGTGGGTAGTACTGTTACCAACATCAGGGAGGAAGAACTTTATTTTTTCTCACATCCAGGAGTACAAAAAGTGTCATTGTCCAAGAAACAAAATGAGAAAATTTTCATTTACCCTTGGGGTTTGAACGCTGGAGGCAGGACAAGATTTTAGAGATGCAAACCTCTCATGTTTATCTAGGTTTCCAGCTGGTGACTGTATTGGTTTCCTAGGACTGCTACAGCAAATGACCACAGACCCGGTGCCTTAAAACAACAGAAATTTATGCTCTCACGGGTGTGGACGTTAGGAGCTGAATTCCGGGTGTCGGAAGGGCTGTGCTCCTCCCAAAGTCTCTAGGGAAGGATCCTTCTTTGTCTTTTCTACCTTCTGGTGATTGCTGGTGAGCCTTCACTTTCGTGGCTGATGGCAGCATTGCTCCAGTTTCTGTCTTCATGGCTGCATGTCAGTCTTCATTCCTTCTGTGTCGATATTCTCTCTCCTTGTAAGAACAGCAGTGGCGGGATCAAGCCCACTCAATCCAGTATGACCTCATCTTAACTTAGTTACATTCACAAAGACCCTCTTTCCAAATAAGGTCGCATTCACTGATACTGAGGATCAGGACTTGAGCATATTTTTGTGGGGAACACAATTCAACCCAGTACAATGAGTGATCAGCAAAGACCTTCCCCCATGCACATCATGCAGACACAGCTCTTTAGAAAACATCTTTTACAAGTTGGTCACAGCATAGCTGCACAGACAGGATGAGCTGTACGTGTCCTCTGGTGCATATTAGCTCTAAACTCAGGCAGAGAAGGGCAGGAGACATCAAAATCAGGTTTTTGATGCACAGATAGATGAAAGCTGTTCTAAGGAACAGAGTCACATCTTAGCCACAACATACGGTTGCTGTGTAGAGGCTCACTCAGCACCGAGGAAAGGATCTAGAAGAGGAACATCAGCAATACACTGAGGTGAGCTGTGAGAGATCTTGTAAGTGAGAGCTACCAAATGCCTGAATCAATGTGGTGCTTTATTGGAAGGCAAGGATGGTGTGAGGAGCCCCAAGTGATGGACAGGACCAGTTGCTGGACTGAGGATGAGCCTACCCACGCCTGGCTATAAGGGGTAATTGTGTGGCAGAGAGTTCTGTCAGCTGATGTGAATGTCCACCTTGAAAAGAAAAGACGAGATGATTTTCAACTGGCATTAGTTGGTCCCATCTGAATGTTTCCTAAAAATCTCACAAGTTTATAGCTGAGGAAGAAACTATGGTTAAGACACACTCCAGGAGCAAAGCAAGCTGAATTCTAAGAATGGGTCAGATGCAAACCATGTCGGAAGCCTCGACAAACATAAACGGACCAGTCTAAAGAAAATGACAGTAAAACCAAATCGAATGTGTGTCGTGACTCTGGTGCCTGCACTTTCTTGAGATGGTTCAGATCTTCACAGTTGAAGCTGGAACTGCCGGCTGGCTGACCATGATGGTGGCCAGCACAGTCCCAGGCGAAAGTTGGAAAGCCAAATTGTTTTGGGAGCCAAATGCTTCCCCCAAAGGCTGGCTTATCATAAGCATGGAGAAAAAAGTTTTGAAAAGAGTTGTGGAAAACAGCTGACAAGGAAACTTGTTTCTTGGCAAGGAAGCCATAGAGAAATTTTATATTTCTAGTTAAAAAAAAAAAAACACCATGCCATAATGTGTTTAAATGCATTTTTAAAGTTAATTTCTGAGAAGATAATGTTCCCTTAATGGAAGATGTTCTGTATCAGGACAGGATGCAAACATGGCAGGGAACTGACTAAGGTACAGGATGGGAACGCCTGGTAACTAGAGGCAGGTTGGGTATGACATAGTGAAGGAACAAGTTGCCATGGAAACAAGCCCCTAAATGGAACCCAGCCATCTTGAGAACATATGCAATATAAAGAGGAGGGAAGGAGACCTGAGACCTGCTCAGTGGCCAGGAGTTCTCAGGAGGGATGTGAGGGTGCTGTCCACATCGGCTACCTGGCACCGAAAAGAAAGCCGAAAGCTGTCCAAAGCCACCAAAAGGGGGAATAAAATTCAAAGCATGTTGGGTATCTTGAATTTGGCCTTATTCATTTGTCATTCACTTGGTGGTTCATTCCGAGACACACTGGCTGAGCACCTTCTGAACACCCAGCACTGCGCTGGGCAGCGAGGCTGCAGAGAGGAAAGAGACTTCGTTTAGGTCACGAGGAGCCTGCTCTCTCTAACTGTTCTGTGGAGGAGCAAGACCTAAACACAGCCCTGGAGTCTCACTCCTGGGATTCTCACTCTTTGGCTCTGCAGCTCTGATCCTATTCTAGGGGACCTGCCAGGCTTCCTTCCTTGATGGATGAGTAGCATCCTTACCACCCTGACTTGGATTCCAGCTCCTTCCAGACTTTTTGGTCTTTTTGGCTCCAACCCCATCTTGGTGGTGTGGCGGGTCCTTACACTTGCTAGCATTCTCCTCTGCCCAGACACCTGAGTGCTCATTCTGACCTCCTCTCACAGCCTCCTGCTGGGCTTTTTCTGAACTTGCCTGCAGCATCCCACTCATTTCACCATCCTCCTGGGCCAGTGCATCTTCTCCACGGGTTCTTGGGCGCAGTCCTAGCTTTGGCTGGCATGACTGTTCCTGACCCTGGCTTTTGCAGGTTGCCTTCAGTATGGATGGTACAATGACTCAGGGAGAACACTCACATCACTGACTGTTCCCCAGCCCTCCCCCCCATATCAGCATATCAGTGAACAGATCTGCCAGCTCCCTGCAGTGGGTCCTGACAACTCCTCCTCCTCCTCTGTCACCTCTGCTGAGCTCCCTGTCGTGGTCCCAGTTATTCTCTCCATCTCTTGGCACCCTCCCCTTGAAAGTGTCCTTCTGTTGTTACTGTGATCTCACCCATCTATTTTTAAATCTCCATAGTCTTTATAATTGCTTTCATTAGGAATCTTTTTTTTACTACAAAATAACTTTCCAGAGCAACACAGTTTTTGAGCATAACATGGATGCAATCATATTCTACCCATTAGATGCATATTGTTTTATCGTTCACAAACTTCATTTGGTTCTTTTGACAATGCAGTAAAAAGGGACCAAGAAATTGAGGTTCAGAGAGGTTGCGTGACTTTCCCAGGCCACACACTGAGGAGTGATGAAAGCCCTCATTTCCTGCCAAGCTCCGGGCTCCTTGCCGGTGTCAGGGGTCCTGTGGTGCACAAGGTATCGCCTTTTGGGCTTTGAGTCCTTGCCCACACCATGACTCATGCTTATTCTAAGGTGTTTCTTTTTTAGTGTAAAGCCAAAGAATTTAATAAACAGAAACATCACTGCATGCTTTCATTTCCTCCTTTCCCTTTTGATACAGTGGCATAGTGGTAGAGTCTAGGGTCCTACAATTCAGATTCAGGAGGCTCCATTTTTCCTTTGTTACCTCCAGGGAAGAAAAGAAAGAAAGAAAGAAAGAAAGAAAGAAAGAAAGAAAGAAAGAAAGAAAGAAAGAAAGAAAGAAAGAAAGAAAGGAAGGAAGGAAGGAAGGAAGGAAGGAAGGAAGGAAGGAAGGAAGGAAGGAAGGAAGGAAGGAAGGAAGGAAGGGAAAGAAAGAGAGAGAGAAAGAAAGAAAGAAAGAAAGAAAGAAAGAAAGAAAGAAAGAAAGAAAGAAAGAAAGATGAACCACAACCAGAAAATCTTTTATTCAGGAGCTCTTGAAATCCCAACACTTCCTGCATTGTAACCACAGGTGCAGTCTCAAGAAGCTTAGTAACTTGTGGACTCCTCTCCCTGGACGGCCGAGTCTATATCTCACTGGGCTACAAAGCCCCCTCACTCCCAGCAGACCTGGGCAGAGCCAGTGAATATTGATTGGCGGGGTTTCTGCCTGTTCTTCAGAGCAGAGAAAACAGGACGTCTTGTTACTGGAATTCCCAAGACTAGAGAATTATTTACAGTGAGTTGGCCATAGAGTGTAAAGAAACTCAGAGTACTATAAACCACTTAAGAAAAGAACACAGACCTTGGGGAGGGGGAGTAGAGAATATATAACTCTGTGATGTCTGACTGCAGTGTGCAGCGGAGTCTACAAAGCTCCAGGCCTGAAGGTGGGTGGGACCCGGAAACTAGCTGGCTCACCACCCAGTGCTCATTCAGCCGCCAGGGCTGTGAAGCTCTGTAGGGCCTGCAGCCACTGCGCCTGAGTTTGTGACAGGCCTTGCTGGAATCTTGCTGAACAGAACAGGACAGGGACAAACATGGGTGTGTGGGAGGCTGCGCTGACTGGTGCTCTTTCCAGGGGTCTGCAGTGACTCAGCGAAATGGTGCTGGCTGAAAAACTTGTCATTTGCCTATTGCTCACACCCTACCAGCTCTGTGCTGGCTGCTTCCTATGCACAGGCTCCTCTGAATCTCACAAGAAACTTCTGACGTTGGTGTTGCTGTCCCCTTTGACTGAGGAGGAACCTGAGGCTGAGAGTGGTTAAGTCTCTTGTCCATGGTCTCCTGCCTTCAGAATCTAAACCCTCTGCCCTTAACCCTCTGTAAAAATGTGCTGTCTGTTACCTGTGTCTGCCAATTTCTCTGACCTGATCTCACGTGGGCCTCATGATAACTCTGTGACTACACTAGGTGAATGTTGTCACTTCCAGTTGGGGAAATTAAAGCTAAAAGTGGTTGAGTGCACGGCCCAAGGTCACACAGCTTAGAAAGGGATAGGACAGTGGAGAACACAGGCCTTTGGACACGATTTCAGGAGCCTATTCAATGCAAATCTAACTTTAGTCACATCCCATGACGCACGAAAAGTCATTCCCCCAAGGTTCCCACCCCAAAGGGTTTCAGTGTGAGGGGTGGGCAGAGTGCACGAGACTCCAGAGGCAGTAAGGATGGGGTGCAGCGGGGGTGGGGGTGGAGGTGGGTGGGGGAGTGGGGTGGGGAGGTGGGGAGTTGGTGCTTGTGGTGAACCAGAGGTTTCTGTAGAACTAACAAATGAATTCGATCTGGGAAAATGCTCTGATAGCAACTCAGAATAACAAATCTGTTTCCAAACCAGCTCTAGTTCTAATGGCGTTTTTCAAAGTGGCTATCACTAAGTCTCAATCTCTGACCACTTCACAGTCCGTCTCTGACCACCGGAAGACTTGGTTTTTAAACCTGAGAAGAGAGCTGAGGGGTGCTGCCCTGGGGCTTCTTAAACGGCGTGATCATCATTCGGAGACATTTGCTTTTCAGCTCCCCTCTCTCCACCTCGCCTTCAAGTTCTCCAGCCACCTGAACTCCCAGATCCCTCACTTACATTAACCAACGTGTTTGAAAATGGCTATGTGCACCTCTTCTTTTTTTTTTTTTTTTAAGTTTTATATTGTGGTAAAATACAGAAGCCGCATCAAATTTACCAGTGACCATTTTAAAGTAGCTTCTCACACAACTCACAACGCTGGCCATTGTCACTGTGCTCTGATTCCTGAACACCCCTATCAGCCCGCAGAGGGACCCACACCCACTGAGCAGTCGCTCTCCATCCCTCCCTTGCCCCCGTCCGGCAGCCACTAACCTTTTTGTCTCTCTGGATTCACCTCTTCTGAGTTTTTCTTATAAATGGAATCCTATGGGATGTGGTTTTGGGTCTGGCTTCCTTCACTTAGCATGTGAAGGAAGGTTCATCTGTATTGCAGCACGAATTGTAATTTTTCATGTGTCACTTCAGTATTTTTTATAGTTGACTACTATTCCATTGTACAGATATGACACATTTTTGCTTATGCATTTAAGGGCTGGTGGTCATTTGGGTTGTTTCCACATTTTTGCGAGCCAATGTCACCCCAATTAATTCAATTAAAAAGACAACTTGTGCGCACGTGTTTGCTTGAACACCTGTTGTCAATTATTTGGGGTATACACCTAGGTCATCTGATAATTCTGTTAACTTCCTGAGGACCTGCCACACTGTCTTCCACAATGTGCCTGTTCTTGGCCTGATTCTGTGCCAGGTGCTGGAGACGGAGAGAAGAAAGCGACACGGTATCTGCGCAGAGGAATTTGTAGCCCAGGAAGGAAGACTGGCATGTGGTTAGGGCCGTAACAGGAGTGTTTTAACTGGTGACTTTATTTGTGCGAACTCAAGCCTTTCAGAGGATATGTCAAGGGTGTAGTGGGGCACTTCTGTGGGATATTAGAACTCCAAACTTTCCCAGAATGTTCATGACTGGTAATTAATCAGAACTATGTACTATAGGCCTTAGAAACTCAGAGGACAAACTGTGAAAGTCAAGGATTGCTTTGGGGCTTGGAGTAGACACTGAAGCCAGGAGAACTGTAACACTTACTGTTTATTTAGCGGCGTGTGCCCCCCATGCCACCTTTTTATCCCCAAAGCACAACAAAGCATAAAAGGACCCCCAATCTCAAAAAGGGAAAGGTTGATTCTATTCTCAAGAGGTCCCTGTGTTTCATTGTGATTCATTGTTGACTTGTGTTTACTCAACAAACTTTTTCTGACTTTCTACTATATGCCAGGTACTACGTTAGACACTTGGGAATCATGATACATTTACCCACTGAGGTTGCGATGAGGGATAAAAAGAAAGCAGAAGATCTGGGTCTTGGCAATGAGGAGACAGTACTGAGAAGACAACCCCAGCATGTGCAAAATAACCACTGTGACACATGGGAGTGTTTTTCCTGGGTGTGGGGCTGACAATAACTACAGTGTGAGACAAGAGCTGTAGGAGCTGGGGGAAACTTCAGGAGGGAGGGCAGCAGAAGAGAGGTGGGTGCAGAAGATGGAGAAGATGTTGGAGATACAGGGAAACCTCTGACTGGCACCCTGCATCTCTGCTCCAAAGCACCCTGCTGTTGCCAAGGTCCTTACCACGCTGCACCCGGACCCCTGATTTCCTCATCTGTCCAGTCCTAGGGACTTTGAGCTGGCCTTCCGTTGGCGTCCCTGGCTCGATGCCTGGCACACATCACCGAGACACCAAAGCTCCCTATAGGGAGAGGACTGAGTGCCTTCTCTCCTGCACTGTGGCTCCTGCTGCAGAGCAGAGCTGTGGCCCACAAGCCCAGTGGCTGGTTGGTGTTCCAGTTGGCCCTTCCTGTCACTGTCCAGTGTGGCCTTGATTTCTTCCCCATTTTCTGTCCCTCACTTTCCCTACTTGAATAAAAGACCTGCCTGAGCCCCTTTCTGCTGAGGTTCAACAAAGAAAATCTCTCTCTCCGCAAGTTTGAGGCAATACCTAATGTTGGTGAGAACGTGAGCCAATGGAAATGCTTATGCTCTGTTACCGAGGGCTCAAGTTTCTACCTAGGAGAACAATTTGTCAAGAGCAAAGTAGGAGGAGAAGGTGTACACCCGAGGACCCATCGGTCCCACTCCTGTCTGCCAAGGGCATGTGGCCTAGAGGAGCCCTCACGCGCGTACAAGGAACCTGTGCACAAATGCTGACAGCAGCGCTGTTCCTGACAACAAGGCGATGGAACGACCTAAATGCCTGTCAACAGGAAAATGGGTAAATTGATTGGATATGGTTACATGATGAAATATCATCTAGCAATAAAATGGGTAATGACAGCCAGACTTATCAAAACAAATAGCTCCCCAACACACTGACTGCAAAAAAGCAGAAATCAAAACAGTTCATGCTAAAAAATAACAAATTAAAAAGCAATACATACTATATTGTACTTTTGTGCAATTTAGCCATGGACAGCGCGGTGCCTACAGAGATGTGCCTACAGAGCCAAGGTACAGGAGACGTGCGTGGGACGGAGACAGCAGATCTGGCCACTGGTCCCTCGGGGGCAGAAGGGGAGCGGAAAGGGAGAAGAAACAGGGCACTCAAACTGCATTGGTAAAGATTTGTTTCTTTAAAAAAATTATTTCTTAAATGGGATAACAGGTCCACAGGTATGATTATGTTAAATATTTATTTTTTGTAGGTTTTTATAAGCTCACCATATAATTTTAAAAATGACTCAAGACCTCACAGCTAGTAAGTAGAAGTTTAGAGCCCACCCCCCCTTTTTTTGCTTCCATGGGAGGTGAATTTAGAGGGAACACTACTCAGTCAGTCTGTCCTTTGCTGTGTACGCCAGAGGCCATACCGAGCAGCACAGTATGAGATATTAATAGTTTTCCTGTTGCCTTGTATTATCGTTTAGAAATATGTTTCTGCAAAATATTTACCACAAAGCCTAATAAAACAATAAAGGGATCCTCTTATTATTTCAAATGACTTTGTTGTTGCAGAATCCTGTAGCTCTTTCATCCTACCCAATAGATCTATCAAATTGATAATGGATCTGTATTCTTCATTTAAAGCTACCTTACACCAACATGCTCCACAAAATTTGTTTCTGTTTTTGTTGAGAATGCTCACTAACTCCATCTATATCAATTCAGGAACTTAGCAGGAGCTCCTTCACCCTCCTTTACTTAAAAATGAACTGTCCTTTGAATGCCCATCAATTGCCAGGCACCGAGCTACATGTCAGAGGAACACTAGCGCGAGCTGGGCAGGCCTTGCCCTGCCTGAGCTTCCTGTTTCCTGGAGGAGACAGACAGGAAAGCAGGTAACGATGGTGTGATGAGATGCAGTTCTGTGATTGGGTGTATGCAGGGCCGTTGCTATGAAGGAACATAAAAGTGGGATCGAACCCCACCATGTTGAATCTGGGAAAGCCTCAGAGAGGGGGGTGATAGTTCAGCTGAATACCCTGGATGCATGAGAATTGGCTTCTAAATTAGAAAGCCATTTAATTTTTTTTTCCTCAAGGATTCTGTCATCTAACTGTGGAGTTTCATTTTTTATATAATTTTTAAACACTTTATTTATTTATCTTTAGAGGGGAAGGGAAGGAGAGAGGGGGAGAGGGAGAGAAACATCAATGTATGGTTGCCTCTCATGCGTCCCCTGCCAGGAACTGGCCTGCAACCCAGGCATGTGCCCTGACTGGGAATCGAACTGTGATCCCTTGGTTCACAGGCCCGCGCTCAATCCACTGAGCTACACCAGCCAGGGCTGAAGTTTCTTTTCTTTTTTTAAAAAATTATTTTATTGTTGTTCAATTACAGTGGTTAATTGTAGAGTTTCTATTGGCAACCAAAGAAGAGAAAGGTAATAAAATATTTTAACGTATTTCTTACCTGAGGAAAAAGAGACCTGTGGTTCTTCGTTAGGTGCAGGTCACCGTCCTTTCTCAGGTGTGTTCAATACAAACTACAGTTGAGTGAGTGGGTTCCTGCTGCCCTTTGCCAGGTACAGCCTGATCTAAGTGAGTAAGTCGGGGGCAGATACACCTGCAATGAGAGTATAATTGCCCTGAGTGTTGCCTGATCCACATTTTATAAATTCCTTCTTAACCTGTTTACCTAGGGCAAGAAATGGAAGCTCAGCTTCTGTGCACACAGGAGGATCCCGGGACAGTACAGGAAGCACAGGGGAGGGGGCACCTTTCAGCCACTCTGGGGCCACCGAATTCTCTCAGATGCTGCAGTCACCAGAGCGACTGGATAATTGACCTTGGAGTTTTCCTAAGGTTGGGTATCCACTTTGATTCCATGGTGTTTGCTGAGGGACCTGATTTCCAGGAGAGGCTGGAGCAAAGGTCATGCGGGAAATTTTGCTTTTGAAACAAAACCAACCTTCCAGTGTCCCAATTCTACCAGTTAGAAAACTTGGATAACAGGATATAAAATGAAGCTCTAAATGTTTATTAATTACAATGAAGCTCTAAATGTTTATTAATTACAATGAAGAACTAAGTGTTTATTAATTACAATAGAATGTAAAATCATAGCTTGCTAATGTTAAACAAATGCACCCTTAAAAGAATTTCAAACAAAAAAAGGGATTTTTAAAAATTCAAAGTAAAAAATCTAGTACCAGCAAAGATAACATTTTGAAGTATCATCAATGAATTTTCACACTGACTTTCCATCACAATAATATTCATTCATATCTTCAATTTTACACAGCAGCAAAGACACAGTGAGAACGCCAGTGACTGCTTCTGAAAGGAAACCAAAGAGGCCCAGAGCGATTATTCTTTCAGAAGGATCTTGGGAGTTGAAATGAGGCTGGCTCCTCCATGGCAGAGGATGTGATGGCGTCCTTTTCTCTGACTCTGCTTCCGAGCAGAATGAAAGGAACTCAGTGTAACAGTCCCTTTCACAAACAGATGCTGGGCTCTAGCCTAACCCTCAGGGAATGCTGTCTTCAAAGTAAACATTGCCCTGCTCCCCAAATGCTGCGAAAAGCATGTTACAGCATTTGATAGAATTTCTTCCTCCGGCTAATCTTCCTTTGAATTTTTCACACAGTCTTCCTGGATGGCAAGAATAATTTCAATAGTCAGGAAGTGACAAAAAAGCTGAAATGTTTGGCTCTATAGCATTGGTAAAGACTCACAACCCTCAGTTGTGAAAGAGGGAATGGCCCAAAATGCACGAAGCCGTGTTGTTCAGGTCATGGGGTTTACGGAGGAAAACAGGTTATCGTCATGTAAAACTGTGCAGTGCCGAACTGGGTGTGTTAGCCCTAGTCCTCTGACAAACAGTCCCCAGTTGACCCAAACATCTATCCCTCAGGTCAACTTTTGGGTGAGAGTGCAGATTGCACTCTTCTGAAACATTGGAAAATGTATCACAGGTTTTAGAAATTTAGAGTCGAGTGAAATTGTAAAACAGAAAACATGTGGATTTCATGAAGTCAGTGGAAATGATGTTAGAGAGATGACCAAATCACAGCAAAGCCACTGTCAAGTAGCTATCTGGCATAGCAGGACCAGAAAATGACTTAAAAAAAGAAGAAGAAACTTTGTGAGGATGATTGGTATTAGGTACACAAAACAGAAAGTTCTGAATGTCAAAAAACACTAAGAGAAAACTGATGAAGGGCAAAAACATTTATTCAAAAATGACCATATCTATATAATATCATTCCAAAAATTAAGTGTGAAATAAAGTACATCAAATACCATCAAATAATTTTCGTGAAAAAATTATACCCCCATAGCCACATGATTCATTTTTTCATTCACTTTAAGTTCTAGAAGATAGTTGCCTTTACAGTATGAAGACTGGCTTTTCCAGATAAAGTCTTCATCAATTTATAAATCTGACCGTGGAACTGTGCTCCCTGTTTTAGGCAGTGCAATGTTCCTCAGTAGCGGGTGGGCTGCGTTACCAGTCTACCGCTTCCTGCTCGTGTTCGATTCCCCACAGCGCTGTCGACTGTGTCCCAACGTCAAGGAGAACACATCTCTAGCCCAAGGCCTCCTTCAGCCTGGAGCCTCATCTGAGTGTTCTGCATCAAGAAGTATTTTATCAGTCTTCCCTTTGCACAATTGTCCTTGAGTCATATTGTCCTTTGAAGCCTTTGACCTTGACCATGGACTCTTCAAGTGCTTATGAAGAGAGAGATGCTAATTTTATATGTAGTCATGCAGAGATACTTTCTTCCTCCACCAACAGCACTCTGGTCAGGGGTGGGTCTGTTTCCCGGTCCCAGCTGTGGATTCTTTTGTTTCTCTCTATTGTAGTACAACAACTTCTCCCTTGTAGGGGTCACGCTGCACGGGGGTAGGTGTGCAAGTCTGAAAAAGAACATTTCATTTTTCTCTTGTGGTTTGTTTATTGACTTCCTTAATTCAAAGCTAAGTGCAGTTCCCTTAATAAATTGTTAGAGCAAAAACGAATCTTGTGACCCTGTCCTATGCCTCCCAACCCTGGCCCTTTCACAGAAGTTTCTGGTAACCTCAGGTGCCTGCATTGCCCTGCTCTTCACTGGAGTTAATCTGCGTCAGACAAGGCCCCAGGAAACACTTTCTAATGATCATCTTTCCACTCCAACTTTTACTGGGGCCTCCGCCACATCCTCCCACCCCCTAAGTCCTATTGTCACCTTGTCCTTTCAAACATTCTAGACATCTGTATTCCTGAAGTGCTCTGCTGTAGCTCTGCTAAGATTCATGTCATTTTGGTCCAGATTCTAGCAATTTTGTGGGTTTTTTTTTCTCATTTTCTTGATTGCCACTGTGTGTAACAGGCCTTCCATAGAATTTCACATCTTCACAGAACCCTTGGCTGGACTTAGCTAGAATTAACTCGCTGCATGAGGAGACTTAAAATCTGGACTTCACAAACAAAGAGATTCATGAGGAGCAACTAAGCCAAACTGTTTGTAAACACACACACAAATCCACTGACAAGTCCAGAAGCAGCCAATCACAGTGGTCTATAGGGTGCGGGCTCCCAGAGCCTGGGCGCATTACGCAACGCCGTGCTTCAGTTCCCTTAATATGAACTGGGGGTAATAACACCACCTACTTCACAGGGTGGTTGTGAAGATTAAAAACACTGAGAGAATTAAATACAGATAAGGCAGTTAGAAGACTGCCTACCTCATACTAGGCTCTTTACAGTGAAATACATGTGTGTCTCTGCATGTAACAGATTACTGTAGGTCTTATTTTGACCCCCCAAACTAATATATTATAGTGATTGACCATGTGAGCTGTGGACCAAAGCAGATCTAAATCTGAATTCTAGCCTTGCCACTTACCAGGTATAGGAACCCAGAGCTAACACCCCTCTGAGCCTACCTGTGCATCTCTGAAATGGAGGAAATAAAACTCCTCTCCCAGATGCATGAGATTTCTCAGACACAAAGCACTTCCTTTAATCATTCAGAAGATATTTATGGAGCATACACAATGCAGGTACAGAGGCTAAAGCCAAGAAAAAGACACACTGGGAGCTCAGTCAGTGGGAAAACCCCTGCCCTCCGCCCACCAGTGTGAGCCTCTGTCCCCCTCCGTGTCTGGTTAGATGCTTGGCGGGATTTCCATTTTGGCTCACTATCGACTCGGTCCTTTTCTCCATCCTAGATCCTGTCATCATCTGGAAGAATATTGACACGGGGAAATGACATGCCAGCCTTCCATTGCTATTTCCCAGCCCCTGGACATTGTGGTACCGGAGCTGATCTACCCCTGAAACTTTCGACTCATTTACTAGCCCTCACTCCGACCACATCATCACTTTCAGGTCTTCGTTCTCTGTGTTTTTTCCTCTCCTGGTTTCCTTTTCAAGCCAGGTTGGATGATGTGTCTTTAAACTAGGGTGACTGTATAATTTATCATTCAAACTGGGACACTTATAAGAGTATAAAGGGTGCTGAATGGAACTAACAGTGAAATCCAGGACTGGCCAAACAAACCAGGATTTATTTCCATCTTCCCTCTACCCTTCATCTTGCCTACACTCTAAAATCTTGCCTTTCTCTCCTTTCCTTTGGACATTT
The DNA here is from genome assembly GCA_004027475.1 of Anoura caudifer. Classification (NCBI taxonomy): domain Eukaryota; kingdom Metazoa; phylum Chordata; class Mammalia; order Chiroptera; family Phyllostomidae; genus Anoura; species Anoura caudifer. The sequence goes on along the minus strand of PVKU01000332.1, from coordinate 146,741 downwards.
GTGCTCAGCAAAATCCCATGGCATATTTCAGTTCAATCAACAGCAGTTCCCACAGCCTTTTTCTCCCTGAGAGAGTGACGTTAATGGGCAGGTCTCTGTGTCACCTGCCTTCCTGCTGTGTGTCCCTCATCAGCTCCTACTTCATCTCCCTTTGGCCCCAAGCTTCCTTTGAAACTTTTCTGCCTGTGGTTCTCGGTTGTCACTTTTCTGCATTGCCTTCAGTGTCTTTAGGAACTGAATGCCAGCACCAATGATTTAGGCAGGACCGTTAAACCCGTGGCCCCATCCTCCCCATTCAGGGCTGGGCTTGCTCCAGAGCGGACCAGTTCCTCACAAGATCCTTCCCTGAACCCAGCTGCAGGCTCAGGGGTGGTATAGGACTCAACGCAGGCAGATCAGCACTCTTCTGGGTCTTTCTGCCCACCCTCCTTTTTGCCCGAGTATCTCCTATTTATCTTCTGTAACTCAGCCCAGGTAGTCATCAGCCGTGTGGTGGGAAGCTTTTGTCCTTCCCGCCACACCCACCATCCTGCTTAGCACAGTTTTCTATAACCATCAGTTTACTTGTCTGTCTCCCCCAGCAGGCTCAGGGCCAGTGAACTGCTCTGTTTATCCATAACAAGTGCTCAATCAACAGTTGATCAATTCCTACCAACATGTTCAAGGGGAGGTTATCCCCATCTGAGCTTTCTCTCCTCAGGGCAGGCTGTCCTGGCCTGGGCTGACTCAGTTACCCCCACAGTTCTTAGTTGTGCTTCACCATTTATCTGTTCTCCAAGCCTCCCTCTCTCTGCAGCTGGCTGCCTCCTCTGGGCAGGCCTCTGCTGCCCTGGTGATCTGGGAACCTTGCTCTGACTGCTCAGTCTCTGCACTAGCAAAGCCGCCAGGCACCTCTCAGGCTGGCTGGCCGCTCTGGTCACAGTGACCAGCAAATGTCTCTGACCCGACTGGCCAGGTCTCGTCTGCACACAGTTTCCCTCCTTATCTGCCTGGAGCTCCAGGAGGGCGGAGACTGGCTTCCTGACAGAACTGCTGCTGGCACTGCCATCTCAGAGATAAACAGGCCCTCTTTGAGGAGCCTTTTGCCCCCAACTCTGCATGCTGTGCATATTTTAGGACCTCAGTGGATGGCCACTGTGACAATATGGAGAGGCGAGGGTGCCGGTGCTGCAGAAGCTTAGCCTTCTCTGTGTTATTCAGAAGTTCAGGTGCACACTTGTTTTCTAAGCAGACTCAGCCTACCACTCAGAGGGAAGGTGGGCTTGCCAGTTATCCCCAGTGACAGTGACAAATCTCCATCTGAAGGGTGGGCTGCCAGGCCCTGACATGAGCGCCTGCATCTGGTGGGACCAGTGTTTAGTACTAGCCGGTTGTCCTAGTGGTTGTGGCCAAAATAAAGTGGGCTTCTTTCCCCAGTTCCCCAGATGACCACAGTGATAACAGGGATGCCACCCCTAGTCTCCCAGCTAAATGTCTGCCTAATGCTTAGAGGACATTAGTGCAGCATCGAACACACAGAAAGACCAGGGTGAAGCATCCAAGGGTTTGGAGTGAACAACGTCCTAGTGCCATGCTGCTCACAGAGGCTAAGATGCTAAAAAACCAATAAAGACAATAGAACTTCCAAACGGCAGATGCCGGCCAACACTGAACAATGCAGTTAACAGCGACTCCCTGAGAATGAACCCGAGCCTGCCTACTGAGCTGAGAGGCTCCGGCACACTCTGAACGGACCTCTGCAGGGACAGTGAATTGCTAGGATCTGAGCAACCCCTGGGTTCAATAGAGGTGATCTATATAGTGAAAATGTATATTTTGCTAATGTTTTACAATATACCAAATGTTTTTATTTAATGCTCAAAATATCCTGTGAGACCCTGACCTGGTAGCTCTGTAGGTTGGAGTGTTGTTCTGTACACCAAAATGTCATGGGTTCGATTCCTGGTCAGGGCACATACCTAGGTTGTATGTTTGGTCCCCAGTTGGGATTTGTACAGGAGGCAACCAATCGATGTTTCTCTCTCACATCAATCTCTCTCTCCCTCCCTCTCTCTCTAAAGTCAATCAACATTTCCTCAGGCGAGGATAAAAACATACTCTGTGGGGCACTTCTAAAGGACAATGTGACAAGCCAGGCCCCCTCATTTTAGGGCTGGCTCCTCTGGTGTGTTTGCCAGTCTGAGGGTCACCGAACACTACCGTGTAGGAGAAATGTCACAACTTTATTCACATGGGTGTCTGCTTTTCAGAACACTCTGACTAAACCGACTGCTAACAGCCCCCAGCGTCCCTGAATTGCCTGGGAAAACCTGACTCGGTCCATCAGGAAACCCAGAATAGGCACCAGTCTGTAAGGGAAAATGCAACCATCCAATAATGATTCTTTCTTTGAAAACTGGTATTTGTTTGGAACCTTTCCTGTCAATTCTGACGTCCCAGGAACGTGCTGAACTGAGTGTGCGTGACAATACCACCAACACCACCAGGACTGGCTGGCAGTCCAGCCCAGGGTGACCGTCGCTGAGGCACCACTTGCCTGGTCCCGCTGCTTGATCCTTTTGTAAACATACTCAGCAAAAGGCTTGCGAGGGATGTACTTCCCATCTCCTGCCGTGACACTGAGAACTCCAGCCTCATACACCACTTTGCCTCTGGAAATAGTCGCCAGGGGCACCCCGTGGCAAACCATGCCCTCGAAGATGTTGAAGTTGACGGCCTGATGGTGAGTTTTTGCCGAGATAGTCCTGTTTGTAAAAACAAAGAAGCTTCAGGTCATCATCCCTAGCTCATCTGACAAATAGAAAACACTAAAAGAATGACTGAGAAGAAAATTTAGCAACTCTATTAGGGCACAGCTTCATCACTGGAACAAGTGACTTTAAGAATAGAGCATAGCATTAACATTTCATTACACAGTAATTACATTTTCTGAGAGAAAAACCCAGTCACTCGTTCTTCATGGTGATTGATGAGGATGGGGTGGGTGGAGGGAAGGCATGGTCTCTCACGTGTAAATTTTAAAATTAGTATTTTTGTGTTGAAAGGACAAATATTAATTATCAAAGATTTTCAACACTGATGAGTCAGATGAAGACACTGACCCAATACCTGGCTCCACAGAATTTGAACTTTTCACAAACGCCTGGGACTTCCTCAGCACCTCTCCCCACATACTCTCCCTCTTCCTCTGTTCACAGGGCCTGTGGCTAGTTGATACTCAACACATTGAATTTGATATTTGTCAAGGCAAAATTATATCTGGAATTTCTTTGCCTCGTCTGAGGCAAAACTGGATATTTGAGGATGACAAAGATAGCAGAACACAGAGTAACGTATAGAACGCATTTGCGTATTCATCATCACTCTCAGTAGTTTATTAACACAGTAGTGTCCCCTTATCCATGGTTTCAATCACTCACAATCAACCGCAGTCTAAAAACGTTGAATGAGAAATTCCAGGAATAAGCAACTCATAAGCTTTAAATTCTGTGCCATTCCGAGTAGCGTGATGAAACCTCGTGCCATCCTGCGGCGTCCGGCCCAGGCCGGGAATCGTCCCTTTGTCTGGTGCATCCACGCTGTATACACCACCTGCCCATTCATCACTTCGTAGCCATCTCAGTTATCATGGTGTCACTGTGCTGGTGTTCAAGGAAGCCTTACTTCACTTAGCAAATCGTAAGCGCGGTGATGTTGGCAATTTGGATACACCAAAGAGAGTGTTTCCCTTCAGGGAGAAGGAAAAACACGGTATATATAAGATTTCGTACTGTCCATGGTTCTAAGCATCCACTGGGGGTCTTGGAACATATCTTCTGTGCATAAGGGGTCACTATTGACACTTTGCTGTGCACCTGGGGTCTGTACCAGCCCTTTCAAGGTGATCCAGAGCCAGGATGGCCATCCTCTCCAAGGAGTACAAGTGCGTGGTTCTGACAGGGGCCGCCAGCTTCATCATGGCCACCCATCTCGCCATCAACGTCACCATGGCCCACAAGAAGTACAAAGTGAACCATCCCGCCATGTACAGCTCGGACTCAGAGAATGGACCCCTCTTCAACTGCATCCAGCGAGCCCATCAGAACACGTTGGAAGTCTACCCTTCCTTCCTATTCTTCTTAGCTATCGGGGCCCGGGGGTGTACTACCCACAGATGGTCTCCAGCTTGGGCTTGGCCTAGATTATTAGACGAGTCCTTTATGCCTCTGGTTACTGCACGGGAGAACCCAGCAAGCAGAGCAGGGGCGCCCTGGGCTCCATCACCCTCCTCAGCTTGATGGGCCCAACCTAGTGCCCTGCCATCCAGCTTCTTGGTTGGGTTAAAACTGGCTTGGGTGGGGCTCCAAATGCTGCCAGTAGAGAAGTATGGGGTGGGGGGTATTAAACATGCTCATTCATTGTTAGTGACTGACTTTTATTCCCCGTTCCTTTTTTTTTCTAAATATAATAAAATTTATCTGGCATCAGCCTCATACGTTTAAAAAAAAGAAAAAAAATGGGGTCACTATTGTACTTTCCGATCATACACAGTATGATTGACAACTTCCAGGCAGGATATTTGGAAATGTTGGATGTCTCCCTAAATGTCGTTAAATGGAAAATTGGGGCTGGGGGTCCGGCAGCAGTGGATAATATGAGCATAATCTGAAGTCTGGTAGAGGTCTCTACAAGCCTTCTCAGGAATTGATTGCAGATAAGTACTTGGCTAAAAACTCCAAGACTGGGTCAAGGGAAGAGCAGACGAAAGCTCCCCTATGCCTAGCGTGTGAGGGTGGGGCCGGGAGGTGTACAGCGTCTGTGTGCTGCAGCCCGGACATGAGGGGGACGAGGCTGGCTCAGTCCTTGGCTCCAGAATCCCACACCCAGCTGCCTACTTGCTTTCCATACCTAACACGTCCATACAGAATTCTTGCTCTTCTGTGCCTGACACCACCTGACCACTGAAGTGTGCTTCTCCCTGCAGTTTCTCATTGCAGCAAATGACACCGGCATCTACCTTGTCTCTTCCCTCAAACCATCATCAAGCCTGTTGGCTCTACCTCCAAAAAAAAAAAAAAAAAAAAAAAAAATCCCAAACCTCTCCCTCTCCATGGCTCCACACCACCATCATCTCAAATCTGGGTGACCCCCAACACTCTACTGGCCCCACTGTCACCATGCCTACCCTCCTACACTCCTCACTGCTCTTCACAAAGCTGCTCAGATGATCATTTTAAATTACAATCCTGTCATGTCACCTTCCTGCTTGAAACCCTCAATGGCTCCAATCTGTTCCCCCAGACCCAGATAACTGTTAAAACACACGCATGCACAGAGACAGATGATAATAACAAAAAAGAATCTGCTCCCAGTGAGAAATATCACCATGGAAAAGAAAATAAGAGAGACTCCTGTATGTTAAGTAGATACTTTGTAACATCTTATTTTATCTTTAAATACCACTTCAAGGTAGAGAGTACTTTCTACACTTCACAGGTAAATAAATTGAGATTATAGAGGTGAAGTAACTTGTCAAAAGACATACGACTACATAGTTTGATAAAATTGGGGTATTTTTAATATTTTTCAAATTAACATTAATTTTTTCTTTTTTAAATTTTAAATTATATTTTATTGATTATGCTATTACAGTTGTCCCATTTCTCCCCCATCATTCCCCTCCACCCTTCACACCCCCTCCTACCCATATTCCCCTTTTAGTTCATGTCCATGTGTCATAAGTTCTTTAGCTTCTACTTTTCCCACACTATTCTTACCCTCCCCCTGTCTATTTTCTAACCACCATCAATGCTACTTGTTCTCTGTACCTTTTCTCCCTCTCTCCTCCTCCCACTCCCCTGTTGCAAACCCTCCATGTGATCTCCATTTCTGTGTTCCTGCTCCTTGTCTAGTGGTTTGCTTAGTTTGCTTTTGTTTTAGGCATGGTTGTTAATATCTGTGAGTTTGCTGTCTTTTTACTGTCCTATTTTTTTATCTTCTTTTTCTTAGATAAGTCCCTTTAACATTTCATATAATAAGGGCTTGGTGATGATGAACTCCTTTAACTTGACCTTATCTGAGAAGCGCTTTATCTTCCCTTCCATTCTAAATGACAGCTTTGCTGGATAGAGCAATCTTGGATGGAGGTCCTTGACTTTCATGACTTGGAATACCTCTTTCCAGCCCCTTCTTGCCTGTAAGGTCTCTTTTGAGAAATCAGCTGACAGTCTGATGGGAACTCCTTTGTAGGTGACTCTGCCTTTATCCCTTGCTGTCTCTAGAATTCTCTCCTTCATTTTAATCTTGGCTAATGTAATTATGATGTGCCTTGGTGTGTTCCTCCTTGGGTCCAACTTCTTTGGGACTCTCTAAGCTTCCTGGACTTCCTGGAAGTCTATTTCCTTTGCCATATTGGGGAAGTTCTCCTTTATTATTTGTTCAAATAAGTTTTCCACTTGTTGCTCTTCCTCTTCCCCTTCTGGTAACCCTATAATTCAGATGTTGGGACGTTTAAAGATGACCTGGAGGTTCCTAAGCCTCTCCTCATTTTTTTGAATTCTTGTTTCTTCCTTCTTTTCTGTTTGGTTGTTTCTTTCTTCCTTCTGGTCCACTCCATTGATTTGAGTCCCAGTTTTCCTCCCATCACTATTGGTTCCCTGTGTGTTTTTCTTCATTTCACTTATTGTAGCCTCCATTTGTTTCTCTAATTTGTGACCAAAATCAACCAATTCTGTGAGCATCCTAATCACCAGTGCTTTGAACTGTGCATCTGATAGGTTGACTACTTCCTGGTTGCTCAGCTGAATTAGCTCCGGGGTTCTAGTCTGTTCTCCCTTTTGAGCCATCCTTGGTTTTGTTTTTTTTGTTTTTGTCTGGTCACAGCTGTTACGTAGTGAGGGGTGGAGCCTTAGGCATTCACCAGGGCAGGGCAGCCTAGTAGCTGGGTTGTGATGCTGGATGTGGGGGCGGGGTTCAAGAGGGAACAATGGCACTTGCTCCGCTCTCTGCCAGATTTCAGTCTCTTCTTCCAACTCCCCCAAGCAAACTGGACCCCTCTGGTGCTGATTCCCAGGTGGGTGGGCCTGCGCACGCTCCAGGACCCTGTGGGTCTCCCCAACGAACTCTCCTGTGAGGCTGGGACTCCCTCCCAGCACCTCAGCCCCTACAAGTATCTTCAGTGGGTGCTTTTAGGCTTCACTTCCCGGTGCTGGGGCCCTGTGTCGCACAGTCTGACTTGCTGCCCATTTTCGCCTGGTTTATCTGTGCGCCAATGTGTGTCCGAGGTCTGCTTGGCTGCCTGTGCACCTGGAGTGGCTGTGTGCCCAGGACCACCACTGGCTTATCCTGCCATGATCCAACCCCATCAGGCGCAGACTGTGCCCCTCTTACCAGTCTGGGTGAATCGTTTTTGTCGGACTCTCACACAATTCAATTTTCTCTCTGTCCTGGTTGGGTTTTCTTTTTTTTTTTTTTTTTGGTTCTATATTTTTGTTGTCCTTAATCTTGGTTGTGAGAGGAGGCACAGCATGTCTAGCTACACCTCCATCTTGGCCGGAAGTCTCAAGTTAACATTAGTTTTTAAACCTGTGCTGTATCACGATAGCTTTCTCTTTTCAATGATGTTGTATAAATGGACTCATACAATATGTAGCCTTCTGAGATTGACTTATTTTATTCAGCATAAGTATTCTGAGGCTTACCCAAGTGGTTGTATGTATTAATAGTTCATTCCTTTTCCGTTGCTGAGTAGTATTCCAACATACAACACACTGCAGCTTCTCCATTTACCTGTGGAAGGACGTGTGGGTTGTTTCCAGTTTTTGATGGTTATGAATAGAGCTGTTACAAAATTCAGGTCCATGTTTTGTGTGAACATGCCCTAGTGTAAATCCCCAGGCTGGCATTGCTGGTCCTATGGCTGGTGTATATGGAGACAAAGAAAGCTCTCTGGGGCCTTAGGAACCAACTTACTGATATAAAAAAAAAAAAAACTGTAAAAGGTGGGCAGTGAATAGGAGGTAGGAACAAATACAACAACAATAATTTAAACACTAAGAAGGAGAGAAGGGTCTGCTCAAATAGTAAGTTATGTCACCAAAGTAGGAAAAGTGAATAAAATATATAAAAGATGACCAAATGTAGAATGAGTTCTGAGCTGGTGATGAAACATGCAGACTCCACGAAAATCTAGGAGGAAATAGAAAGGAACTTCAGCCCTTCAGGTTAAAGTGCCTTTTTCATGACCATCACGACCTCCCTGCAACAGTGTCTCCACAGTCAGGGCTGTGGCTTTCCTGGGTGCCACAGTTCCTCCGAGGGCAGGAGCTTCTGGGCTCGCACTGCGGAATGTTACGTCAACACGTCCGACAGATATGGGAGAATGCCCAAAAGTTCCTGCCGAAGTCGCTGCTGATGTGCAAGAATGAGAGGCCAAAACCTTAAATCACAAAACCCAATTTTTCCCAATGGGAAGCTGAGTTACTGACACTCTTAGAAAAATGATCCAACAGTAAAAATAAGTTCTATATGCAAAAATCATCCTTACGATATTGCATAAAGTACTGAAAAACTGAAGCATAATCATTTTCCAATGATTACTCAATGGAATATTGGGCACCTATCAATGACCAGAATTAAGAATATTCGGGAGAAACAAAGAAAGCAACAATTATATATTATCAAATTTAACAGTTACGGAAAGTATGTCTACAAGGAAAACATATGCAAGTGGACAAGTACAAAAGGAACTATAGAAAGTAACGTGTTTTGTGGGCTAGGAAAAAACAAATATCCAAAAATAAATGAAAGCAAAAGGTCTGTGACAATGAAATATCATATCCGATTTCTCTGCCTTAGCCGGACAAAGGTCACTCGTTACCTTGATAAGCTCAGCCCTCAGGAAGCAAGAGTAAGAAGGCAATTAGGCAACATCTAAGCGATTCTTTATAATAAGGCATTATGTAAATGAGGCCAAATTAACACAAAATGTAAATTCTAGGCATTACCGCCAAGAGCAAGAAGAAAGTGCTCTACTTCCACACTGGAAGGTGTCTGGCGGGGTGTCAGCCCTCCCCCAGCTTTTCCCTCACAGCCAGAGCCGCAGTTCTCCAACTCGCTAGCTCTCGCACTTCCACTTTACCCTGAATGCACTTCTCACCGTCAAGCGTGCCTCTCTACCCTCCCTAGCACTCAGCTCAAGAACCCCAGTCTCCTGTCAGTTACATCTCAATAAATTTGGAAAACTGAAAAGAGAAGGAAAAACAAAAATCATAGTCCCAAGAAGCTGATCCTGAAGATCCAGAACAAAACTGTGCATCTTAGCTCGGTCGCTTGTCATGATCTGAATCCATTGCAATGATCTCTTGCTAAGTCCTTTTTCTCCTACTTGGTGTGCACATGTAGAAAAAGATAGTAAGTTATGTCACCAAAGTAGGAAAAGTGAATAAAATATATAAAAGATGACTAAGTGTAGAATGAGTTCTGAGCTGGTGATGAAAGATGCAGACTCCAAGAAAATCTAGGAGGAAACAGAGAGGAACTTCAGCCCTTCAAGTTAAAGTGCCTTTTTCCTGACCATCACGATCTCTCTGAAACTGTGTTTTCTCAGTGGGCAGTGAGCAGGGTAACAAAGGGGATTGTGTCTCCCAAGAGGTGCCCTGGTAGTAACTTAGGGAACCTGCCTCCAAAAGACAAATCTAAGCTGAAAAAAAAATGCCTCCAAACATTTGAACATTTATTTCAGAGAAGGGTTGTATTTACTCCCTATGCTGCATATAGCAAAACTAAAGTAAATGGCAAGAAATTGCAAAGAAACCAATTTTACTTCAATATATTAGAGTCTTCAGAAAATCAATAATGAAAGAACTGTATACCAGTTGTTTGTCTTATTTTTCAGAATAAACAAAACCTATCTATTTTGTTAAGAAAGAAAGAGGTCATGTTCTTTTATCCCCAGCAGACAGTAGGTGCTTAATAAATATTTATGAAATGAACAACAACAACAAAAAGAGTCACACAATTTTCCTCTCGTCGGTTTTATTTCTTGCCTCCACTGTCCTCTGTGGCTGACTGTGTATTGGAAATGGAGCACTGAATTGAATGGGATGAAAGCATCCAGTCCCAAAGTTCCCCTGTGGACTTAACATTTCTGGCAAGCTGTACAAGTTCATTGGTATATAATAAATAAACTAAACTTGCTATAATTACCACTCTTAGTTGCATCTTATCAAATAATAGGAAACACTTGTTCATCCGTACCTAGCAATACTTAGAAATGCTAAGATTATCAGCACTACACAGTATGCACCTACGTATCGTTACCCCGTGCCCCAGATGACATGCTGAGATGGACCTGCCCAGGGATCACACAGCCCGACACTGAATGAGTCAGAAAGCTCGGAATCTTCTTCACTTTTTGAGAATACTAGTGCATTTATAACCGTACCACAGAAGGTTAAAAAAAATTGTGGTACATTTTCAAGAGTTAATTGTTTTAAACAAAAATGGAATGCAACATCATCACAAGATTCATAAAATTAGCATGAAATGTGTTTAAAATCTATTACTAGTGCAGTATGGGAGATGTGGTTCATCTCCACCAAGCTAGAAACGTGCCTGTCCAGCCTTCTTTGCAACTGGGACCCAATCATGTGACGACGTCACCTCCGAAGTGGAACCCTAGCACCAGGCTTGGTGTGGCAAGCTGGTGACTGCAGAAGCAGGTGCCACAGGAATTCATGTGGGTGAGGGTGGAGACGGATAACGCCTGCTTTTAGGGCCAGCTGTGACAGAGGGTTAGCAGAAAGTAGGGTGCAGGCCCTGCCCCAGTGAAGGGAGGACTCTGACTGTGCCTAGGGGCAGCCTGGGGCCCATGGAGTTGCCCTGCGAGGTCCAAGGCTGTGCTCCTAACTGCACAGTCTCTTGGCCCATCCATCCCCTGCGCCTCCCGGAGAGCCTCTGAGCTTCCTTTTAACACCGCCGCCTGCCCACTTATTAAACTACCCAGAGTGGATTTCACTGAGTTATAGCTAAGAACCCTGCCTGATACATCTTTTGCTTTTAATACTTGCACTATATCTCTGGAACTTTTTGAAAATTCTCCTTTTGTGGTAATCTCAAAAGCACAAATCTGAGGCTTTTCCTGAACATGAAGCCTGAGCCCAGCAGCCATCCAAGCCTTGTTCCCATGTTAAGTCCTGGGCAGAGGTGAGCGTTAAGCCCCATTTTTGACCAGTGCCACCATCACACAGCACACAGGAGCAGACACATCCTTCTCAGAGCTCTACAGAAAAAGAACCAAACACCTTCCAGAACTTCATAAGTTGCCTGAAGGGGCTCCCTGTGATGCAGCACAGGTCCAGGTGTGAAGTCCAAAGCCAGACTAACATAACCTTCCCTGCAGAGCTGGTGGCCTCAGGCAGCACTTTGAATGCTGGGAGGATGGCTGGGGAGGTAGCAGGAACACACTCACCCAGCTCTGGCTGAAAGGGAAGTTCAGTGAATGGACCAACACACCATCGTCGTAAGGTTGAGCGGCACTGTGAGACAAATCGAAGCAGGTGTCGTGGATGCTGCAGTTGCGTGTTAGCTGTTCGATGGGCCACACGCAAGCTCCCATCCTGAGGCATGCAGGGCAGCAAGCGCAGTAGTTTTGGCCTTTGGCATTTATTCTCTTTTTTCCCGGTATCAGCACCTCAATTTTTCTTTGAGAAGCTTTTCTCCCCCATTGGAGGGAATCTGACAAGATTGTTAGGCATGCACCCTGTTCTTCCCCAGGAATTTGAATATTTGGCAGAGTGACGGAAAAGAATGAAAAGTGATCGGAGGGTGCACCCCTGAACATGGACCAGCTGCTGCTGCGGGCTGCTGGGGCCCATCCTGGCCACTGCCCCTGGGACGCCTGGAGCACGACCGCTCCTTCCGCCTCTGAGATTCCCATGGCTTTCGTAGAGGCTGTTTTTGCTTAAGTGAGAATAAGGTGGTTCCTAAGGTTTGTAGCCAGAGACCCCTGAAAATGACCTTGTCCTCTGAAGAGTAGTAACTCCCATGGGTGTCTCTGAGGGAGAGTTCAAAAGGTCTGACTCAAAAAAAAAAAAAAAAAAACAAAAAACAAAAAACCAACCCTAAAAGCAATTTTCAACCAAATCTGTCTGTAGAACAGATGCAAATGTAGGGTGATGCTCTGATTCCATTGGTGAGCAAAACTCAAGAGCTGTGAGATTCATTATCAAATACTTTTCAAATGTAACAAAATGTGAGTGAGCCTAGGAGAGTAGCATTTATGAAAAACAGCTTCTCTCTAATTCCTGATCGGATGGCCAGGGCTGTCCCCGTGGTGACAGGAGGAATAGGGACGATTTAAGCCTCCCCATTTGGTGAGTGAGGCTGGAATTCTGCTGATGCCTCCTTAGCAAAGTCACAGGAAGGGTGTCCCAGTGGTCACTCTGCCCAAGGGAAAGGCTGCTCTTTGTTGAGTGCCCTTTGAGCCTCTGCAGAGGGGGGTCCCAGTTGTCTTGCTGAGTCCCAATTATACCCACGGCCAAGGCTCAAGCCATCAGGGGAGCAGAAGCTCCGAAGATAACATTAAGCTGTTTTCCAACTTAGTCAATAACTTTTATATCGCTCACATCACAGCTGCATAAAAAACACTCTGTTCCTTTGCAAAGAGCTTCCTCTCAAAAAGCCGCATGCTCCTACGGGCAAGAAAAATCTCTGGAGCAAAGCCTGCAGGAGACAACTCCACCCCCGTGCATTCGAGAGGACACTGGAGAGAAAGGATTGCTTAGAGCAGTGGGGGCCTTCCTGACCCCCGGGAAATGACATGTTCAAGTATTTTGTTATATTTTCTCTAACTCAGCCAGTTTCTTCAGGGCACTGATAGATTCTTATCGGGTTGTCATGAGAACCAACACAAGTTAACAGGATTATGTCAGGACTATTAGTGGCATCTTTAAAACTGTAACTTATATCTCTACGTGGTGTCATAGGACACCTTGTATTTAACACAAGAGAACCCTAATCATTAAATCTTTCTAACAACCCTATGATAAATGAGGATGGTGAGGCACCAAAAAGTTAGTAACTCACCCATGTTTCAGAGCTAGTAAGTTTACATGGCTCAGGTAAGACAGGGGTTGGGCTTTTAACCACGTAATATTGCCCCTTGAAAGTTCTGTAGGAAGCTCCCAGGAAAGCAGTCAATCAATGAAAACATTTTTTATCCACTAGAGGCAACCAGTTCCATACTCTCTGATGTTTCCTAGTCTGTTTTCTGTTTAGCAGCAAGAGCTTTAGGATGTTATTTAAAATTCCTTAAACCGCAATTGGCCATTCTCAACGTGGTCACAATAGAAGATATTTTTTTTTTTACATGTGTTCCAACTCCTCTTTCAAACTATCTCTCTTGTCATTTCTTGGATGTGACAAGTTATATAAATGGGGAGCAAGGCAGCCACGTCTCTGGAGATGCTAAATGGTGCCACTTCAAGTGCATCATCATCGTGAAGCAGAGCTGCCGCTCGCTGCACCCATCAATCTTCCGCCCTCTGTTCGGACTTCTACAGCCACTTCCTCCACAGAGGAGGAAGCGGGATGGCTTCCACTCTGTTACTAGATCCAAATTGGACCATAACTTGGGCACTCCACCGATGTTCAGGGCAGGACAAGACATGTGATGCAGATTCACAAAAGGCAGCCCCAACATTGACTTAAAGAAATGAACTGATCAGGCCGCCCTACTGTTTTGTCCTTGGAGCTGTGTCGTAGAAGCCATGGATGGTGCACAGCTCGTGGTTATAGAAACTGGATTTGCACTCTAGAAAATTAGCCCTGGAGGTAGGAGCCACAGTCTTCATCCCCTCTGCCTCACGCAGCGCTGAGCAAATAGACGGCGGTTTATACAGATGTTTGCTTAATTGGAAACAAAGTTATTAGCACATTTCTGAATCACTCCTTAATATAAATATTGCATGTTCTACATACTAGTTTTCAGAAAGTGGGGAACTAAAACTAATTTAGAGTCTTGAAGGAACAGGACCTGAATGTGAATCAGCAAAAGCTAGCATGATACTAGTATGTACGCCCCATGAATATAAAACACAGACGTGCTCATAGGTGAGGCGGGATGACTGGCTTTTAGAAGGCGAGCCATTGGCCTGGTGTACCGAAAGCGTTAGAGTCACATTCTGCGGTGGAGTATGCATTTGTTCTCGTAATTATATTGTTCCCTGCCCTGGGAAGCGAGATGACATGGTTTGACAGACTATCTGTGGGTGCAGCTTGGGCAGAAAAAAGATGTCAGTTTTCTGCACAGAAATACACAGGTAGAAGTCACAGGATATCCTTCCTGAAAGTTTAGAGAGGCCAGAGACTTATTATTATGTTCAGCTCTAATGCCATAGTTCAAGAAGAGAAGGGAATGGCTGGAATATGAAGAGAAGGCAGTAGGGTTCTCAACTAAGGGGATGAAAAGAGAAGTTATCCGAAATGTCTAGGGGACTTTTAACTTGGCTGGGTGTTTTTTTCCTTTTAAAGAAGATGACCTATTTTCCCTCTATCCCTACTGAGGGGAATAAAAAGAGGTAGTAAGCAGAAACACTGGCAGATGAAATGCAGTTTGACGCTGGGAAATAACTTCTTGACAACCAGGGAGTGAAGCATGTGAGTGAAAGAGAGAAGCAAAGTCTGAGGCCAGGTAAGAAGAGAACCAAGGAGGCAGGCTGGGCTGCAGCCCCCGCCAAGAGTCGGAGAGAATGTCTAACTGTGGAATCCTAAGAATGGATGCTGGACGTGTTACAGGTTTCTACCTCTGAATCCTATATCATTTTATAAACCAGTGTCACCCCAATAAATTCAATAAAAAAGTAAAGTAAAGAATATTAGCTAGGATCTAGCATTCCTGAGGAGGTGACAAAGCAAGCCCATCACCTGATCCTACTCCCATCACAGTTGAGAGGGCTTTCTGCAATTCCAAAGCCGTCAAAACACATTATATAATCAAAACCATAATGAACACTTATAGACTGCCTTGCTCTGCCATAGGTGTGTGTTAAAGGCATCATCTCATTTAATCCTTACACTAAGCCATGATATTGATATTATTATTATTCCTATTTTATGGATAAGAAAACTGAGGCTAAAAGAGGTTAAATTGCCTAGGGCACATCTGACACGTGGGAAAGCTAGCTCTTAAACTTAGGTCTGTGAAGTAAAACGCTTTTCCTTTAATGATGAAGAACAGCCCGTGTTAACCACAGTGCAGGGAAGGAGCTCTTTCAGAAGGAGGCGGAGACAGTCCGTCGACGCCCACGCAAAGTGCTCGGTTCAGCGCCAGGCTCGTATATTTCTGCCGTGGCTACTGCACTTTACCTAATGCTGACTGCGCAAACACCGCCAGACAGCTTTGAATTGATGGAGCCACTTAAGATCCAAGTGTCTGAATGGAATTTCTTTAGCATCTTCTAGGCTTGAATGGTGTTCCATTATGATGAACAAAGTAACCTTTTCCCATCATTTCTTGATTCACCGTGTACAGACTGTGCAATGGGAAAACGTGGAGCAGGAGCCGCTGAGCTCCAAAGGCTCCCTCAGTGTCGTGTGCGGACCTGGATGCAGACCTAACATGTCCATCAGAGGAGTGAACTTTGAATGTTCAATGAGAAGAGTCTGTAATTGCCAAAACTCTAAGTCATGGGTTGGAAAACTATGGCTTGCAGGTCAAACCTGGCCCATAGCCTGTTTTTATAAATAAAATTTTATTGGAACACAGCCATGTTTATTCATTTATGTATCATCTATGGCCGCTTTTATACCACAGTGGCAGAGTTGAATAGTAGCAACAGAGACCTTAGGGCCATGAAGCCCCAAACATTTACCTGCCCCTTTACAAAAGGAGTTTGCTGACCACGGCTCTAAATGCTCCAGGGGTGGAGAAAAACAAGGCTCTTGAAAGGACTGAAAGACCTAAAAGCCTCTCAAGGGAGACAGACAAAAAAAAAAAAAAAAAAAAAAAAAAAAAAAAAAAAAAAAAAAAAAAGAAAGAAAGAAAAATTAAAATAGCCAGAGAGAAAGAGAGACAGAAAAGGTGGAGGGGTAAAGAAAAACAAGGAAATAATAAAAAGAGTGCCAAGGAGGACAAGAAAGGTAACCAGAAAGCGGTGAGGCAGAGGGACCCCAGCAACCACCCCAGCAGTTCCAGGTGCGGCCCCTGTCCACGAAGCAGCTGCTGTACTCCAGTCACTTAATTCCTCACACCCATATTACTCTCTCCATTTAACTGATGAAGAAGTGGGGACCGAGTTGCCCAACGAGTAAGTGGCAGGGTCAGAAATGGCACACAAGCAAACTGACCCCACTCCAATCTCTTTCCACCATACCCAGCCATTAGCGGTCACCCCCTGCCCACAGGATGAGAGAGCTACGTTCTTCATGCCTTAACAAGGTTACCCGAACTTGGAATTTTAATAGTAATTATCTTCCTTTCATCTGGGCAAGAACTCGGTGACAATGAATCATCTACTTCGGCCTTGGTGCACTCCAGCGTTTCACCGACCCTCCTAAAACAGAGAGAGCGTTGTGGAGGCTCTGGGAGAGTGAGAATCACAGCCCCAGACTCCCAACTAGCAGTGCAGTTGCACAGCTCCAGCTTGACCAGACCCAAAGGCATCTGCTTCTAGACGTGCTGTTGGGTCACAGACACAGGTGCCAGGGCTAACGCAGTCAGGGCACCGTCACCTCTGTCCGCCTGGAGCCGCACGAGGCTCAGGGTCCAAGGTGGTCATGTGGAAAAGCTGCAGAAAAGCAGCCCAGGAAACTGACTCAGCGGCACCACCACATTCGCCTCAGGGCGGACTCATCCATACTGGAGGCAGGGAAAGCCAGTGACACCCAGCAGGGCCTGACAACGCATCTGCCACTGCAGAGAAGCAGAACCTGCTGACGTGGGCAAACTGGGGTGATGACTAGCACCCAACTGGGTGCTTAAAGCCATGGCACTGTTACAAAGAATTCACATATCTTAACAACATAACTCTACATAGCAACCTTTGCTTGTGGGCATTATAATCATGCCCACTTGGCAGATGAGGAAACTGAGGCAAACCAAGGTAAATTAGCTCACTGCAGGTTAAACTGTCAGTAAGTAGGGAGGCCAGATTACAAACCCAGGAGGTCTGACTGCAGAGAGCAAGTATTAACTCCTGTGCTGTAGGTGCCCCTTGCATCCTTCCCTGCCCTTTTGGGAGGCTGTATCTTGCAGGGTTTAAGAGATTAGACTCAGCCAGGCCTGCTCCGAATCCTTTCCAGCTGTGGGATTTGGGGCAAATGACTAACCTCTCTGAACCTCAGTGCTGTCATCCTTAAAACGGATCTCCACATCGCTAATGGCCTCCATTCCTCAGAGGGTGGACCCGAAGCAGCCACCCATTGGCAGCTCACATTGCCTGCAGCTCATCTCCTGTGTGAGGAGCCCAGGCTGCACCTCCTCTGCCTTCCCCTGATCCTCCTTCAGCTGCTCTGACCCCTGGGCCAGGTGTGTGTGTTTGGCCCCATGACCAAAGGCAGACACCTGCCCCACACCATCAAGGGCAGAGGCAACAAAACCAGCATGAATGCCACCCCATTTCTGTGGGGCTCCAGCTCGTGCTTGTGGTTCAGCCTTGTCCTTGCTCTTCCCATTTGACCTCCATCTTCCCTTCTCTAAGGCCTGCCCACTGGACTTAAGCTCCAGCATTAGATGCAAAGATAGCAAGCCTTGCAGACAGTGCTTAACCAGCTTCTGCAATCACAGAAGGTCAGATCATATGAGTATGTTTATAGGTATACATGTGTGTATATATACATGTGCACATGGACATATGTGCATGCACATATAAATATGTACACAAATATGTACACACTTATATATGTACACAAATATATGTACATGTATGTATATAGAAGTACCTATATATCTCTATATCTATCTATCTATCTATCTATCTATCTCCAAGTGGTTCCACTTCCCTCTGTTTATATCCCAGATGGGTTACTTCCAGGATAGTTTCTGGCAGGGATCTCTCCTCATCTGGTGCTATCCAAACTAATCACCTTTGCCATGCTCACTGGCTTTTCTTACACTGACTAACAGTAGCTCAGGGGCTGACAGCCACGGCCAGGTCATCTGTGACGGACAGGATGACACAAATAAGGTGCACTTGCAGCTTGCACTTGCTGCCTACTTCCACGTCAAGCCCTACGGTAAAAGCTTTTCACATTATTTTTATTTCATTCTCCTTACTATGCAATAGAAGCAGGGTTTTAAAAAAAACACCTATCTTGCAGGAATTTTAATGAAGACATTGAGGCTCCTTGCAGAAGCTAAGTAACTCACCTAAGATCATCAACAGTCTGTTTGAATCATACTAAGTGTTAACCACTATGTAGTGCCTCCCACTGTAAGTGATGCATCCAGCACATGAGTCTGGAGAAAATGAGCATTTGTATGAAATTTTACACCGACATCTTCAGAAACACTAAAGCACCTTAACAGGAAAACATAATCAGAGACAAAAACAGCAGAAAAACTTTAAAAGAGAAGGTGGTCCCAGGTAGTTGAATTTAGGTCTCTGCAGGAGATTATACCTAACAGCATGAATTTCTATGTGAAAACCTTCCCCCAAAATAGGCAGCCAAAGAATGATTCAATTTTAAGACATGGTGTCATGTTTTTTTTTATACCTTGTGCACAACTTATTCTCATAGGTGCCAGAAAGTAACAATGAGGCATGGAAGGACTAGGAGGTTTGCCACATATTTAGGAGTTAGAAACACTGATACACTGCACACAAAACAACCTGGGTCTTTTATCGCGTTGCTGAAAGCCGTGCTTGCATCACTAAACTGCTCTTGTCTCATCACTTAAATAAATGAAGTAGCATTACTAATTAGGTTTACTGTGTTTCCATAAAAAAAGTTAGGTTCTAGGAAAAAAGATTTCTAAGATCAGGATTTTAAGACCGTTGTTTCACAGCTCTGGCCTCCCAGCTACATACAACTCGATTTGCTTCTGGCTGGAGGCAAACAAGAAGATGGAATGAAGAAGTCATCTCGATGGAACATCGTAGAAAATCCCTACTCATCTATGGGCCTATTATATACTTATTCATTCATATACTCTTCTAAGCACCAAGGATGCAGTATTGAATAAAACAGACAAAAATCCCTGCCCCAATTAAGCTCACTCTCCAGTCATACCTATTTCTGAATTTGCAAGGACCTCTTTGTTATAACATGATAGGAACATATGAACAAAGTCAATGTTTCAATAATAACACCTATATAAATAATAACATATATATAATGTTTTATGGCTTATGCAAAGCAGTTTCAGGTAGCTATAGCATTATTCTTAAAAGTAACCCTTGGGGAGTTTGCAAGAAATATGATAGACCATTTAAATAAAAAGACAAATAGCCCTGACTGGTGTGGCTCAGTTGGTGGGAGCATCATCCCATAAGCGGACAGGTTGCAAGTTCAATTCCTGGTTAGGACATATGGTTGTGGGTTCAGTCCCCAGTCAGGGCACATATGAGAGGCAGCTAATTGATGTTTCTCTCTCACATTGATGTTTCTCTCCCTCTCTCTCCCCTCCTCTCTCCCTCCCTTCCCCTCTTTCTAAAAAATAAAAAAAAAATCAATGAACATCATGTCCAGTGAGGATTAAAAAGAGAGAGAGACAAACAATACTGTGTTACCGAAAAGAAAAATGGACAAAGAGTGTAATCAGATCTTTCTGTAGGAGAGGAAAAAATACCAATGACTAATACACATGAAAAAATCTTCAATTTCCCTAGTGCTCAAATATATGCAATTTGTAGCTGAAAGGTAACAATTTTTACCTGCAAAAGTAACAAAAGTCAAAGAAAAAAAAAGATTGTTCCCAGAGCTGGTGAGGTGCCATGAGAGGTGGAAACCGCACGGGCGAGCGCCCCGAAACGTGCACACCCTCTGATACAGGAATTCCTCTTTTAGTATCCAGCCAATGGGAACAATCAGAAATTTGGACTTAAAATAGCAAAACAATGTAAAAACTGTAGAAGTTACCTATTCCTCTGAAACCTAGATAAAAGACCTGACACAAAGAAATTATATACAGAGAGGGTCTTCCCTGGACACTGCTGTCACGTGCTGTCGGACGCCCAGAAATGTCGTCACCGCCCTGTTCGAGGTGCAGCCTCAGGGACGTTTACTGAAACTGCAGTTTCGGTCGTGCCCCATTAACAAGCCAGCTACAAATGTGAGGAACAGGACATGTACAGGGTAGGGCAACAGTAGCTTTGTAGTTGCGAGTAAGCAAAGTTTATCTTTTAGTATTATTTTTAATTATTGTATTGTTTCCCATACGAACAACTGTAAACCTACGTTTGCCCCACCCTCTATAAACAGACATGAAACTATGATGGACAAAACAAACTGGAATTCTGGGCCTTGTTGATTTCTCTAGCTAAGCTTTTTGCTCTAGGATGCCACATTACAAAGGTCATCTCTTTTGGTACTATTTCCTTTGATTCCTCTGATACCTTCTACCGTGTAAATCTGTAGTGCCTTAATTTATCTGAAATAATGGTAATATGGGTCTTAAAGTTTTACTCTATGCCATGCAGCATGCTGAGAGTATTATCTCCCTCCAACACCCTCAGGGGCTGGAGCTGTTATTAGCACGTCTATATTCTTGACTGAGCCCCCGGAAAGGTGAGTAGCTTGCCCGAGATCACGTAGCTCGTACGGGTGAGCTGGGGTTTGGATCCAGTTCTGCACCAAATCCCATGCCCCTTAGCCACAGGACCACACGCCCAGAACTTTCACCTTATCTTGTGGTTACATTAATTATTTAGAGTGTTTTTTATCTGTCCACTTAGATCCCAAGTTACTTTAGGGGAAGCTGTTCTCACTCAACTTTGAGTATAATGTATCACACCCAGTAGGCACTCAGTAAATGCTTGGGTTATCGATGAACAAGACTATAGTTGTTTTAAAGTCAATCCTGAGTCCTCTTTCTTACCAAGTTCTCTAGGAGCATATTTTCTGACAGAAGAAAAAAACCTCTTAAGTCAATCTTTTTGATTCTATTGACTTGTCGGAATCCTTATCCTCTCAAGCCTCCTGACCATCCTCCCTGCCTCCAACCCACCTTGCACACTTATCACCCCAAATGCTGTTTGATCAGCCTCCCAGCTGATGAGCCCAGATACAAGATCCAGACCCTCAGAACCCCAGGGGGCCAGGTGCGGGCAGAGCCCACAGGCTCATCGCCGCTGACCGGAAGCATTCTCCCAGGTGACAAGCAGGCCTGGTGTAGGTTTAAATGGAAGGATTTGTCTGGACACCACTTTTTACTGCTAAAACTAAGGAAGTTTCAGGCAAAGAAGGACACGTTGTTTATACTACATTCTCCTCCTAGGCTCCCAAATTCCTTTCTCTTTACTGCCACGTAGGCTACAAATAAGATCATTTTGTACTTGTGCCGTGGGAAGATTGGGAAGCACAGATTTAGA
This sequence comes from Anoura caudifer, assembly GCA_004027475.1. Lineage (NCBI taxonomy): Eukaryota > Metazoa > Chordata > Mammalia > Chiroptera > Phyllostomidae > Anoura > Anoura caudifer. The sequence goes on along the minus strand of PVKU01000332.1, from coordinate 125,232 downwards.
GCAGTTCAAACCCTCACTCAAAGACAATCAACAGCTCATGCTGTCAAACGGAGAATTCTCTGGATTTAAACTGATACTCAGAGCTCTTGGTAGTCTGGCCAGGACTCGTGTCCTCTCCAATGGCCTGGTCTCCTGATCCCTCTGCCTTTCCATTCTCTCGATCGTCCCTTGAATGTGTCTTTCCCACTTTCCCTAACTTACCCCTGACATCTCCATGTGGGTGGCTTTACTGTCCCCTTCCTACTAATCCAGAGCTACCCCCAAGGACTCAGTGACTTCAGAGTCCCTTCCCATGCCCACCCTAGTTTTCAGTGAAGTTTGAAAGTTCGATGACCCCCACTCAGGATGATGATTTGGAACACTCATTTGCCAGGAGTCAAGCCCGTGAGATCACCTTTTGTGGTGATGTGTTAAACTCTTATTATTTTGTTCTTCCAAGAGATAGCCTTTCTTTCCCATGTTTGTATCTTATCTGTTCAACAAAATGAAGTCTCTTTGATGGCAGCTATTATACCTTACATTTACATCCTCTGCACACTCAGCAATGCTGTTTCTGATACATTTCTTATACAGAGCAAACATGCAATAAATATATGTTTATACACAACTGATTAATTCTGTCCCCCTCCACCATGTGTGGAACTTAGCAACTCTTCCACACAGATAAATGCTCCAATTTTTTTTCATGTGAGTAAATTGCCTTCTCATTATTCTGCCTCTAGAAACTTAGCTCTCCTTAAATGTCTGGTAGGAGAATCGAACCGGGAGCCAAGTATGAACATTTCCTTACCCTGCGATAAGTTATGGGCAGAGTCACAGTGTGGGAGGGGTTGGGGGGAAGACAGGAAGAAAATACTGTAACAGAAATGCAAAGAAAGCATCCATAAGAAATTTTGGAGAGGCAGAAAGCATTCTGAAAACAGAGAAAGGTGTAGAGCAAAGGGCTTCTCAGGAAAGAGACAGACGAAGCCAAGCTGTCTATATCAGAGGGTGCATGAAAAAACATAGGCACGAAGCCCCAGCATGAATGCCAAGCTCTGCCCAGAGAGGGCAGCCTGCCCACCCCCTCCCGAAGGGAACCCTGGGAGGCCTCACGTGCACGTGTGTGTGTGTGGGGGGTCCTCGTTGCCCAGACAGCATGCAGCCCCTGTTACAGGACTGAAGGCCGGCACAGTGAACCGGTGGAAAATTTCCTTCAGGCTGAACATAATGTCAGCATAAAAAATAGTATTGATCCATTTGCCTTCTGGCCAAAGAGAAATCAACTCAGACAAAGGAAATTAGGCAATAGGTTTAATGTGACTCCAACTGCAGCTGCAAAATAAACCCAATGGAGCCTGACTCTGTTTCCCAAGCTCTCTCTGGTCTGCACAGGCCAATCCTCCGGGAGGCGCTGGAAAGTGCTGCAGGCACGTAAAATCTTTCAAAGAAAATGGCAACTGCCCTCTGGTGTCCAAAGAATGCCCCTGCTAGCAGGATGTGGTGGGAAGTGACTTCCAGGAGCACTGGCAGATTTGGAGGGACCCATGCCACGTGCAGGCCAAGTGCACCCTTGTCACCGAGGACAGAGCGTGCAATCTGCTGCCCAGCAGCACTGAGAGGAAGCTCTGACCTTGAATTAGCAGGAAGCTTGCTCAGCACCTCCAGCTCATCACTCCCCAGGAATATTCGGGGTGGGGCAAAAGTAGGGTTACAGTTGTGAGTACATGGAACACAAAGTTTATTCTTGTATTATTATTCATTATTTATTGCATTATTTTCCATAGGAACTGAAAACCTACATTTGCCCCACCCTGTATATATGTTCAATATTCTTTCATCATATATGATTGTATTCTATATATTCTACAGTCTTCATTCTCAGTTTACATGTGATAGAATCAGGAAATCATGGGTCAACACATCTGTTTGTGCACATGTCTGGGGTGGGTGCCAAGAATCTGTATTTCAGGGACTGAGTATGCAGGTAGAAAACAGAATAGGTACAGATCCAGGTCTAAAGGTGACTGTTTGCTCTGACCGGTGTGGCTCAGTTTTGGTGTCCTCCTCCAAAGCCAAGGGTCACCAGTTCCATTCCTGGTCAGGGCACATGCCTAGGTTGGGGATTCTGTTCCCAACTGGGGAGCCTATGAGGGGCAATCAATCAATGTTTCTCTCCCTCTCTCTCTCTCTCCCTTCCCTTCTCTCTAAAAATAAATAAGTAAAATATTTAAATAATGAAGGTGACTATTCGCTGTGTCACCTCAGGGATGGGAGGGTCCTGAGCCCAAGTTGTCGGACCCCACCCCCGCCCATCCAGCCCCAGCACCACATCCCTCTCTCTCTGGCCGTGAGAGCTAATGGTCTTCACTGGGATGTCAGACTCACACTCCAAGAACAATGACTGCAGCAAAAAGCAAAGCCACCACGTCTGGACCAGCCCTGGCCTTGCCACGCAGGGTGAAGAGTGACACTATGCCTTATTCACGCTTGTCCTTGACTGTCCACTATGGTCTCTGGCACATGGCTAGGGCTCCAGAGATGGTTTTTAATGACAGAATAAACAAATATGAGACAGGTAAAATGTAATATAGACAAATGGAAAGTTTTGCATTTAGTTACAAAAATCAAGCAATTTTATACGTTTCTGCTGGGAAAATTGTTTTTACTATATAATTTTTTAGAATATTTTATTTTATTTTTAGACAGAAGGAAAGCAAGGGAGAAAGAGAGGGAGAGAAATATCGATGTGTGGTTTCCTTTCATGTGCCCCCAACTGGGGACCTGGCCTGCAACCCAGGCATGGGCCCTCACTGGGAATCCAACCAGCAACCTTTTGGTTCGCAGGCTGGCACTCAACCCACTGAACCACACCAGCCAGGGCTCTACTGGGAAAAATTTGACCCCCTTTCACGTAAAACAAATCAGGGCCTAGATGGCTAGCCTAGAGACACTCTCACATATAAGGATGAACACAGTGTCTGAAATAGTGAAAAACTGGAAACAAACTAAATGTCCACCAGCAAAAGAATATGTAATCAATACCACCATGTTCATAAAATAGCATACTATACAGGAGTGAAAATAAATGAAACAAACTAATGCATTTCAACATGGATAAGTACCACAAACACAATAATTGATAAAGTTGTACCATATAGGTACAGTACAATCAATTCATACAAAGCTAAAATAGACACATTTTATATGTGAGTATATACGTGGCTTGGGAATACATCTACATATAGTACAAATAGAAAGAAATGCAGAAATGCGTGGATGTAATAAACATCAAATCCAGGGTGGTTGTTGCGGGGTGGGGAGGAAATGGGATCGGGAATGTTAACAGACCGTGTTAACTGCATTATCCTTTGTACCTTTTGTTTATAGTAAATATTGCCTCTTTTAAAAATTATGAGCATTGTAAATTATTATCTGCCCAAGTGCTCTTCACAGCTGTTGTGTGGACAAGCAGCTGTTGTCTGTAGACCTGGTCATGTTAAAACACAGACAACAGACAGACTATCCAATGCCAGTTTTTAATTATCAAACGAACAAACGGGACTTTAGAGCCTCATGCAATTGCCCGCAGTTCACTGTTTTTAACCTACAGACGGCAAGTTCACGAGATGCATCCTAGGAAAACGTAATAAAGGAAATGCAAAGTTCTACACTTAGTCACCAAAGTAACCAGCCCCACTTGTTTCTGCAGCGGTGGTATGAGAGGCCGAATTGTGTCGAGTTCTGGGACTCCAGTGTCCATAAAACTTGGACAAGTGTATGTCAAGAGAAGGGAGAACAGAAGAGTGGTCGAGACACTGGGGTTCTGCTAACCCTGGACCGAAGGATTTGTTGAGGGATCTAAGAATGCTTAACTGATGATGGGGTGTCTTAATGGGTGCCAATAACCTTGTTCAAATGTTTGAATATGTGAGTGAACAAATAAACAAATGAATGAGTGAATGAATGAATGGACGAAAGGACTTTTGTATGAGAGCATAGATATATTCTGTATAGCTCCAGGGGCCAGACCTGTTAGGAGCTGAAAGAAGGTATTTTTTTAAGTCAACAAGAACATCCTAACAAATACAGTCATCCCAAAAAGGACTGAAAAGTTTGGTTAGCTAGTAAGTTCCCTAAAACTAGCAGTAATCAAGGAAGGTTATAGAGAAGTCAGTTTGGGGACCTGATTGGACTTCATGAGTTTCAAAATCTTGTTTGACTCTTAAGAATCTAAACTTGAGTGGGTATCAGGATCCCATGGAGGGTATATTGAAACCCAGATCCAGGGGCTCCACCCCCAGGGTTTCTGAGGCAGCAAGTCTGGGTGGTGCCTGAGAGTTTGCATTTCTAATAAATTCCCAGATTTTGCTGGTGTTGCTGGCTCAAGGGCCATACTTTGAGAACTTACACCCTTTGGGGAAAAAAAGCCTAAATTAAGGCTTTTAAAAATGTTTTGTGGACTTCCGGCCAAGATGGAGGCATAGGCAGATATACTGTGCCTCTTCTCACAATCAAATTAAGGACAGCAAAGATTTAGAAACAAGAAAACAACCAGAACTCAGAAAATCAAACTGTTTGGAAGTCCAACAAGGATTCCTCCAGACTGGTAAGAGGGGCGGAGTCGCGGCAGGAAAAAGCGGAGGTGCAGACGGGCATGCAGGCAGCAGCGGCTGGCAGCCCCCAGGTGCACAGGCGGCGACTAGCAGACCCCGGGCATGGGGTGGCAACTGTGCGAAACCAGTGAGGCCGCACAAGGCAGCTGGCTGACCGGGTGGTCCCACATTCACGCGCAGATAATCCAGGCAAAGGGGAAGCGGTGAAAGGAACTGGAATCTAAGAGTGAGTAAAGCAACCACCATTATCTCCTCTCAGACCCGCCCCCACATACAGCATCACTACCCAGCGACTGGGCTGTCCCGCCCTGGGGAACACCTGAGGCTCCACCCCTCATACGTAACAGCCGCGACTAGACAAAACAAACAAACAAACAAACAAACAAAAAAAAACCCAGAAATGAAAATGGCTCAAACCAGAGAACAAATCAAAGCCTCAGAACCAATTTATCTAAGCGATGAAGAGATTGCCAACCTATCAGATGCACAATTCAAAACCCTGGTAATTAGGATGCTTACAGAATTGGTTGGTTTTGCTCACAAATTAGATGAAAAAATGAAGGCTACAATAAGTGAAATGAAGAAAGATGCATGGGGAACCAACAGAGATGGGAGGAAAACTGGGACTCAAATCAATGGAGTGGACTAGAAGGAAGAAAGAAACAACCAAAAAAAAAAAACGAGGAAGAAACAAGAATTCAAAAAAAAATGAGGAGAGGCTTAGGAACCTCCAGGACATCTTTAAATGTCCCAACATCCGAATTATAGGGGTACCAGAAGGGTAAGAAGAAGAGCAACCAGTGGAAAACTTATTTGAACAAATAATAAAGGAGAACTTCCCCATTCTGGCAAAGGAAATAGTCTTCCAGGAAGTCCAGGAAACTCAGAGAGTCCCAAAGAAGTTGGACCCGAGGAGGAACACACCAAGGCACATCATAATTACATTACCCAAGGTTCAAATGAAGGAGAGAATTCTAGAAGCAGCAAGGGACAAGGGGACAGTCACCTACAAAGGAGTTCCCATCAGACTGTCATCGGATTTCTCAAAAGAGACCTTACAGGCAAGAAGAGGCTGGAAAGAGGTATTCCAAGTCATGAAAATCAAAGGCCTACATCCAAGATTGCTCTATCCAGCAAAGCTGTCATTTAGAATGGAAGGGAAGATAAAGTGCTTCTCGGATAAGGTCAAGTTAAAGGAGTTCATCATCACCAAGCCCTTATTATATGAAATGTTAAAGGGACTTATCTAAGAAAAAGAAGATAAAAAAATATGAACAGTAAAAAGACAGCAAACTCATAGGTATTAACAACCAGACCTAAAACAAAAGCCAACTAAGCAAACCACTACAACAGGAGCAGAAACACAGAAATGGAGATCACATGGAGGGTTAGCAATAGGGGAGTGGGAAGAGGAGAGAGGGGGACAAGGTACATAGAACAAGTAGCATAGACGGTAGGTAGAAAATAGACAGGGGGAGGGCAAGAATAGTGTGGGAAATGTAGAAGCTAAAGAACTTATGACACATGGGCATGAACTAAAGGGGGGAATGTGGGTGGGAGGGGGTGTGCAGGGTAGAGGGTAATGAAGGGGGGAAAATGGGACAACTGTAATAGCATAATCAATAAAATATAATTTTTAAAAAAATGTTTTGTTTGGGCCTTTGCAAAATACTGTCCTCCCATGAATTACTCCCTGCCTCCAAATACACTTCCGCTGTGATCCTCTTCTGAAGGGGAGGCTGAGGTTCACTGGCTTTCTCCAAAGGCTCAGCAGGAAGCCCCTGCTCTTGGCCATGCTTTAAGAATGTAAAGACCCTGGGATTCTTCTCAGGTACTGCCATTAAATTTCCCTTGATTCATTTTCATGCTGTCTTTTGTTTCCTCCATAACCAAGGGCCCATGTCTTTAAGATAATTAGGAGTGAGTCTGCAGCTAATGAACAGTTATTTGACCACGAAACAATCCAACCTGGATTAAACGCCATTCGTGGCCAGGTCTGGAGATGCTACTCACCACTGACACTGAAATGCCCCTTTGTCAAGCATTGCTCTGGGGAAGGAGAGGCAGGAGGGCCAAGAATTCTTTTCTTTTGAATTCAAAGGAGAAAAATGTAAAATCTGGATCTTGAACTAGTTCCAGAAGCAGATAAACAAAGCCCAATCAAAATTGTTAAATCACACATTTGTTTATTGGCCCAAGACTATTAATGTCTGGTTTATTCACTCAACAAATAATTATTGAGCTCCTATATGGAGCTGGCACTGTTTTGGAATCTAGGAATACAGCTATAAGTAAGACAGGCAGATGCCAAACCCAGAAAAATATGTATGTCAGGTAGGAAACAAAATATAGCAGGTGCTTAGTTAGAAAACCCATGCCTTTCACACAACCACCTCCCCCTAGTGCTTATTTTTTGCCTGGATCCTAATGCTCAAAATAAAATGCGCTTCCCCTGGCAGAGGCAAATGATTAATGATAGAATGGGTCACTGTGATCTGTTCCTAAGAAGCTTTCCTTTCATAATTTGAAAGAAAATTGCAGCCATTAGTAGTGAAGTCACTGGAAACCATTTCTAGTTCACTGAAAAGGTTCAGTTGCCTAAGAACACGTTTAAATAAACAACCTGGAATAAAGAGTGGTTACATTTTTACCCAGATGTAATTAGCAAAGCTAGCTCTTTTCATGCATGGTCCAAAACTTTTCCGAAGCAATGTCTTCTGAAGGCCACAAAATGAATCTTAGGTGGTTTGTTGTAATAGTTTCACTGCAAATACTTTTTCTTTTTTTATAAAAATATTTTATTTATTTTTAGAGAGAGGGGAAGGGAGGGGGAAAGAGAGGGAGAGAAACATCAATGTGTGGTTGCCTATAGTGTGCCCCATACTGGGGACCTGGCCCACAACCCAGGCATGTACCCTGACTGGGAATTGAACCGGAGACCCTTTGGTTCACAGGCCAGCACTCAATCCACTGAACCACACCAGCCAGGGCTGCAAATACTTTTTCAAAGGAGTCAACTCTTGGGCCATGTAAGAGTTCTGATTATATCAGATTATCTTAGCCAAAAGAAACAATCCAAAATTCTCCACTTTAGCCATTCTTGGTGAAAATTGGACGGTGCCAGAAACACAAGAGATGGAGCTTTCATCTGAAATTCAATTCTAGTACCCTTTGTTCATGTCTGAATTAAGTCATTACTGCAAGGACTTTTGAGTCACAACTTTGGCTAAGAACAGCTCTCACTTACTTGCTAATTTGACCTCCTACTGCCACTGACCACGTACTACTACTTACTGACCTCCTACTACTACTAACTGGGCCCTTACAGCATGCCAGGCACCACTGAACATTAATTACGTACCAAGCATTTTAGTTGTTTCCATTTCTGTTACCGCACCAAGCATTTTATGTACACTATCGTAAACATCCACCACAATGGTATGAAATCAATACCATCATCATCCCTGTCCTACTGAAAGATAAAGAAACTGAAATCCAAAAAATGAAATAAGCTCCCCAGGTTCACATCCAGCGAGCAAGTGGCAGAGCAGAAAATCAACCCCAAAGCCTTTCTCTTTACACCAGTGTTCTGCTCCTGCCCCTGGCAGCCAAGCTGATGGGCTACATTTGGGGTGGATTAGCAACAATACGTATTATTCCTCAAGATACTTTGCTGTCATCTGCCAGAAAACTGTCATAATTACTGTGTAAATCTACAGTGCCTACCATGTGATGGGTGCCCCCGAAGCTGTGCAAAAGCACAACCTGGAAACCTTAACTTGGTGCCATGTTGCCTCCATGGATGGGGACGACGTGGCATGGTGAAACATCTCCGCACAGATTCTCTGCATTCCACCATGCACTTGGTACTCGGCCTGGATGGGCCACCCTCCTTCCGTGCAGTGTGCACTGGGAGTGTGTGGGTTTGGGGTCTGGGAGGAGATAGGTGTAAACACTCTCAGAAACAGACATTAAAGGCAAAGTCTTCAGGCTCAGCAACTTTTATTAGCAGAAACGGCTGCTGCGTTTACTTGCGTGCATGTGAGTGTGTGCCAGTGTGTGTGTGTGTGCATATGCTTCTTTTGTGGGGGAGGAAAGTTATAGTGTATCAATTAGGCAAAGGAGGCACAATGTGCAACTTCAAGGGAAAATGCCCAGAAGCATCTGTGAAATAGTCACTGCTAATACACTTAAAATAATAAGCCACAATCACCACCATTTACCAAAGGACACCTTGGTCTTGATTTCTGTTTCCCTACACCCCACAATCCCCATGACCCAAGGGTGAACTAGTTACTCTTCCCCTGTGTTCTTTCACACACAAGGCCCCTTCTGAACTCCAGAGGGGCCCTTTCATAAGCTGCGAGCTATTCCTCTTCGCTGAATGTAAAGTTAAATTCATTTATCTCTCTCTTCAATGAAAAAAGGAAGGAAATTAAGCACAAAAGATGGCAGAGTGCCTTGAGAATGGTGCATTCAAAGTCAAAGCCGGCTATAATTGAGTTTAAAAAAATAAGTGAAAATAACTGTGAGTAAAATGTGCCTGCTCTGCAGAATACACTATGGCTAAAAGTCTTCATTAAATGTTCCAATGCACACAATGTGTTAGCTGTGTGTTTGTGTGCCTGAGATTCTGTGAGATATCCTGGAGCTCATAAATACTGGAAATGGACAGTTGCCATAGTAACTAAGTGCTATTTAATGAATACTGAAGAACTGAAGCTCACAGGATAGTCTTAAATTGCCAGAACATGAGTTACTGCTGCTGCTACGGGCTTGCAAGTAACTCAAATGCCATCCTCTCTAATAAGGTATTCAACAAGCTGGCCAATCTGACCAGCCTCTGCCTCGACCACATGTTATCACAAGATTCTGTCTTGATGCTGCATGAAAACCATACCCCCGATTTATTCCCCTTGTTTCTAAGTACCAAGATATTCTACAGAAATGTTTAGATAAGGAAAGTGTCCTTAAATTTGAACCTTTGACCCAAGTAGTGAAGTGTTAGGACATGTAACCTCTGTAGCATGCAACAGACAGGCACGGGCTCAATGAGCCGTCATGCCGAACAGCAGACTCCCTGTACTTCTAAAAAGGTGAACGCTCCGTTTGCACCCAGTGCAGCTTGTTTTTATTGTGCAATGACGCAGAAGAGCTACTGCAGCTGATTTTTGCAGGAACTTTTTACAGGCTAGTAATGCCTTAGGTAATCTTTCATCTGGATGCGCAAACCTCTCCACTGACTCCCACTCCCAGTTCTCCCTCATCATCCATCACCACGTGTCAGGTTTCTCACCGGGGGATCATCCATCTTTTTACAGGTTTGGAAGGAAAAGAACAGGGCTGCACTGCTTTCCTTTCCCTTGATCTCCCTCAGTAACTTCAATGCAGTTCCCTTGTAAGGCTACAGATGGTGTTGCAAGCATACTTATTTCTACATGCCATTAATAAGTAATGAGAATTTTTTTAAATGAAAACATCTATGTATCACAAAGCCAGAAATCATTAGCAAATGCATCCATTCTCCAGAGGCTGGTTGGTTCTTGCATAACCAGCAGCTCTAATGGCCTGGCTGGCACTCGAGCTCAGTGTGGGCTGTGGGCTCCCCCTTCAGGCTCTTGGGTGAAATGCGTGTTGCTCGCATTTGTGATACTAGCTAGTCAGCTGGGCGATTGTTTTTGCTAAAGCGTTGCAGGGAATTTCGAAGGGAAATCTTGGTCAACCTCTCATGGTGTGGCCGGACAGAAAACTTTCACATAACCAGCCTTAAGCTAATATTAAAATCAGGTAGGTAAAATAAACGGGAATATCTTATGAGAAAAAAATCCTGTTGATATATCCATTCACTAATTTGATTAAACAATGCTTCTTCATTAGATCAGCTCTGTTTAAAATCTTAACAAACAAAATTAAAGTTGGAGATGGGCAACTCACGACCTCCTCACCATCCCACTCCCTTGCATAGTCTGAACCTGTTCTCTTTCATTTAATCCCTAGCCTTAACTGCTTTCCCCCAAACCTTTCTATCCGCGCCTCAGTTTCCCTCTCCTGCATGTTGAGTCTTTGACTCTCAGGGCCAGACATCTCACTCACTGTTCTCTCTAAATTGGTCCTATGAGGATGCCTGTGCTGATAAAAGAACGATCTTTCTTCTTTGAACGTCAGTGGTGTCGTCTTTCTGCCTCTCACGTGATAGTCTTAACGCATTCCTTAGACTGAGAGAGCCTTTGACCTTATGCCTCATCTCCTCTCCCTACACCGACTGTCAGCTTCCTCAACGCAGGCCCTGGCTCAGGTATACCATGGCCCTCACACCTGGCCACAGGGGTGCCCCAGCGCTGACTCAGTGTGTGAGTTAAGGAACCCAGGAAGCCGGCTCTCTTTTAACTTCATTTTCTCCCTTACTAGAGCTGCTTAACAAGCTAATTGTTCCCCAACCTCAAAAATGGAGCGGACACAAAGAAAATAAGTCAGTGTGGCCAGCCTTCTTCTCCTTGGAAAACCCACTCAATTTATATTCCTCTTCATCTATTCTTTCTTGCAACATCATTTATTGATGACTTGCAATAAATTAAAAGCAGGAGATGAGAAAATACTTTTCTTACTTTCCCCTCATCATAACTGGTGTTGAACAAAAGCTTTCAAATTCTCCTTTATGCCATTTCTTTATTTTTCCCATTTTACTAAGGCGCATTTGACATGTGACATTGTGTGAGTTTCAGGTGTACAACGTGTTGATTTGATAACACTTATATATAGCAAAATAATTACCACCATAGCTGGCTCACACTTTCATCATGTCACATAATTACCATTTCTTTTTTGGTGAGAACACTTAATAAAGATCTACTCTCTTAGCAACTTTCACATATATGAAAGAATTTATGTCATTTCTTTAGCACATCATTCTTCTGTGTGGTGAGGGAGGCTGGACCCATCCCAGCAACCCATTCCATGCTGATTAGGCTTGTGCTCTGGGCTGGATTGGGCCAGACCTTGGAGATATGGGATTAATTAAAGCATAAAACTGAAGCACAATTCCCCACTCCTTAACTGTGGCCTGCACATAGTGATTTCCTTCTAAAAAGTGCAACCTCATGGGAAGGGGAAGAGAGGAGCAATGGTACAGTGGAGGGACCTGGCAAACTCAACCCCGGCCAGCAGGTCCGGCCAACATCAGCAGTGGGATGTCACGGTGACAGCGTGCACCATGCAACAGCTGCAATGAAAGAGTATTGTACCTCTCTGGTCTTGCTCTTCAAACCCACAACCCAAGGCTACTAATGAGGAAAAGACATCAGAAAAATCATCAGGAAAGACAGAGGGGCATCCTTCAAAATACCTGACCATTACTCCTCAAAATGGTCAAGGTCATCAAAGACAAAAAAAAGTCAGAAGAACTGTCACAGACCACAGAGAGGAGCCTAAGGAAACACAACTAAGGTAATGTGGCATCCCAAGTGGATCCTGAAGTGGGAAAAGGAACACTAGGCAAAAACTAAAGAAATTTTGCCCTGGCCAAGTTGCCCAGTTAGTTGGACCATCATCTCGTACACCAAAAGTTCGAGGGTTTGATTCCTGGTCATGGCACATACCCAGGTTGCTGGTTTGATCTCCCTTTGGGGTGCATGTGGGAGACAACCAATCGATGTTTCTCTCTCTCTCTCTCTCTCTCTCTCTCTCTCTCTCTCTCTCTCTCTCTCATCAATAAAATATCCTTGGGTAAGGATTTAAAAATCTAAAGAAATTTCAGTAAGGTATGGACTCTGGTTAATAATAACATATCTCCATGGTCCATCAACTGTACTGCACCTGTAAGGTGAGAGAACAATGGAGACTGAGCGTGGGGTATATGAGAGCTTGAAACTATCTTTGCAACTTTCCCGTGACTTTAAATCTGGTCTAAAATAGAACACTTTTTTTTTTTAATGGGATTAAACTTAAAGAATGATAATGAGAGACAAAAACACTGAGTAAAGACTGTGGAACAAGCATAAGATTTCCCTCATGTGGAATCTAATGACAGAATGAACTAACAAGCAAACTAGAGACAGACTCATAGGTAGAGAGCAGGCTGATGGTTGGGGGAGAAGCTTGGGAGGGGTGTGGAGTGCTTGAGCAAAAAAGAAAGAAAAAAGAGAAAGACACGGACAACTGTGTGGCGATTGCAGGGCATGAGGTGGGAGGTAGAGGAGGGTATGGGGGAGGATAAATGGTGATGGAAGGAAACTTGACTTGAGGTAGTGAACACACGGTACAGTGTACAAATGATATGCTGTAGAACTGTGCACCCGAAACCTATATGATTTTGTTAGCCAGTGTCACCCCAATAAATTCAATAAAAGAAAGAAAGAAAGAAAGAAAGAAAGAAAGAAAGAAAGAAAGAAAGAAAGAAAGAAAGAAAGAAAAAACGGCGGCACAGTATTGTAAGTGGTGTGCAGCAGTCAACAGAAGTCAGTCTGCGAGGTGAGAGGGGCTGGCTGTGAGGTGGTGGGGTGGCGTCTGAGGCAGTGGGGTGTGGTGGGCAATGTGTGTGCAGTGAGACGAGGCTGAACGTACTGCTGCACACCAGAAAGGTCCTCGTTGGGGTCCGCAGCGCCCACATTGGTCAGGAACAGCCTGCCCAGATGAGCAGCTTTCTTATAACCACCACCAACAGAGAGAGTTGGCCCTGTGATCAACCTGGATAAGGAACTAGCACCCAGTGTCTGCAAAATTCTCTCTTCAGTATGAACCATGACAAAGGCGCTTTCTCCTTGTTCAAACATTCTTTCAGATTCATTATTCTACAAAGCCTCCTTGTCAACCGCTCCTTCTCTCTTGTTTCCTGCAGTCTGCAATTTTCACACTGAAAAGGATGAATAACCACAGTGAAACAAATTCCGATGGTGGCTTAGGGAAAATTCTTAAATTGAAGGGTTAGAGAAGCAAGAAATGGAATAACTCCAATCCAAAGGGGATTAAATTATTTTAATGTATTCTGCCAAGTAAACATAGTGTTTCCTCATTTTTCAAAAAAGAAAAAGTTTAAAATAAAGAAAAGAAAAACAAAAAGGTTTTCAGCTTTTTTTAAAAGAACACCAGGGCCAGAGAAATACAACACTATGGTTCACCTGCCTCCCTGGTTGGCACAGGCAAAGCAGCTCAGAACACCTGGAAATGAAAATGAGCTGCAAAGAGTGACACCAGTCAAACTAGATGAAGAGAAAGAACCATAATAACACCTGGCTTGGGTACCCCTTTCAAAGCATCTCCACATGTATTATCTCATGAGATTCTAAGAGAAACATAAAGTAGGCAGAACGACTATTCATAGTCCCGTTTTACCCATGAGACAGGGGGCGTGCAGAGACCTTAAGTGACCTGCGTGGCTCTCCCCCTCCTCGGCAGCGCTGGGGCTGGGCTGGAACGGCACGTCAGGCCCTCGGCTGTGCCGGCTTCCGTTGTGCACCTAGGTGCACACGACCAGCAGGCGTAGGGGGAGAAGAGTTGGTGCTGATAATTAAATGCCAGTATGGGACTTCACCCCAAAAGACACATAAATGAACATGTCAGTGCTTAGTTTTCTGTTATCATTACTGTTATAAGGACAGATATTATGTAAGAAATATCAAAGAACTGATGAGAGAAATAGAAAGAAACTTAAAAACACAAAAGCTTTGCAGTTTGACCTTAAATTGGTTATTCTTAGACTAGAAGCAAGGGGAATTAAGCAGGTAATATATAGATCTTTAAAAATTAAACTAAAACATCTGGTTTCATTATGTGCTATTCAGAAACAACTGAACAGGAAAGGAAAGACAAACAATGTTATAGAAACCGGTAGCTAACACATGAGAAAGTGGTCTAAATTTATATCCTCAACAAACATGACTCAAGGGGACATAATCACAGCCTATAAATGTGTTCCAAGAAACAATATATGTGGTGAATAAAGTAAGTGAATTATGCATAACCTTAGGTCCAGGTCATTTCTCTTTGTCCAGCTATCTACGGAAGGCAGCGCTTTACACCTGAGCCACGGCCGTCCCCAGAAATTAAGACAGCCGAGGAGAACTTAAGGCTGGGGGCTGCCGGAGACACCCAGGTGCTGGGTTAAAGGAGAACCACAGGGAAGGGCCTCCCGTGCTCTCCACATGGAGAATTAGATGGTGATATACTCACATCTTTCACTAGAGTATTTATATTTCTCCCTTACCTTTGAAGGGGAGTGATAAAAAATAGAATCAAATCCAAAAAAGCTTCTGGTTACTGGACTACTTGATGGAAAGAAAAAACAGACCATGAACAATCAAGTACGAGATGCTGCAAAGTGCTCTGCTTTGGCGTCAGGAGACAGCATGGCACCGAAACTCATGAAAAGCAGACGAGTTTGCAAAGTCAAAGACCCTGGATCAGGGTTCCGATCTCAAAGCCATCACTCCTTGCTGTGCTCCAGTGTCCTCATGGCCACAAGGTGATCGTGATTGTCTTACCTTGTAAATCACAGTCTAGGCACCAAAGCATTTTTAAGACGATTGAGAGCTTCACACAGGCAAATTATTACTCATTATAACCATTATTATGACTCTCTCAGATGCTATGCTTCAAAAACACCATTTTCCACAAATCTTCTTCCACATGACAGTTTTCTCCCATTTAAAATTTCCTAGATTTTCTGATTCAGTCTCATGAGCTCTTTGAACCACCAGGCATTTCAAAAGACCTATCTGGTCCCAGCACTTGCAGCAGCCTAAACTGTTTGAGTTGCAGCAGAAACGACCTTGGGCAGACTTGCAGTGTAAAGTAGCCCTGGCAGAGTGACCTTGAAAACATCAGGAGCTTTCTCACCACAGCGTGCTCAGTTCACCCACAGACCAATCCAAATCCCAGCCATTTTTTTCCATTGTCTTTCCAAGGACAATTTTTCTAGCCTTGTAGAGAACCTACCTGTATTTTGCTTGAGACCATTTTTTTTTTATTGCTTTTAGAGAGAGAGGAAGACAGCAACATCGATGTGAGAGAAATATCGATTGGCTGACTCCCGTATGCGCTGGGGCTGGGAATCAAACCTGAAACCTGGGTATGTGCCCTGACCTAGAATCAAACCTGCAATGCTTCAGTTGTGGGAGGGCGCTCCAACCAACTGAATGACACATTCATTTCTTACTCAGGGAGAGAGGTTGGAATCTTTGGACAACCAGATATTTGGTCCTTAAATGGGCAATGGTTCCTCATTCACATAACAAAGACTCAGAGTTGTGCCTTGTTGGTATCTTATGTAAATAAGATGTTCACACCACCTTTTACTACGTTGCTTGGATCCTAAATGAGCAATGAAGCGATAACATTTCACTAAAAGCTGCTCGCAAGGACCAAGGGCTGCCAGCCATGAACTGGTCCCTGAGTGGGGACATGGAGTGTCAGAGGAGAGTGGAGAGGTGGAGCGTGTCCAGCTCAATGACACGAATATTTTCTAGGGGAATCTTTGGGGTTTGTTTCTAAGCTCATACAATGGCAGCATAATGTTCTCAGACGGCCTTCTTTTCCCCAGCGCATACCCCAGGGGCATTTCAATTGAAATTGGGTCTTTGTGATATAACACCATCCCCCCGGAAATGACAGACTTTTGCTTCTTACTACAGTGAAAAATCTAATGGACTTTGAAACAATACCTCTACATGCATGCACACATAATATGTGAAAGTATTTGGAATTTTCTCCATTACAACTGCAAAGTTTATTTTAAAAACACAAATCAGGATGCAGGTGTTGTCTGGGCTGACATGCTATGAGGAGAAATTAGCAGAGCTTCAGCCCCTACTAAACGCATTCCTGAGTTGGAATTTGCCAGACCTGCAATATTAACATAGAATTATGGAAATTGGAAACAAAAAGCTGGAGTCTACTGGGAACGATAGGCTCGAGATGAACTCAACTGGAAAATTTGGCTAACTGAAAGTGACATCCTTTGTGCTGAAATTTTTCTATCTGAAAGCTTTAAAGAGGCTGTAATTATTTTGAGTTTTCAGTTCAGTCCTTTCAGACTAAGCCTTTTATTTTCTTCATTTCTCTGCACCTTTCCTCCATGTGAATGCAGGTGCTTGCCAAGCGCTGAAGTGGTAAATTCAAGCTGGTTTTATACATACACCTATTTTCAGGGAACGGAAAGCAACACAACTTTTGCATCTTCTATGCCAAGAGAAACAAAGGAATATTTGTACATCAAAAGCTTTATATTGTGCACAGCCTCAAAATTCCTGAGCCTGGCTAAATAAATCACCTAATGAGAAATGGCTGATTAAGGCCAATGCATAATTTCTTGGCACGTTAGTACTTTTTCTGTTGCATGAATCCAAGAAATGCAAGAACTTAGACTTACCTTGTAGCTTTTGGGTCCCAAATCACAATGTCAGCATCTGATCCTACAGCTATTCTTCCTTTTCTTGGATAGAGATTAAAGATTTTAGCTGCGTTTGTGCTGGTAACCGCCACAAATCGGTTTTCATCCATTTTACCACTGTGCTGCAAAACCATTCAAGGAAGAAAATACATTTGTTCTAATGATCAACACTTTAAAATCTGTCAATCAAAGTACAAAACGTGTATCTCTGAGAACCAAACAGAACTGCATGTAATTTCTTTTAAAAAAAGTTTTTATCCTCACACAAGGATATGCTCATTGATTTTAGAGAGAGGCCAAGGGAGGGAGAGAGAGAGGGAGGAACATCAGTGCCAGAGAGAAACATTGATCGGTGGCCTCTTTTAAAAAATACTCACCTTAAAAAAAATGTCCACTATTTTTTCATCCTTCCCAGAATCACACAGACAACAGCTAAATGGTAGCAATGGTATTTCCAATTCTCATTTCAAGTTTACCACCACCACCTACTACACTTATGACCTGGCTTATTTATTGCAGACCCAAGATGCATGAGTGATCGATCATTCAGACACTGGATGGAATATTATAGAGTTGAGGTAAGACAGACCATTAAATCAGGTGGCAACACTTTTTAAAAGAGAAAGAATCAGCTCAAGAGTTTCCATTTTGTGAAATTAACTACATGATTTGACAAACATGGGCAGTCTAGCACAAAAGATTTTTAAATGGACAGACATTGGAGGGCTGTGATCCCACTAAAATTATTATTATTATTATTATTATTATTATTATTTTGACGTTGGGAGTTTATCTCCACAGACATGTATAGGGTAAAAGCATCCTTAAGGTTTATTTCATTATCAAAGCATCCTTATTTAAAATAGAATTAAGAACTGTATCCTGAAACTAATATTCCCATAAATATATCATCTTAAGTTTCAGAAGATAACACTGGCCTTGGCTGTTGTGGCTCATGGAATGAGTGCCAACTTGTAAACTGAAAGGTTGCCAGTTTGATTCCCATTCAGGGCACATGCCTGGGTTACAGGGCCAGGTCTCCAGCTGGGAGTATGTGAGAGGCAACCAATTCAGGGGTCTCTAAACTTTTGTCATCTCTGCACCACACTGGAAGAAGAAGAGTTTCTTGGGCCACACATTAAATTCATTGTGACATGTGATCACAAAAAATCTCATAATGTTTTAAGTAAATTTACAATTTTGTGTTGGGCCACACTCACAGCCATCCTGGGCTGCACGCGGCCCACGGGCCACAGGTTGGATGCCTCTGCCAGATAGATGTTTCTCTTGTACATCGATGTTTCTCTCCAGTTCTTTCTTTCTCCCATCCCCTCTCTCTAAAAATAAATAAATACATAATTAAATACAATCTTTTAAAAAATATTAAAAAACAAAAGAAAAAAGAAAATAACATTGTTTTTTGTGTTATTAAGAAATATTTAATTACTTTAGAGCCATTTACATACTTAGGAAATGCAAGATATTATGAAAATCTGTTGTAATGAAGATACTCATCACAATAACACAAGTTTGAAGAGAAAAGATGGACTGTTACCAAGAAAATCTCAGAAAAAAGAAAGGAAGAGAAGTCATCTGGGATGGTTAGAGCTAGGGTAGAAGACAAGGGGTGAAAAGGATTATTACTAGAAGACAGCTATAGAGATGTTTTAAAGATATATATATATATAAATATATATATACAATGAAAGGGTTTAGGGAGGAAAGTAGCAAGAGCACACCTTCATTTCTGAAAGGCAACTCTGGTCCTGGGGCAGAGGCTAGATTGCAGCAAGAAAGACTCGAGGCCAGGGTACCAGCTGCGGAGACGACTGCAGTCGTCCACACGACAGATGAGGTAGAGTGGCAGACGTGGAGGTGGAAATGAGGAGGCATTGTGGAATAAAATTGACGAGAGCTGGCTAGTGACTAGAGTTAGAAGTACGTGGTATGTGTAGGGGATTCTGAGGAAGGAGACAAGATTGACGTGTCACCTGGGGGGGGTGCTAGGAGATGGGTGCAAACAGTGTGGTAACGGGGACCCTCCAGTCTAACGGGCAGACATCTCCTGCTAACCTTTCCAACCGCCCAGGTCAACTGGCCAGACAGTTAATGTATGAACATTTAGGTATTTGATTGTTCTCCATCCTCAGGGAGACATTTTTAAATCATGAGACTTTTAAGAATCTTTTTCTAGACTTTAAATTTTTACTTATGCGCCCTCATACAACTGTTTTAAAAATAGGATACCACAGTTCTTAAAAAGGGACATCTACAAAGATTTCATGAAAAGGGAGTATAAACAGAATAAAATTCCTTCATGTATTTTCAATCATTCCAAGACTTTATATCGATGACACACAAGGGGCTGGGATTCAAGAACATGAGAAACCAAAGGCTTCAAAAATCTACGCTGACACCCAGTCTGAAGTTGTCTCCTAACACGTGCAGAATGGTGCAATGCGTCCTCCAAACCAAACCATGCAGAAAAGACAATTGTGTCTTATTATTGTCCTGGGGCATAGGGTGGTGGTGATGATGGTGTGGGGTCCCAGTCTCCACCGCAGTAAAAGCCACCGAAAAGCTTCTCTATGAAGGTTTAAGGCACACTCATCCTAAGACAGACTTGATCTGGGACAAAGGGGCAGGCAGAGCAGGCTGGATCTTATGAAACTCACCACGCCTTTTTCCCATATTACTGACATCCGGTCCTCCACACCATTCACCCCATTAGGAATCTTAGTAAAATCATCTTTCCCAAGAGCTTTCTGGCAGGTGTTGAAGGTGCAGTGGTCCGTCCCTGTGGTGGTGAGATCACCACTGTGAAAGAAAAACACACCAGAGTGACAGGAGTGAGCGGGCAGAGTAGGTCGGGAGGAGACCACCCTAACCTCCCCTAACCTCCTGACCCCTTCGCAGCTGAGGGTAGGAAACTGCAATGGAAGAGGAGTGCTTTTTCCAGGACACATTTCACCCACCCCCATCCCTAGTCTAGGAAGCACTTTTGGAAAATACTTTTACAAGAGGCATGATGATACATTCTAGGCTCACTCTCGTTACTTACAGGTTCTGTGATTACAAGTTTGTCCGATGTTCAATTTCTCATCTAGAAATTGATAATTATATGTACTTGATAACAATTACGTCAGGGTCGTTGGCAG
The DNA here is from genome assembly GCA_004027475.1 of Anoura caudifer. Taxonomy (NCBI): domain Eukaryota; kingdom Metazoa; phylum Chordata; class Mammalia; order Chiroptera; family Phyllostomidae; genus Anoura; species Anoura caudifer. The sequence continues at coordinate 105,097 of PVKU01000332.1, read as the reverse complement.
TAACTCAAGTGAGAATTCCCTGTGAGGAGAGCACTGTACAGAGGCGAGCCGTGGGGGTCCGCATGAACAGAGGCAAGGCCTCCAGGGCAGCCCCTGGCAGCTGGGAACCCTGAGGGGAGCAGAGGTGTGACCCTGGCTGGGGATGTTGACATGACGGGTGACAGGAATCCTGCTTTGACCTCTGAATAATCTTGAGGATGTAGGAGTGTGAAGGAAGGAGGAAGGAGGCTGATGGAAAGGGCAAGTGAATTCTCGTACAGTCTGTTGTGAAAAACGCTGTTAACTCGGATCTGGGAATCTGTGAATGGGGAGTGACAGGATATCCATGAATGGTGTAATTCTCAAAAAAAAAAAAAAAAAAGATCATGATATCCCAGACAGTAATGTCTCTGAAAATAGTTTGGATGGCCTTTCGTGGGGATTAATTACTTAAGGGTAGGATTTTGCCTCTCCCCCTGCAGTGACTCTGCCCTCCATTACAACCTAGTATACCTGGACAACAGGTGCCTATGGCTCCCAGGTTATATCGGCACAGAAAGTAGTTCAAGAACATTCTGAATGATAAAAATAAAGCATAACAAAGAGACCTGAATCTAGGTGGCAAGAGATAGAAAAGACCAGGGGAAAAATCAGAAGAGAGAAAAGTTTCAGTAAAAAGAATCTGATTTCTTTAGCTCCAGGAGAGATTTTTGACAATATATCATAAGATAATTAAGCCAATGCTTTTCGGTTTCCACATGAGGGACGTGCCCAGAGCTTGTCAGGGCAAGGAGAACAGAATACTGGCAAGTCAAGATCTCCTACACTCAAACCTGAGGCTCAGAAAGCACCTTGTTTTGGCAAAACACTTCATGATCATCTGCTAAATGATTACTTAGCCAATAGATTCATGAGGTAGTCAGGCGTGGAAGGGTCCGGTCTCAGGGGCGGTCCCATAACGTGGTGGGCTGCATGGCACCAGTCTCTACTCCAGTAGTGTGTGCCGTCGGTGCCCAGGCTTGCAGCGATGGGCTCTCCATAGACCACCTGCCCTGGGAAGTTAGAGGAAGTGTTCAGCGCCTTAGTTTGCTCTTAAAATATAGAACCATTTGACACACACATAAATATTGGTCTTTTCTGTCTTTATAAAGGATAATATGAATCCCAAACCTTTTGTGAGTAGGATTTAAAAACAAAAACTACTTTTTCACTATGTTCCAATGTGCGTTGCATGTTAAGGTAGTTGATTGTCCCCACTCACTGACAGCAGACTTGGCCCAATGGTTTACTTTGGATGATTAAACATGAATGGAAGTGACGTGTGCTGCTTCCAAGCAGGGGTTGTTAGAACCACCATAAGTTCTTTCATCCCCATTTTCCCTCTGTCATGAGACCAGCCAAGCCTGCCCCTTCAGCTGTGTCTCAGACTCAAGAGAATATGGAGCGGAGGTGGAGCCAACCCCTGATGGGCACGAGCGTGAACAAGAAATGAGTCTCTGTAGTCGTCAGCCAACACCGTTGCAGTCACTTGTTACTGCAGTGTAACCTGGCAAAAGCTGGCTGACACATGTGCCATTCTAATAGAATTTTCTCAAAACCCTATGTGGGCAATGCTATTATTATCTCCATTAAAAGATGAGGGTAGAGCTTGTGGGGTTAAATCACTTCTCTACATTACATTACATGCACGCGATTTAGATCCAGTGGAGGAGGTAGGACTTGAGACTGGGCTATTTGACTCCAGCCGCCCTAACTTCTGTGCTATGCTGTCCTGACGACAATCATCATACGGTCATGTGGAGTTCAACCTCAGTATCTCTGTTGCAAGTAGGTCATATTTTCCCACCCTTAAGAAAAAGAAAAAAAACTTCCTCTTAAAACATGTAAGTAAAAGAACACTCAGATAAAATTGTAGCCAGAAATGCATATTTAAAAAATCATGCAAATGAGGCCATCAAAAACACACACAATGTTAGAAAAGTTAATAGTGCAAGTGAATTTGAATTTAAAATCAGAATCCCATCTCTGATTAGCATTTGTCAGAATAACATATTCCCTGGCATCCACCCGATCACATCTAAGCAATCACAAAGGGGCGTGCACAGCAAAGAGAGACTGGCGTACCAAATTAGTTCACTCTAGTTAATCAGATGCCAGATTTTAGTTAAAATCCTGATATATGACTGTGATTAACTGATTTCCACAGGGAGTACCGACAGTGGATGGCCACCAGCTGCCTGAGTCATCTTAAATTGGAAATGTAGCACCCTATTACCCCCAGATCATTTCTCCCTCAGACTAGCCACTGTCCTCTAGCAGGTCTAGGAATCTGAAAAGCCAGGAAAGCAAGGCCTATTGAAGCCTAACAAACGTTGCTTCTTAAGTAGCCAAGTATCAGACCGTGGTCAATAAAAGTCACCCCCAGGGACTCAGCCAAGGCTAAGACCCTTCGCTTTCATGATACACACCCATTAAGCCAACGCCATCCCCCTCCTGCTTGTTACTGTCCTAGACCTGAAAAGGGGAAATATTCTCAAAAAGAAAATCTCTTTCTGGTGTGTAGAAAGAGAAGTCGTTCTTCATATAAACTATGATGTAATGTGTTAATTATTGGCAAGATAACAGGATGGACACTATTTTATTTGCAGGTACGAAGAGGCCTTTCTATCCCAAGAGAACCTCTGACAGACACTCCGACAATGAGAAACTCAGAGACTTGATCAGCAATCACTTTGCAACCTGCTGGCTCAGGAGTTTCCATGGTGCTTTGTCATAGAGGAAAGGTCCTTATCACACATTCTATTCCATCATTTGGCCCATCAAGGTGATACGGAATACTGTTCCAAAAGTTCTACCATTTTAATAGCACTAAGGAAAAATGAAAAGTGTCAGCATCTACCAGGACCCTGCCAGGACTTTTGTGAAGCCAGATAACAGGCAATTTCATCAGAAGGGCTTCACTTCTTTAAAATGTGACAGACGCTCTTTGGTATATGCCAAAAGCTCTTCGTTAGCTAGGCTATTTTTAACGATCTCTCCATTAAGCATCTGTAAATACCAAAAAAATGAAAAATGAAAGAGTAAAAATTCTTAACGGCTCTTCTCCTTTTTAACAATGGATCTAAGATATTTTCAAAGGACTAAACAGCATTCAAGAGGTAAAAAAGGTAAAGAAAAGAAAGGGCTTGGATAATCCATAAATTAGAGACTCAGACTAGACAATTCTGCACAATTGTGGGTTCTGTTAGATTTGGGCTAAAAACAATGTCATAGTAAAGATAGCTAATATATGTATAGCACTCCATAGTTTGCAAATACAGTTTGAAGGTCATACATCTCACCTGACCTTCCTGGCAACCCTCATGCTGCTTTGACAATCCACTGACTCAATGAGACTAACTAAATTGCCCAAGACACTGGGGTAGTAAGTGGCGCACCAGAATTAGAATCCGAGTATTCTGCTAGCATATCATGTGTATGCTCTATGTTACTAGGAAAAATCTCATTTTTCATTTCTTGGCAAAGAGCATTTTTTAAGAGCATTATTTACTTTTAGAGAGAAGGGAAGGGAGGGAGAGAGGAGGGAAACAGCAATGTGTGAGAGACATATTGATCGGTTGCCTCTCGCACGCCTCCAACCAGGCACCTGGCCTGCAACCCAGGCATGTGCCCTGACTGGGAATCAAACTGGCGACCTTTCGGTTCGCAGGCTGGTGCTCAATCCACTGAGCCATACCAGCCTAGGCAAGAGCATTTATTTTTATTTTTTCTTTTTCTTTTTTTGTTTTTTTTTAATTGAATTTATTGGGGTGATACTGGTTAATAAAACCATACGTGTGTTAAGTGTACAACTCTGTAGAACATCATCTGCATACTGTATGGTATGCTCACCACACAAAGTCAAGTCTCTTCTTCCACCATTGTCCCCCCCTTTGCCATCTTCCGTCTCCCTTCACCCTCACCCCTCCTCCCCTCTGGCAATCACCATACTGTTGTTTTCTGTTGTTTGTTTGTTTGTTTTACTTAATCCTTTCACCTCTTTCACAGAGCTCCCAATAATCCCCTGCTCTAGCAGCCATCAGTCTGTTCTATGTAAGTCTGTTTCTATTTTGTTTGGTAGTTTATTTTGTTCATTCGATTCCATATATGAGTGAAATCTCATGGCATTTATCTTTCTCTGACTGGCTTATTTCACTTAGCATAGTGCTCTCCAGGTCCATCCATGCTGTCACAAAAGATAAGATTTCCTTCTTTTTTATGGCTGAACAGATAGACTCCCTTGTGTAAATGCAACACAGCATTTTTATCCACTTCTCTGCAGATGGGCACTTGGGCTGCTTCCAAATCTTGGCTATTGTAAATAATGCTGAAAGAGCATGTGTTTTTTAATGTTTAAGTCAACCGCAAGCTGTACGTGGCTGTGGCTGAGCAATTTTCCAATTTCACTTACTGGTTTCATTTACTACTCTTAGCAGGTTGGTAATGGAAAGTGCTCTGTCGGTCCTCGTCCAGTACCTCTTGGTTACATTCCAGACCAGACGGTCTCACAACTCTCTGGAGATAGGACATCTTCATCATTAATCTCCCACTATCTTGGCAAATTTCACATTGTGTTGTATCCTGTCTACCCATACATGTTCTCTCCTTCTTCCTCCACCCTTTGGCTCAAAACCAAAAACAAAGCAAAACAAAACAAACAACAACAACAAACCCCAACTCTACACTTCTGATGCAATCTCCCACTTACAGGAATTTTGCCCTGTGGGAGAGTCTAAAGAGTTTCAAATAATGAAACATGTGAAAAACAATCTAAACTCCCTCCTGACCAGACAACCCATTAATTAGATGAAAGTGATAGAGCGGATGTTCACACCTTGTCTGGATTTGGGAGCAGCACTTAATCAAGTCCTGAGAGCTGTCGGAGAAGGTCAGAGAGGCAGAGAAGCTGGTGAAGGTGCCAGGAGTGGAAGCACTGGCTACCACAGGGAAAACCACACACATTTATAAAAATAATTTGTCCTAGCTTGAAGGGTTTGTTTTTATTTAAAACAGTACATTTAGAAAGGAGGACAATCATTGAGAAGGAAAACACACAGAGGCAACATAATAGAGTAGATCACACAAGTTCAGGTTCAAATCCTGATTTCACTCATTTTCAGTTGGTGACCTTGTGCAAGATGAGTCCTCGTTCTTAGTCTGTTTTGCTCATCCACGAAATGGGATCACAATGTCTCTCTAGTGTGGCAATTTTGGAAGGATCAAGTAAATTAATGTATTTGAAGGTATCTGGCATCTTTCTGGGATCCAGGAGTCACTTCACAATTTGGACTGAATTGCGTCCCTTGCCAAAATTGCAATGTGAAAGCTGTAACCCCCTATTTCTCAGAATGTGACTTTATTTGGAGATAGGGTCCTTTACAGAATCATTATGTTATGATGAGGTCATTAGTATGAATTTAATCCAATAACCCATCAGGGGTCCTTATGCAAAGAGAAAATTTGGACACAGACACACACACAGAGATGACTATGTGGAGACACGGAGAAGACAGTCATCGAGAAACTGAGGACGGAGGTCTGGAACGTGTCCTTTCCTCACTGTCCTCAGAGAGAACCAACCCCACTAACATTCTGATCTGGGGCTTCTAGAGCCCAGAATTGTGAGAAAATGCATTTCTGTTGTTTAAGCCACCCAGCTCATGATTGCAAGCAGCCCCAGCAAACTGATAGTATCAAAAATTATAAGTCACTGCTTACAAATTTGCAGTTTAGAATTTTGGAGGTAGCTGCCCAAACATCTAAAGACAGATATGGTTAAAAATCACCCATTTCAGAATTGAGCTGAGGGAAAGAGTGGATGTTTACTTTCCATTTGATATGTTCTTGATCATTTCCATCCCTAGCATGTGTTTTCTTTTAATAATGGTTTAAAAAAATAACAAAATGATGATAGTGCTTTAAGTAAAAATTATAAATATGAGGCCAAAAAACAAAACTGGTTAAACATAAACTTGATACTCATATTTCCCTACTTCACAAATTGATTTCTTTTTTAATAAAGTGCAGAGTAACCAGAAATGTGGGCTTTGGAGTCATGTGAACTTGAGCTTGAATCCAGTGTTAGCACTTACTAGTAAAGTGATCTTGGGCTTAATTTACTGAACTTTCCAAAGTCTCAATTTCATAAGTCACAAACAGTGATAAAATTTAGTGTGAAGCATTGCTATGACAATTAAAATGACAATGCATATTAAAATACATTGCTGAGATAATAAAACCTGAAATGAGATACGCTATTAAAATACATGCCAGGCACATATTAAGCACTCAACAAACAACGTGAGTTGTTATAATCATTGACCCTCACGTCACTACCTTTTGGGTGCATAGTTGGCAATTTGGCAATAAAATCAAACAAATGCCTTGTATTTCCAGACAACTACAATAGAGACAATTAATGATTGGATATATTTCATGCCTGCTGCAACAGTGATTCTGAAGCTGTAATATGCATCTGAATCACCTGAGCTCTAGCATATTCCGATTCAGTGGCTCCAGGTCTGTGCATTTCCAATGAGCTCTCAGGGGATGTTGGTGCTGCCTTCTAGGGACCACCCTTTGAGTGGCATAGCCCTGGGTGATAGAATGGACTGGCAAAGGTATTTACAGATAGGAAATACTCATATCATAAATGTTTCTCATTTAAACAAGATAACAATGAACAGATTTGTACTGCTTTTTAGGGTTCAGAAATGGTGCTAGATAATACATGAGTGCAGACAGGGTAAATGAATCTTCCGTAAAGGAAGAGCTCTTGTCACTCTGTACCCCCAGGGATGTGCCCTTGGGTTGGCTGGTGCAGTTACCGCATGAATGGTCCGGGTTCTTCCTGTCCAACCCTCCCCTGCTCCCTTCCGCTTCCTGTTTGATCACATGCCTTGATTCCCTGCCAGTCTGTGAAATCTCTCAGATTAATTTACTCCGAGAGATCTGCTACCTCTTTGACAATTGTGCATTAAAATATTCTCACAAGTACTATTACAATCAGTCTGACTCACCTAGGACATTTGGGGGTGACATTTTAAATATTCCATGCCTATAATCCCTTTGGAAAGGAATTTAGCAACATCCAAAATTTACATTTGTATTTGCCCTTTGAACCTGCTGTCCTACCTCTAGGACTCCATCCTGAAGTAGAATTTTGGGGTAGCTAGAACAATGGCACCCCAAAGATGACCCACATCCTAATTCCCATCCCTTGAGAAGAAGTCACCTTACATGGCAAAAGTGATGTTCACAGTTGTGATTAAATTAGGGACATTGAGACAGAGAAATTATCCTGGATTAATTAAGTAGGTTCAAGGTAATCCACGGGACCTTAAAGAAGAGGAGAGAGGCAGAAGGGGAGATCAGAATAAGGCGATGTTCTTCACCCACCATGGCTGGCTTTCAAGATAAAGGAAGAGGACATACCAAGAAATTGGTTCATACCAAGAAACTTGTATCTTCTCTAGAAGCTAGAAAAAGCAAGGAAAAGGCTCTTCCCCAGAGGCTCCGGAAGGAACACAGCCCTGCTGACACCTTGGTTTTGGCTCAGAGAGACCAGACTCCTGACCTCTACAACTATCCAATAGTAAAAATGTGTCACTTCAAGCCACTAAGTTTGTGGTGCTTTGTTAGAACAGCAGTAGAAATCTGATTCACCTTCCACGAATATGAAATAGCGCATGCATAAGGCCCTCACTGTGGTTCTATTTGTAAGAACTTAAAGTTTGGGAACAACCCAATATCCATCATCAGGGACTAGCTGAACAATTACAGTGGCATATTCTCCACTGGTAAAATAGAATGAGGAGAGTCTCTGTACCTAATATTAGCTGACCTTTAGGACATATTTTGAATAGAAAAAAATCAAGATACGGAACACTATGTATAGTACTTTACCTTCCACGTAGAAAACATAGAGAAGTAAAAATATTATACAGCTATTCTATTTTTTCATCAAGAGAAACACTATAAGGATAGGCTAGAAACAAATTAATAAAATGATTACCTCTCTGAGAATACATATTTAGTAAATAATTTTGACTTTTGGACCATGTAAATGTTTTACATATTCAAAAATAAAATTAAACTTTAAAATAATTTAAAATTAAATGAAAATGCTCATACTTCAGTTTCTGCCTATGGTATATATTCTGAAACCTTCCCTAGACTTTTACTTCACTCCTAATGGAATTCCACCCCAAAGCAAATCAAGTATCCAAGATCAAGAAACTGTTTCCTGACAGAACTGTCAAAATTTTAACTTGCTGGTGGGCTACGATTGACCATTTCTGCTGAATTTACTGTTTCTTAAATCATTTCCTGACATTACGGACCTGTCTGACAAGCGGTAATGGTACACGACTGAACAAAGCAAGTGATTACAGGGCGGCCCATTTCATAGGGTTGGCAACAGTGCCATCTGGTGGCAAAAACCTAATGCTGTAACTTTAAAACTGCAGAATTTTCTTTTTGAAGTGTTGCACTCTTTTAACTGAAATTACATTATACGTGGAGTGGAGGTGGGGGTTGCAACCAGACATGGTTGATAGCAAGACCTTACTAACTCCTTTGTGAAACCGAGTTTACTCTTAACACAAGATATCGTTGGACTGCAATGCATTTGGCCAGCTTTTCCTCTAGGGAGCATGCTGCCCCTCTCCCTGCCCCCTCTCCCCCACCCGACTAACCCTAACCTGACCTTACCTTTGCGTTCTCTCTCCTAAACTCCGAGGCCCTCCTTTTATTTCTGCAACTTGTTTTCTGAGCCTACACTGCCCAGCTGGCTCCCTTCTACTACCTCGGTAACTCTCTAAATAAATTTTCTCTTAAACTTAGGTAAAAATTAAAAAAGAATGCATTTGTTTAGAGCAAAATCCTTATTGAAACTTCATACAACAAAAGCCAATTTTGAAAAATGTATTTTCATGCCAATTATAAACATGCTAAATCAATTTTCATAGTTTTTATAATCTACATTATAAAAATGCAGCCCATTTCGGTTTAAACAAAAAGCCAGGATGATTTGTGAGATGGTACCTGATTATTCGGGTTTCTAAAAGGGAGATGATAGAAACTACTAGCATGTCCCAGGAGGGTCTCAAGCCATTGAATAAAATGGACCTTAATTGGTTTTAATCCTTCCTCAACCAGTATGAATGAATGAAAATTATTTCTGTACCTAATTTGTAAATGAAGTGAAATTATTTCTGTACCCAATTTGTATCAAAAATCAATTTTCTCTTCCTTTTATCATGACTATTTACATATTAAATTGAACTAAAGAATGGAGGCAATTAAGCAATTCGGGGTAAAAATACCTTTGGTTTTAAAGTTGTAACATAATTGTCATAAAAATACCATTTGGATAATTGCTTCAACTGTAGCAACACACAAGTTTTTATGAGACAAATCAATGCATTTCAAAAAATTTTTTTTGAAATTTCAAAACCTACTACACACCCTGCGCCACTCTGATTTGGGTGCTGGGAGGGATTTGGGTGCTGGGAGGGATCGTGGAGACGCCTAAGAGACACAGAAGCTTCTTTAAAGTTGACTGGAGAGTTTGCCTTTGTTCATTGGATTAGGAACTGGGCTACTAGTGGCATTCAGGGTGGGGTTTGTGGCTCAAGGAAATGGCTTGAGGTTCCAAGGGTGAATAAAACATAACCTGAAGTGTTGGGGGCTGGGATAAGCCTGGTACAGGCTGACACAATCAGACCTGGAAGGCTATGCCCGAACGCTGCGGTCAGGAGCCATAGAACTCCCCCTTCCAGACATGCAGGTGGCACACCAATCGGTGCCTTGATCACGCGCCCGCCATGCACCCCCCGGCCAATCGCTGGCCAAGGCACGCTTTGAAGCCACCTATCCACTGCACTTCCTCCACTGCCCCCCTCTATATAACTCCCTCCATTTTGAAATAAATTCGC